>SJYX01020232.1:6171-29321 GCA_006410675.1 Oreotragus oreotragus
TAGGTGCCCAATATGCTACTGGAGATCAGTGGAGAAATAACTCCAGAAAGAATGAAGGGATGGAGCCAAAGCAAAAACAATACCCAGTTGTGCATGTGACTGGTGATAGAAGCAAGATCTGATGCTGTAAAGAACAATATTGCATAGGAACCTGGAATGTCAGGTCCATGAATCAAGGCAAATTGAAAGTGGTCAAACAAGAGATGGCAAGGGTGAACGTCGACATTCCAGGAATCAGCGAACTAAAATGGACTGGAATGGGTAAATTTAACTCAGATGACCATTATATCTACTACTGCGGGCAGGAATCCCTCAGAAGAAATGGAGTAGCCATCATGGTCAACAAAAGAGTCCGAAATGCACACTTGGATGCAATCTCAAAAAGGACAGAATGATCTCTGTTCGTTTCCAAGGCAAACCATTCAATATCACAGTTATCCAAGTCTATGCCCCAACTAGTAATGCTGAAGAAGTTGAAGTTGAACGGTTTTATGAAGACCTACAAGACCTTTTAGAATTAACACCCAAAAAGGATGTCCTTTTCATTATAGGGGACTGGAATGCTAAAGAAGGAAGTCAAGAAACACCTGGAGTAACAGGTAAATTTGGCCTTGGAATGCAGAATGAAGCAGGGCAAAGACTAATAGAGATTTTCCAGGAAATGCACTGGTCATAGCAAACATCCTCTTCCAACAACACAAGAGAAGATTCTACACATGGACATCACCAGTCACATATGCTGTCATGATTTATCCCTGACCAGAAAAATTTTGTCCATAGTAAGTTACCATCAGTAGTGGACAGTGCTGCTTTTCCAGGCAAGTGAAATTATCTTGAGTTTGAACCTGGCTTGCATTTCTCCAGCGGAAAATACTATGGTGGTCTCTTATGTCTTTTCTTGTTAATTGCAGCATCTCCTGAAAGATGGAGGTGTAAATCTCAATACATATTACTGTTAGGCCTCCAAGAATAATCAATTCATGAGAATAACAGTGGGTTAATGGTACATTTTTCCTGTCTGGGGATCATCACTGATATGATATTGTCTTTCCCATGCACAGTCACATCAGCAGCTATAGGAGTGCTGTTGGGCTGCTTCACCTCGACTTTAGTTACAATAGCAGTTATTTCATTTGTGGATCCAGACACTCTTTCACCTCTAAATGTTAGTAAGGTGAGAGGTTCCCCTTTTTATACTTTGTCAGTTACACATGGAAGAATCAGCAATTGGACCGTTTGATCATGTTTATTAAAAAATAGAGCAATCTTTCCCTCATTTTGTAGAATTACTCAGTTTTCTCCTTGGTAGTCTGGGTCCATAACTCCCCGTTGACATAGATCCCTTTTAACAATAAACTGTAGCATCCTTTGATTAATTCAAAGTGTCCAGGAGGCATTTGATTCCAGTAATAGTTGAAATCGCACATATCAATCTTTTAGTAAGCATATGTTCAGATATAGAGTACAAATCCAGTCTGGTGGCCTCAGGAGTAGCTTGGAAAGAGCTAATTTCTTAATTGTTTCAGAATGGAAATCTATTTTATGAATCTGTACATTTGGAAGAGTCACTTTCATCCAAAGAATTTCTGATTTTCCTATTGGTTCATTATTTAAAATATTGAGGGCAGAATTAAGGTCTTCCAATTTTTATACAAACCTTCTCCAAGTTTAATTAATTGCTGTTTAAGCAAACCCTTCATTTCACTCAAATCAACAGCTTGAGGATAATTAGGAATATAAAAATTCCACTGTATGCTATGTTCCTGGACAAACTCTTGTATTCGCTTACATTTAAAATGTGACCAATTTTCACTTTGAATTTGAAGCAGAACACCATAATATAAATTAATTATCTCCAAAGTTTTAATAGTATTAGTCTGATTGGCTTTCCCAAAGGGAATGGCCACCAAACATCCAAAATAGGTCTTCTCAAATATCAAGAATACGTGTCCACACTTATTGGCATCCTTTATCTTGAATTAATGGGCCAATGTAATCAATTTGCCATATTTGCCCAGGCAACTTGCCATATACCAATTGTCCTTTGACAAGCTGTGGCAAGCTCTTATGCTTAATATATTGACAAAATGGACGTTGTAAAGTAACAGATTTAATTAGATTCATAGTTAAAGGTATACCTCAATCCTGAGCCCACCTGTAGGTTGCTTTTTCTCCCAGATGGCCACATTTTTGGTATGCTCACAAAGTCAAGCTTTTAAGTCATTGGAGTCTGGATCAACTTCTACAGCTTGGATTCGGGTTTGTTCATCTGTAATAGGATTATACCTTGGTTCTGTAGAATTTGGAACACTGTGAGCATATACATGAAACAATGAAACTTCAGTAGTTTGAACAGTTTCCCAAATGTCAGACCATAATTCCTTTCCCCATAGCCCTTTGGATTGAATTTTCCATTTTTCTTTACCCATAGGGGGAACCAAGTGCCCAGTCAATTGGCTACTGACCATGAATCTGTGTATATATGACATTCAGTTAAATTTTCTTGCTTTAATACCTATGAACACCATATAACTCAGCAAACTGGCTACTTTTTACCCTCCCCAGTAGTTGTTAGCAATTTAGTAGTGATTCAATTATATGCCACCATTTTCCAATAGGGAGTGGATCCTATATATTTAGCTGACCCATCAGTGAACCACGTATGTTGTTTTTCTTGTGTGGTTTAAGAGTCAAAGGGCTTTCCCCATTTTACAGGCGACTCAGTTATCTTAGGCCTAATTATAGCTTCTTGCTCAAGGCCTTCTATAGGAATTTCAGAAACCTTTTCAGGCAAGGCAGTGACTCCATGTGGTCCAGGTTTGGTTCAGTCTTGAATATACCATTTCCATTTTATTACGATGGACACTTCGACTTGCCCAATCCTGTGGTACAAGGATGGTACCCAATGGTACTTTGTACCAGAGAAGCTTTATACCATTGCATGATTGGCACTTGAAAGTGAAGTCTCTCAGTAGTGTCTGACTCTTTGCGACCCCATGGACTGTAGCCCACCAGGCTCCTCCGTCCATAGGGTTCTCCAGGCAAGAATACTGGAGTGGGTTGCCATTATAGTGTGATATAGAGTCAATTAGGGCTTTCCAGATGGCTCGAGTGGTAAAGAACCTTCCTGCCGATGCAGGAGACTCAAGAAACACATGTTTGGTCCCTGGGTTGGGAAGATCCCCTGAAAGAGGAAATAGCAATCCACTCCAGTATTCTTGCCTGGAGAATCCCAAGGACAAAGGAGCTTGATGGGCTACAGTTCGTGGGGTCACAAAGAGTCAGACACAGCTGAGCAACTAACACTAATATTAATATAGTCAATTATTTTGTATCAACCAAAGATCAATAACAAACCAAAAACTTTTTTTAAGGTAGTGTAATATCTCCTGACCTTTGGAAATTTCTGTTCAAACTACTGCACAATTGCACTCATCTCACATACTAGCAAAGTCATGCTCAAAATTCTTCAAGCTAGGCTTCAATAGTACGCGAACCAAGAAATTCCACATGTTCAAGCTGGATTTAGAAAAGGCAGAGGAATCAGAGATCAAATTGCCAACATCCATTGCATCACCAAAAAACATCTACTTCTGCTTTATTGACTAAGCTAAAGCCTTTGACTGTGTGGATCACAACAAACTGAGGAAAATTCTTAGATATGGGAATACCAGACCACCTTACCTACCTCCTGAAAAATCTGTATGCAGGTCAAGAGGCAACAGTTAGAACTGGACACGGAACAACGGACTGGTTCCAAATTGGGAAAAGAGTATGGCAACGCTGTATATTGTCCCCTTGCTTATTTAACTTATATTCAGAGCCAGATTAGATGAAGCACAAGCTGAAATCAAGATTTCCAGGAGAAATATCAACAACCTCAGATATGCAGATGATACCACCATTATGGCAGAAAGCAAAGAGGAAGCAAAGAACAACCAAAGAGCCTCTTGATGAAAGTGAAAGAGGAGAGAGAAAAAGCTGGCTTAAAACTCAGCATTCAAAAAACTAGATCATGGCATCTAGTCCCATCAATTCATGGCAAAAGGATGAGTAAACAATAGAAACAGTGAGAAACTTTGTTTTGGGCTCCAAAATCACTGCAGATGGTGACTGCAGCCTTGAAATTAAAAGACACTTGTTCTTTGGAAGAAAAGCTATGAAAAACTTAGACAGCATATTAAAAAGCAGAAATACTAATTTACTGATAAAGGTCTGTATAATCAGTTCAGTTCAGCCGCTCAGTCATGTCTGACTCTTTGTGACCCCATGAATTGCAGCACACCAGGCCTCCCTGTCCATCACCAACTCCCGGATTTCACTCAAACTCACGTCCATCAAGTCAGTGATGCCATCCAGCCATCTTATCCTCTGTTGTCTCCTTTTCCTCCTGCCCGCAATCCCTCCCAGCATCAGAGTCTTTCCCAATGAGTCAACTCTTTTCATGAGGTGGCCAAAGTACTGGAATTTCAGCTTTAGCATCATTCCTTCCAAAGAAATCCCAGGGTTGATCTCCTTCAGAATGGACTGGTGGATCTCCTTGCAGTCCAAGGGACTCTCAAGTCTTCTCCAACACCATAGTTCAAAAACATCAGTTCTTCGGTGCTCAGCTTTCTTCACAATCCAACTATCACATCCATACATGACCACTGGAAAACCATAGCCTTGACTAGACAGACCTTAGTCAGCAAAGTAATGTCTCTGCTTTTCAATATGCTATCTAGTTTGGTCATAACTTTTCTTCCAAGGAGTAAGCATCTTACATCCATACATGACCACTGGAAAACCATAGCCTTGACTAGACAGACCTTAGTCAGCAAAGTAATGTCTCTGCTTTTCAATATGCTATCTAGTTTGGTCATAACTTTTCTTCCAAGGAGTAAGCATCTTCTAATTTCATGGCTGCAGTCACCATCTGCAGTGATTTTGGAGCCCCCCAAAATAAAATCTGACACTGTTTCCACTGTTTCCCCATCTATTTCCCATGAAGTGGTGGGACCAGATGCCATGATCTTCGTCTTCTGAATGTTGAGCTTTAAGCCAACTTTTTCACTCTCCTCTTTCACTTTCATCAAGAGGCTTTTTAGTTCCTCTTCACTTTCTGCCATAAGGGTGGTGTCATCTGCATATCTGAGGTTATTGATATTTCTCCTGGCAATCTAGATTCCAGCTTGTGCTTCTTCCAGCCCAGCACTTCTCATGATGTATCTTGCATATGAGTTAAATAAGCAGGGACACAATATACAGCCTTGATGTACTCCTTTTCCTATTTGGAACCAGTCTGTTGTTCCATGTCCAGTTCTAACTGTTGCTTCCTGACCTACATAAAGGTTTCTCAAGAGACAGGTCAGGTGGTCTGGTATTCCCATTTCTTTCAGAATTTTCCATAGTTTATTGTGATCCACACACAAGGATCCATACACAAGCTTTGGCATAGTCAATAAAGCAGAAATAGATATTTTTCTGGAACGCTTTTGCTTTTTTGATGATCCAGCAGATGTTGGCAATTTGATCTCTGCTTATTCTAAAACCAACTTGAACAACAGCCTGGCTTGGAGAATTTTGAGCATTACTTTACTAGCGTGTGAGATGAGTGAAATTGTGCGATAGTTTGAGTATCCTTTGGCACTGCCTTTCTTTGGCATCTGTATAATCAAACCTATGGTTTTTCCAGTAGTCATGTATGAATATGAGAGATGGACCATTAAGAAAGCTGAGTGCCAAATAATTGTTGCTTTTGAATTGTGGTGTGGAGAACACTCTTGAGAGTCCTTTGGAATGCAAGGAGATCAAACCAGTCAATCCTAAGAAAATCAATCCTGAATAGTCATTGGAAGGACTGATGCTGAAGCTGAAACGTCAATACTTTGGCCACCTGATGCGAAGAATGGACTCATTGGAAAAGACCATGATGCTGGGAAAGATTGAAAGCAGGAGGAGAAGGGGTTAACAGAGGGTAAGATGGTTGGATGGCATCACTGACTCAATGAACATGAGTTTGAGCAACTCTGGGTGTTGGTGATGGACAGGGAAGTCTGGCGTACTGCAGTCCAGGGGGTAACAAAAAGTCAATCATAGCTGAGTGACTGAACTGAACTAAACTGGGAATTTCCTACTCTAAAAGCCCAAAGGTATTCTTTTGTCTTGCTGTTTTTGCCATGAGCTCCAAAGCAGTATACTGTTCATTTATAGAAACATACAATTATTTGTTGCCAGGTTATACTGATCATAAGTCTAAAGCAGGCTGTATTGCACTTTTAGTCACATCAAAAACCTGTTGTTCCTGAGCAGCCCATTGAAATTCATGCTTTTTCCTAGTTTCTTTGTAAAGTGGACTCAATATCTGGCCCAAATGTAGAATATACTCTCTCCAGAAACCAAGTAGCCCTACAAATTTCTGAGTCTCCCTCTTCTTTTGGGGAGTTTAAAATTCCATTATGTTTTTTTTTAGCCTTAGGCAAAATCTCTCTGTGTCCTTTAGCCCATTGTATTCTTGAGAAAACTTTACAATGTGGGTGAGTTCTTGAACTTTGCAGAGAAAGTTCATCTCCATCATTTGTTTTTTAAGATATTAATACATTGGTTTAGAGTTTTTAATACTATTTCCTCTGTTGGCTTTTGTATCATATCATCAATATAATGAGATATTTGTACATCATCGGACACTTATAGGTGCTCTGAATGTTCAGCAACAAACTTGTGACAAATAGCAGACTTATGTATACAACCTTGTGGAAAGCAGCTGAGTATATATTGTCTCCCTTGCCCATGAATACAAATCAATTCCGTAACTGTTCTTCTATGGTTATAGTAAAGAAAGCGTTGACCAGATCAACTACTGCATATCATTGTCCAAGATGGCTATGTATTTGTTCTATTAAAGCTATAGTGTAAGGGATTTGCAGCAGAGGTAGAGTTACTTTGTGATCCTATGGACTGTAGCCCAACAAGTTGCTCTGTCCATGGGATTCTCCAGGCCAGAATAATGGAGTGGATTGCCATGCCCTCCTCCAGGGAATCTTCCTGGCCCAGGGATTGAACCCACATCTCTTAACTTCTCCTGTGTTGGCAGGTGGGTTTTTTATCACTTGCCCTACCTGGGAAACCCAGAGGCCATACACAGTTATTCAGTTCACCAAACGTATTTTGTATAATTTTAGTAATTTCATTTCCCTGTGGGAATTCAGTATTGCTTCAATTTAATTTTGTAGTGGCCAGCAATTTTATGGGGGCACAACTAACTTTCCCACAATTTCAGGAGATGCCAGTTTTAAAGCACACACTTCAAGGTGATATCTTCTAGCTTCAAGACTGAAAGTCATGCTGGCCAAAATGTCAATCCCCATTATATATTCTGGAATAGGAGGTATCATTACTAATTAAGTTCTTCTAGATAATTGCCCTATTTTAAAATCAATTTTAGTTTGTACAGCTTCTGTTTACACCCAAGGCCAGTTATTATCACTTTCCCTTTCTGTCCTTTAAAATTCTTGGGATTTCCAAGATGGTAGAGGAATAAGACAGGGAGATCACCTTCCTCCCCACAAATACATCAAAAATTTTCTACATATGGAACTACTCCTGCAGGACACCTTTGAAATGCTGGCAGAAGACCTCAGACTTCCCAAAAGCAAGTCAATCTCCTTTGAATGAGGTAGGGGAAAAGATTTTAAAGAGAGAGAGAAAGAATTTCAGGTTAGGGATCTGTGCCCCAGGGAGGAAGACATGAATGAGGAAAAGTTTGCCCACACCTGGAAACCACCTCATAGGTGAGGACAGGAGGGAACTTCCAAACTTCAGAGGGGCGTGCAATGGTGGGTGCTCAGGAGACAAAAGGGAGATAATTCACCACAGAGATCATTGTTGAACAGCACTTTCCAGCCAAAAGTGGTTCTCACACTCACACCCACAGCAGAGAGTGGGTGTGGGATGCTGAGGCTCAGGCTTGGGTGTCGGACTCAGGGAGAGAACCAGGGTTGGCTGCAGTGAAGATATTCTGAGAGGGCTAGTGGACATAGCTTAGAGAGAGACCAGGGAAAAGACTGGGCGTCCCAGAAAGGCAAGATATTGTTGTGGATGGGACACTCTAACTCAGTGCATTCATAGACAGTGGCTGTGTGCCCCACTGGCCACCAAAACTGGCAAAACCAGTAGGACTGCCAACGGCAGAATTAGATGCATTTGCAGTTTAGTCTCAGAAAGGGAAATGTAAGCCACCAAGCCAGGGAAAGTGCCTGAGGCAGCAGGCAAAACATTGCCACTGTGGTCCCAGATCCAGAGGTGGCAGCTGCCACCACGTGGTGAGCAGACACAGGAGCCGCCCACACCTTCCTGGGGGCCTAAGCTTTCCTTAGGGACCCATGACTTGGAGCCAGTTCCTCTGGGAGAGTGCACAGCCCGCCTCAGGCCAAATCTCTACCATTGCAGGCTTCGATATTCATCCCTCTCCCCAGCCTGAGTGAGCAAGTGAGCCCTAACAAACCTTAGCCTTGGCCCTCTTGTGTCTGGGAGGGAACAGAAACCAGAAGGTGACCTACAAACAGAGCCAGGCCCCAAATCAAAACAGAGCATCAGGGGCTGTATGACCAAAGAAGAGAATGGGAGTTAGCAGGTACGCTGGATTAAATTCCCCAGTTAGCCTGAGACCATGGACTTTAGGGGCAACTGTGGACTTTGGGAGCCAGTAAAACTGCAGTAAGGCCATATCTGAGACTGAGAAGACCCTACACTGCCCACAACAGGTCCGGAGACCTTCTTAGAAATATTGGAGGACTTTGATGTGTATTCCAATACTTCTTAGAAATATTGGAGGACTTTGATATGAGTTCCTTTCAGAATTCTGGACTGTTGAATGTTTCTTTCACAAATGGCCTCGAGGTTTTCTCTTCTGTGCTTTGTGGCCTATGATGTTGTTCTACAATAAGGGGTCAGGCTTGAACACCTGTAGCAGAAATCTGAGTCCAGGACTTTGAACCACCAGAGAACTCCTAACCCCATGAAACATTAATTGGCAAAAGCTCTCCAAAAGGCCACCATCTCAACATCAAGACCAAGCCCCACCCAAAAGCCAGCAAGCTCTGGGGCTGGACACCCCATGCCAATCCTTCAGCAAATGAGGAACACAACCCTGCACATTAGCAGGTAGGCTGCCCAAAGCCATACAAAACCCATCAATAGCCCAAACAACATTACTGTACATGGCACTGCCCTTCAGAGAAAGAAGATTCAGCTCCACCTACCAGAACACAGGCACAAGTTCGCCAACAAGCAAAACTTCACAAGGCAATGGTCCAAACCCATCCATGGGGGGCAGAAGTCACAATAAAGAGGAATTAAGACCTTCTAGCTTGAAGAAAGGAGACTCCAAACATAGTAAGTTAAATGACACGAAAAGACAGAGAAACATGCAGCAGATGAAGGAACACAGTAAAAAACCCACAAGACCAAATAAATGACAAGGAAATAGGCAGTCTACCTGAAAAGAAATTCAGAGTAATGAGAGTAAAGATGAACCAAAATTGTGAAAGGAAAAAAAAAAAAAAACAGAGGCACAGATAAATAGATTGGAAGTATGGATCGAGATTTGATTACAGAACTTACACAGGACTGGGGAAACAGACTCTTGGAGGGCACAAACAAAATCTTGCATGCACCAGAACCCATGAGAAAGGAGCTGTGACCCCACAAAAGACTGACTCAGACTTGCCTGTGAGTGTCCAGGAGTCTCCAGGGGAGGCGTGAGTCAGCGGTGGCCTGCTTCAGGGTCGGGGGCACTAAGGGTGGCAGTGTGTGCACAGGACCTTCTGAAGGAGGTCACCATTATTTTCATTACCTCCACTATAGTTTGGTCTCAGGTCAAACAACAGGGAGGGAACATAGCCCCACTCATCAACAGAAATTTGGACTAAAGATTTACTGAGCAATCAGAATAAGGCCCAGTTTCCCCCATGGTCAGTTTCTCCCATCAGGAAGCTTCCATAAGCCTCTTATCCTTATCCATGAAATGGAAGACAGAATGAAAACCACAGTCACAGAAAACTAATGAAACTGATCACATGGACTACAGCCTTGTCTAACTCAATGAAACTATAAGCCATGCTGTGTAAGCCATCCAAGATGGACAGGTCATAGCAGATAGTTCTGAAAAAACGTGGTCCACTGGAAAAGAGAATGGAACCACTTCAGCATTCTTGTATTGAGAACCTCATGAACAGTATGAAAAAGCAAAAAGATAGGACATTGAAAGATTAATTTCCCAGGTCGGACACTGTTTCCACTGTTTCCCCATCTATTTCCCATGAAATGATGGGACCAGATGGCATGATCTTCGTTTTCTGAATGTTGAACTTTAAGCCAACCCTTTCACTCTCCTCTTTAACTCTCATCAAGAGGCTTTTTAGTTCCTCTTCACTTTCTGCCATAAGGGTGATCTCATCTGCATATCTGAGGTTATTGATATTTCTCTCGGGAATCTTGATTCCAGCTTGTGCTTCTTCCAGCACAGCGTTTCTCATGATGTACTCTGCATATAAGTTAAATAAGCAGGGACACAATATACAGCCTTGATGTATTCCTTTTCCTACTTGACTGTCTGTTGTTCCATGTCCAGTTCTAACTGTTGCTTCCTGACCTGCATATAGGTTTCTCAAGAGGCAGGTCAGGTGCTCTGGCATTCCCATCTCTTTCAGAATTTTCCACAATTTATTGTGATCCACACATTCAAAGGCTTTGGCATAGCCACTAAAGCAGAAATTGATGTTTTCCTGGAACTTTCTTGCTTTTTCAATGATCCAGCAGATGTTGGCAATTTGACCAAGGTAAATTGGAAGTGGTCAAAGAGGAGGTAGCAAAAGTAAACACTGACATTTTAGGAATCAATGAACTAAAATGGACTGGAATGGGCACATTTAATTCAGGTGACCATTATATCTACTACTGTGGACAAGAATTCCTTAGAAGAAATGTAGAGCCCTCATAGTCAATGAAAGAGTACAAAATGCAGTACATGGGTACAATCTCAAAAATGACAGGATGATCTCTGTTTGATTCCAAGGTAAACCATTCAATATCACAGTAATCCAGGTCTATGCCTCAACCACTAATGCCAAGGGAGCTGACGTTGAAAGGTTCTAAGAAGAACTACAACACCTTCTAGACCTAACCCCCCAAAAATATGTCCTTATCCTCATAGGGAATTGGAATGCAAAAGTAGAAAGTCAAGAGAAATCTGGAGTAACAGGTAAGTTTGACCTTTGAGTACAAAAGGAAGCAGAGCAAAGGCTAGAGGCAGGTCAGGTGCTCTGGCATTCCCATCTCTTTCAGAATTTTCCACAATTTATTGTGATCCACACATTCAAAGGCTTTGGCATAGCCACTAAAGCAGAAATTGATGTTTTCCTGGAACTTTCTTGCTTTTTCAATGATCCAGCAGATGTTGGCAATTTGACCAAGGTAAATTGGAAGTGGTCAAAGAGGAGGTAGCAAAAGTAAACACTGACATTTTAGGAATCAATGAACTAAAATGGACTGGAATGGGCACATTTAATTCAGGTGACCATTATATCTACTACTGTGGACAAGAATTCCTTAGAAGAAATGTAGAGCCCTCATAGTCAATGAAAGAGTACAAAATGCAGTACATGGGTACAATCTCAAAAATGACAGGATGATCTCTGTTTGATTCCAAGGTAAACCATTCAATATCACAGTAATCCAGGTCTATGCCTCAACCACTAATGCCAAGGGAGCTGACGTTGAAAGGTTCTAAGAAGAACTACAACACCTTCTAGACCTAACCCCCCAAAAATATGTCCTTATCCTCATAGGGAATTGGAATGCAAAAGTAGAAAGTCAAGAGAAATCTGGAGTAACAGGTAAGTTTGACCTTTGAGTACAAAAGGAAGCAGAGCAAAGGCTAACAGTTTTGCCAAGAGAATGGACTGGTCTCAACAAACACCCTCTTTTGTCTGTTGTGTTGTGAAAGAAAGTGAAAGAAAGAGAAGAGTTTAAGTTGGCTTAAACTCAACATTCAGAAAACGAAGATCATGGCATCCGGTCCCATCACTTCATGGGAAATAGATGGGGAACAGTGGAAACAGTATCAGACTTTATTTTGGGGGGGCTCCAAAATCACTGCAGATGGTGATTGCAGCCACAACCAACCCAGAGAGCATATTAAAAAGCAGAGACATTACTTTGCCGACAAAGGTCTATCTAGCAAAAGTTATGGTTTTTCCAGTAGTTATGTATGGATGTGAGAGCTGGACTATAAAGAAAGCTCAGCACCAAAGTATTGATGTTTTTGAACTGTGGTATAGGAGATGACTCTTGAGAGTCCCTTGGACTGCAAAAGATCAAATCAGTCAATCCTAAAGGAAATCAGTTCTGAATATTCATTGCAAGGACTGATGCTAAAGCTGTTGAAAGTCCAATATTTTGGCCACTTGATGTTAAGAACTGACTCCTTGGAAAAGACCCTGATGCTAGGAAAGATTGAAGGCAGGAGGAGAAGGGGACGACAGATGATGAGATGGTTGGATGGCATTACTGACTCGATATACATGAGTCTGAGCAAGCTCCAGGTATTGGTGATGCACAGCAAAGCCTGGCATGCTGCGGTCCATGGGATCATGAATAGTGGGACAGACTGAGTGACTGAATTGAACTGATGGATCGAGAAAACACAAGCAATGTTTAATAAGGACCTAGAAGTATTAAAGAATAGACAATCAGTAATGAATAACACAATAACAGATTAAACACACACTAGAGTGAACCAATACAGAATAACCGAGGTGGGAGAATAGATAAGAGAGCTAAAAGAATGGTGGAAATAACTGTAGCTGAGCAGAATAAAGAAAAGTGAGTAAATGTTTGGGAGTTCGTGTAAAAAAAAAATTTTTTTTAATAAATAAATAAATTAATTAATTTAAAAAATAAAATAAAATAAAGTAAAATGGAAGCTCTTAAAAAAAAAAAAAGAAATGGGAAAAATCTCAGAGACTTCTGGGACAATATTAAGTGAATGAACATTCAAATAATACAGGTCCCAGAAAAAGAAGTCTTTAAAAAAAGGCATGGGAAAATATTTCAAGAGATTATAGTAAAAAAATCTTTTCTAAAATGGGCAAGGAATTATCCACCCAATTCTCATTAGCCCAGAGGGTCCCATACAGGATAATCCCAAGTGAAAGATACCAAGACACATATTAATCAAACTAACAAAAATTAAACACAAAGAACAAATATTAAAAGCAGCAAAGGAAAGGCAACTAATAACACGAAAGGAGGTTCCTGTAAGGCTAACAGAGGATCTTTCAATAGAAGCTCTGTGGGTCAGAAATGAGTGACAGGATATACTTAAAGTGATGAAAAGATAAAACTTACAACCAAGATTAGTCTATCAGGTAAGGATTTTATTCATATTCAAAGGAAAAATCAAAAGATTTATAGATAAGCAAAAATTAAGAGAATTCAGGATCATAAACCAGCTTTACAACAAATTCTAAAGGAACTTCTCTAGACAGGAAACATTAGAGAAAGAAAAGACCTACAAAAACAAACCCAAAACAACAAAGTAATGGTAATAGGATGATATATATCAATAATTACCTTAAAAGTGAATGGACTAAATGCTCCAACCAAAAGACAGATTGGCTGAATGGATATAAAAACTGGCCCCCTATATATGCTATTAACAAGAGACCCACCTCAGATACAGGTACACATACAGACTGAAAGTGAGGGGCAAGAAAAAGATACTTTATAAAAGGAAATCAAAGAATGTGAGAGTAGCAATACTCGGATAAAATAGAATTTAAAGAGTGTTACAAGAGATGAAGAAGGACACTACATATTGATCAAGGGATCAATCCAAGACGAAGATAAAGCAATTATAAATATACATGCACCCAAAATAGGAGCACCTTAATACATAAGGCAAATACTAACAACTATTATAGATGAAATTGAGAATAATACAATAATAATGGGAGACTTTAATACCCCATTCACACCAATGGAAAGATCATTCAGACAGAAAATTAATAAGGAAACACAAGCTTTAAATGATATACTGGATCAATTGGACCTAACTGATATTTACAGGGCATTTCATCCAAAAACAGTAGCTTTCACTTTTTTCTTAAGTGCACATGGAACATTCTCCAGGACAAATCACATCTTGGGTCAGAAATCAAGTCTTGTCAAATTTAAAAAAACTGAAATCTCTTCAAACGTCTTTTCTGATGACCATGCTATAAAATTAGGTGTCAATTACAGGGAAAAAAACTATAAAACCACAAACACATGGAGGCTAAACAATATTATACTGAAGAAATCAAAGGGGAAATCAAACTATAAGTAGAAAATAATGAGAAGGAGAACATGACAACCGGAAACCTATGGGATGCCCTAAAGCAGTGCTAAGAGGGAAGTTTATAACAACAAAAGCTTACATCTAGAGACAAGAAAAGTATCTAATAAACAACCTAATCCTAACCTAAAGGAACTAGAAAAAGTAGAACAAAAATCCCAAAGTTAGTAGAAATAAACAAATCTTAAAGATCAGACCAGAAACAAATGAAAAAGAAATAAAAGAGACAATAGCAAATATCAGTAAAGCTAAAATCTGGTTCTTTGAGAAGATAAAATTGAAAAACCATCAGAAACATCAAAAAAAAAGAGAAAAAATTCAAATCAATAAAATTAGAAAAGAAAAAGGAGAAGTTACAGCAGATAATTCATACAAAAGTTTATAAGTGATTACTATGAGCAACTATATGCCAATAAAAAGCACAACCTGGAAGGAATGGACAAATTCTTAGGAGTACAACCTTCCAAAACTGCACCAGGAAGAGACAGAAAATATGAACAGACCAATTCCAAGCACAGAAATCAAAACTGTAATAAAAATAGCCTCCAAAAAAAAAGCAAAAGCTTCACAGGTGAATTCTACCAAAAGTATAGAGAAGAGCTAACACCTATACTGCTCAAACTCTTCCAGAAAATTGCAGAGGAAGAAAAATTCCCAGTCTCATTTATGAGGTTATCATCATCCTGACAACAAAACCAGACAAAAATGCCAAGGAAAAAGAAAATTACAGGACAATATCATGATGAACATAGATTCAACAATCCTCAATAAAATCCTAGCAAACAGAATCAGCACATTAAAATGATTGTATACCATGATCAAGTGGACTTTATTCCAGGAATGCAAGGATATTTCAATGTATAAAAACCAATCAATGTGATAAACCATACTAAAAACTGAAATATAAAAATCATACGATCATCTCAATAGATGCAGAGAAAGCTTTTGAAAAATTCAACATCCATTTGTGATAAAAATTCTCCAGGGAGTACACATAGAAGGATCTTACCACAATGTAGTAAAGGCCATATACAACACACCCCACAGTAAACATTCTCAATGGTGAAAAACTGAAAGCATTTACTCTAAGATCAGGAAAAAGACAACTGTGTCCACTCTTGTCACTATTATTCAACGTATTTTTGGAAGTATTATCCACAACAATTAGAAAAGAAAAGGAAATAAAAGGAAACTAGAGTGGAAAAGAAGTAAAATTCTCATTGTTTTGAGACAACATGATACTAAACACAGAAAATTAATGGAGTTAATCACTAAATATAGTAAAGTCTCAGGATACAGCATTAATACACAGAAATCCCTTGCATTCCTATACACTAACAATAAAAAATCAGAAAGAGAAATTAAAGAAATAATCTCATTTGCCATTACAACAGAAAGAATAAAATAGCTAGGAGTAGACCTAACTAAAGAGACAAATGACCTGTATGCAGAAAACTATAAGACATTTTTGAAAGAAATCAAAGGTGACACAAACAGATGGAGAGATATACAATATCTTGGATTAGAAAAATCAATGTTGTGAAATGATTATACTACCCAAATCATTCTACAGATTAAATCAATCCCTATCCAAATATCAGTAGTGCTTTTCACAGAGTTAGAGCAAAAAAATTAAAAATATGTATGGAAACACATGAGACTCTGAATAGCCAAATCAGTCCCGAGAGGGGGAAATAAAAGAGCTAGAGGAATCAATCTTCCTGTCTTCATACTATACTACAAAGCTACAATCATCAATACAGTATGGTGCTGGCACAAAAACAAAATATAGGCCAGTGGAACAAGATAGAAAGCCCGGAGACAAGCCCATGCAACCATGGGCACCTTGACTTTGACAGAGAAGGAAAGAATGTACAGTGGAGAAAAGACAGCCTCTTCAATAAGTGTTTCTGGGAAAACTGGACAGCTACACACAAATTAATGAACCTAGAACACCCTCTAACACCATACACAAAAGTAAACTTAAAATGGATTAAAGACTTGCATGCAAGGCCAGAAACTATAAAACTCTCAGAGGAAAACATAGACAGAACACCCCTTGACATAAAGCACAGTAGGATACTTTATGATCCATCTTCTAGAATAATGGAAATAAAAACAAAAATAAAGAAGTGAGACCTAATTACATTTAAAAGCTTTTGCACAGCAAAAAAACAAGGTGAAAAGACAATCCTCAGAATGGAGGAATATAATAGCAAATGAAACAACTGACAAAGAGTAATCTCCAAAATATATAAGCAGCTGATTCAGCTCAATATCAGAAAAACATATAACCAAATCAAAAAAATGAGCTGAAGACTCAAACATACATTTCTCCAAAGATGACATACTCAGATGGTAAAGAATCTGCCTGCAATGCAGGAGACATGGGTATGGAAGATTCACTAGAGAACGAAATAGCAACCCACTCTAATATTCTTGCTGGCAAATTCCATGGACAGAGGAACCTGGGAGGCTATAGTCTACGAGGTCACAAAGAGTTAGACAAAATGGAGCAGCTAACCCATACACATACACAATAAATACATGAAAAGATGTTCATCATCTCTCATTATTAGAGAAATGTAAATCAAAACTACAATGAAGTATCACTTCACACCAGTCAAAATGGCTATCTTCAAAAAATCTACAAGTAATAAAGCCTGGAAAGGGTGTGGAGAAAAGGGAAACTTCTTGCATAGTTGGTGGGAATGTAAATGCATACAGCCACTATGGGGAACAGTATCAGTATCAGTTCAGTTCAGTTCAGTCGCTCAGTCAAGTCCGACTCTTTGCGACCCCATGAATCGCAGCACGCCAGGCCTCCCTGTCCATCACTATCTCATGGAGTTCACTCAGACTCACGTCCATCAAGGCTGTGATGCCATACAGCCATCTCATCCTCAGTCATTCCCTTCTCCTCCTGCCCCCAATCCCTCTCAGCATCACAGTCTTTTCCANTATCCTCATAGGGAATTGGAATGCAAAAGTAGAAAGTCAAGAGAAATCTGGAGTAACAGGTAAGTTTGACCTTTGAGTACAAAAGGAAGCAGAGCAAAGGCTAACAGTTTTGCCAAGAGAATGGACTGGTCTCAACAAACACCCTCTTTTGTCTGTTGTGTTGTGAAAGAAAGTGAAAGAAAGAGAAGAGTTTAAGTTGGCTTAAACTCAACATTCAGAAAACGAAGATCATGGCATCCGGTCCCATCACTTCATGGGAAATAGATGGGGAACAGTGGAAACAGTATCAGACTTTATTTTGGGGGGGCTCCAAAATCACTGCAGATGGTGATTGCAGCCACAACCAACCCAGAGAGCATATTAAAAAGCAGAGACATTACTTTGCCGACAAAGGTCTATCTAGCAAAAGTTATGGTTTTTCCAGTAGTTATGTATGGATGTGAGAGCTGGACTATAAAGAAAGCTCAGCACCAAAGTATTGATGTTTTTGAACTGTGGTATAGGAGATGACTCTTGAGAGTCCCTTGGACTGCAAAAGATCAAATCAGTCAATCCTAAAGGAAATCAGTTCTGAATATTCATTGCAAGGACTGATGCTAAAGCTGTTGAAAGTCCAATATTTTGGCCACTTGATGTTAAGAACTGACTCCTTGGAAAAGACCCTGATGCTAGGAAAGATTGAAGGCAGGAGGAGAAGGGGACGACAGATGATGAGATGGTTGGATGGCATTACTGACTCGATATACATGAGTCTGAGCAAGCTCCAGGTATTGGTGATGCACAGCAAAGCCTGGCATGCTGCGGTCCATGGGATCATGAATAGTGGGACAGACTGAGTGACTGAATTGAACTGATGGATCGAGAAAACACAAGCAATGTTTAATAAGGACCTAGAAGTATTAAAGAATAGACAATCAGTAATGAATAACACAATAACAGATTAAACACACACTAGAGTGAACCAATACAGAATAACCGAGGTGGGAGAATAGATAAGAGAGCTAAAAGAATGGTGGAAATAACTGTAGCTGAGCAGAATAAAGAAAAGTGAGTAAATGTTTGGGAGTTCGTGTAAAAAAAAAATTTTTTTTAATAAATAAATAAATTAATTAATTTAAAAAATAAAATAAAATAAAGTAAAATGGAAGCTCTAAAAAAAAAAAAAAGAAATGGGAAAAATCTCAGAGACTTCTGGGACAATATTAAGTGAATGAACATTCAAATAATACAGGTCCCAGAAAAAGAAGTCTTTAAAAAAAGGCATGGGAAAATATTTCAAGAGATTATAGTAAAAAAATCTTTTCTAAAATGGGCAAGGAATTATCCACCCAATTCTCATTAGCCCAGAGGGTCCCATACAGGATAATCCCAAGTGAAAGATACCAAGACACATATTAATCAAACTAACAAAAATTAAACACAAAGAACAAATATTAAAAGCAGCAAAGGAAAGGCAACTAATAACACGAAAGGAGGTTCCTGTAAGGCTAACAGAGGATCTTTCAATAGAAGCTCTGTGGGTCAGAAATGAGTGACAGGATATACTTAAAGTGATGAAAAGATAAAACTTACAACCAAGATTAGTCTATCAGGTAAGGATTTTATTCATATTCAAAGGAAAAATCAAAAGATTTATAGATAAGCAAAAATTAAGAGAATTCAGGATCATAAACCAGCTTTACAACAAATTCTAAAGGAACTTCTCTAGACAGGAAACATTAGAGAAAGAAAAGACCTACAAAAACAAACCCAAAACAACAAAGTAATGGTAATAGGATGATATATATCAATAATTACCTTAAAAGTGAATGGACTAAATGCTCCAACCAAAAGACAGATTGGCTGAATGGATATAAAAACTGGCCCCCTATATATGCTATTAACAAGAGACCCACCTCAGATACAGGTACACATACAGACTGAAAGTGAGGGGCAAGAAAAAGATACTTTATAAAAGGAAATCAAAGAATGTGAGAGTAGCAATACTCGGATAAAATAGAATTTAAAGAGTGTTACAAGAGATGAAGAAGGACACTACATATTGATCAAGGGATCAATCCAAGACGAAGATAAAGCAATTATAAATATACATGCACCCAAAATAGGAGCACCTTAATACATAAGGCAAATACTAACAACTATTATAGATGAAATTGAGAATAATACAATAATAATGGGAGACTTTAATACCCCATTCACACCAATGGAAAGATCATTCAGACAGAAAATTAATAAGGAAACACAAGCTTTAAATGATATACTGGATCAATTGGACCTAACTGATATTTACAGGGCATTTCACCCAAAAACAGTAGCTTTCACTTTTTTCTTAAGTGCACATGGAACATTCTCCAGGACAAATCACATCTTGGGTCAGAAATCAAGTCTTGTCAAATTTAAAAAAACTGAAATCTCTTCAAACGTCTTTTCTGATGACCATGCTATAAAATTAGGTGTCAATTACAGGGAAAAAAACTATAAAACCACAAACACATGGAGGCTAAACAATATTATACTGAAGAAATCAAAGGGGAAATCAAACTATAAGTAGAAAATAATGAGAAGGAGAACATGACAACCGGAAACCTATGGGATGCCCTAAAGCAGTGCTAAGAGGGAAGTTTATAACAACAAAAGCTTACATCTAGAGACAAGAAAAGTATCTAATAAACAACCTAATCCTAACCTAAAGGAACTAGAAAAAGTAGAACAAAAATCCCAAAGTTAGTAGAAATAAACAAATCTTAAAGATCAGACCAGAAACAAATGAAAAAGAAATAAAAGAGACAATAGCAAATATCAGTAAAGCTAAAATCTGGTTCTTTGAGAAGATAAAATTGAAAAACCATCAGAAACATCAAAAAAAAAGAGAAAAAATTCAAATCAATAAAATTAGAAAAGAAAAAGGAGAAGTTACAGCAGATAATTCATACAAAAGTTTATAAGTGATTACTATGAGCAACTATATGCCAATAAAAAGCACAACCTGGAAGGAATGGACAAATTCTTAGGAGTACAACCTTCCAAAACTGCACCAGGAAGAGACAGAAAATATGAACAGACCAATTCCAAGCACAGAAATCAAAACTGTAATAAAAATAGCCTCCAAAAAAAAAGCAAAAGCTTCACAGGTGAATTCTACCAAAAGTATAGAGAAGAGCTAACACCTATACTGCTCAAACTCTTCCAGAAAATTGCAGAGGAAGAAAAATTCCCAGTCTCATTTATGAGGTTATCATCATCCTGACAACAAAACCAGACAAAAATGCCAAGGAAAAAGAAAATTACAGGACAATATCATGATGAACATAGATTCAACAATCCTCAATAAAATCCTAGCAAACAGAATCAGCACATTAAAATGATTGTATACCATGATCAAGTGGACTTTATTACAGGAATGCAAGGATATTTCAATGTATAAAAACCAATCAATGTGATAAACCATACTAAAAACTGAAATATAAAAATCATACGATCATCTCAATAGATGCAGAGAAAGCTTTTGAAAAATTCAACATCCATTTGTGATAAAAATTCTCCAGGGAGTACACATAGAAGGATCTTACCACAATGTAGTAAAGGCCATATACAACACACCCCACAGTAAACATTCTCAATGGTGAAAAACTGAAAGCATTTACTCTAAGATCAGGAAAAAGACAACTGTGTCCACTCTTGTCACTATTATTCAACGTATTTTTGGAAGTATTATCCACAACAATTAGAAAAGAAAAGGAAATAAAAGGAAACTAGAGTGGAAAAGAAGTAAAATTCTCATTGTTTTGAGACAACATGATACTAAACACAGAAAATTACTGGAGTTAATCACTAAATATAGTAAAGTCTCAGGATACAGCATTAATACACAGAAATCCCTTGCATTCCTATATACTAACAATAAAAAATCAGAAAGAGAAATTAAAGAAATAATCTCATTTGCCATTACAACAGAAAGAATAAAATAGCTAGGAGTAGACCTAACTAAAGAGACAAATGACCTGTATGCAGAAAACTATAAGACATTTTTGAAAGAAATCAAAGGTGACACAAACAGATGGAGAGATATACAATATCTTGGATTAGAAAAATCAATGTTGTGAAATGATTATACTACCCAAATCATTCTACAGATTAAATCAATCCCTATCCAAATATCAGTAGTGCTTTTCACAGAGTTAGAGCAAAAAAATTAAAAATATGTATGGAAACACATGAGACTCTGAATAGCCAAATCAGTCCCGAGAGGGGGAAATAAAAGAGCTAGAGGAATCAATCTTCCTGTCTTCATACTATACTACAAAGCTACAATCATCAATACAGTATGGTGCTGGCACAAAAACAAAATATAGGCCAGTGGAACAAGATAGAAAGCCCGGAGACAAGCCCATGCAACCATGGGCACCTTGACTTTGACAGAGAAGGAAAGAATGTACAGTGGAGAAAAGACAGCCTCTTCAATAAGTGTTTCTGGGAAAACTGGACAGCTACACACAAATTAATGAACCTAGAACACCCTCTAACACCATACACAAAAGTAAACTTAAAATGGATTAAAGACTTGCATGCAAGGCCAGAAACTATAAAACTCTCGGAGGAAAACATAGACAGAACACCCCTTGACATAAATCACAGTAGGATACTTTATGATCCATCTTCTAGAATAATGGAAATAAAAACAAAAATAAAGAAGTGAGACCTAATTACATTTAAAAGCTTTTGCACAGCAAAAAAACAAGGTGAAAAGACAATCCTCAGAATGGAGGAATATAATAGCAAATGAAACAACTGACAAAGAGTAATCTCCAAAATATATAAGCAGCTGATTCAGCTCAATATCAGAAAAACATATAACCAAATCAGAAAAATGAGCTGAAGACTCAAACATACATTTCTCCAAAGATGACATACTCAGATGGTAAAGAATCTGCCTGCAATGCAGGAGACATGGGTATGGAAGATTCACTAGAGAACGAAATAGCAACCCACTCTAATATTCTTGCTGGCAAATTCCATGGACAGAGGAACCTGGGAGGCTATAGTCTATGAGGTCACAAAGAGTTAGACAAAATGGAGCAGCTAACCCATACACATACACAATAAATACATGAAAAGATGTTCATCATCTCTCATTATTAGAGAAATGTAAATCAAAACTACAATGAAGTATCACTTCACACCAGTCAAAATGGCTATCTTCAAAAAATCTACAAGTAATAAAGCCTGGAAAGGGTGTGGAGAAAAGGGAAACTTCTTGCATAGTTGGTGGGAATGTAAATGCATACAGCCACTATGGGGAACAGTATCAGTATCAGTTCAGTTCAGTTCAGTCGCTCAGTCAAGTCCGACTCTTTGCGACCCCATGAATCGCAGCACGCCAGGCCTCCCTGTCCATCACTATCTCATGGAGTTCACTCAGACTCACGTCCATCAAGGCTGTGATGCCATACAGCCATCTCATCCTCAGTCATTCCCTTCTCCTCCTGCCCCCAATCCCTCTCAGCATCACAGTCTTTTCCAGTGAGTCAACTCTTCGCATGAGGTGGCCAAAGTACTGGAGCTTCAGCTTTAGCATCATTCCTTCCAAAGAAATCCCAGGGCTGATCTCCTTCAGAATGGACTGGTTGGATCTCCTTGCAGTCCAAGGGACTCTCAAGAGTCTTCTCCAACACCACAGTTCAAAAGCATCAATTCTTTGGTGCTCAGCCTTCTTCACAGTCCAACTCTCACATCCATACATGACCACAGGAAAAACCATAGCCTTGACTAGGCGGACCTTAGTCGGCAAAGTAATGTCTCTGCTTTTGAATATACT
>SJYX01020232.1:42342-55025 GCA_006410675.1 Oreotragus oreotragus
GGACAGGAAGGCCTGGTGTGCTGCGATTCATGGCGTCACAAAGAGTTGGACATGACTGAGTGACTGAACTGAACTATGGCAGAAAGCAAAGAAGAACTAAAGAGCCTCTTGATGAAAGTGAAAGAGGAGCATGAAAGTGTTGACTTAAAACTAAATCAGAAAACGAAGATCATGGCATCTGGTCCCATCACTTCATGGCAAATAGATGAGGAAAAATGGAAACAGTGAACAACTTTATTTCCTTGGATGAAAAGCTATGACCAACCTAGACACCATATTTAAAAGTAGACTTTTTAATATGTTGAAAATGATCCATATAATCAGAATTATTGCTTTTCCAGTAATCATGTATGTATATTAAATTTGGACCATAAAGAAAGCTGAGCACCAAAGTATTGATGCTTTTGAACTGTAGTATAGGAGAATACTCTGGAGAGTCCCTTGGTCTACAAGATCAAACTAGTCAATCCTAAAAGAAATCAGTGCTAAATATTCATTCTAAGGACTGATGCTGAAGCTGAAGCTCTAATACTTTAACCACATGATGCGAAGAACTGACTCATTAGAAAGACCCTGATGCTGGGAGAGGTTGAAGGTAGGAGAAGGGGATGACAGAGGATGAGATGGTTGGATGGGATCACCAAATCAATGGACATGAATTTGAGCAAGCTCTGGTTGTTGGTGATGGAGAGGGAAGCCTGGTGTGCTGCAGTCCATGGGGTTGCAAAGAGTCAGACAGGTCTGAGAGACTGAACTGACTGTACACTTAAATTGGTGGACTGAGTAATGTCTATGTTGATAAACATTCATTAGAAGTATCTTTTCTTTTTTCATTTACTCATCAAGGAAAAAAATGAACATGAAATTTTTTTCTTTATTTTTGCATCTGAGTCACCAGAGAAGCCGCATACAGCTTTTCAAAACTGGGAGATAGGCAATTTTAAAGTCATCTTCCTTTTATCTCTACTGCCTGCAAAGAAGTCAAATTAAAATTACTAGGTCTAAGTCATCTGCTATTTTTGATATACAAGTCAATAACTAAGAGAAATTTTAAGACATTAAAGAGAAACTCTCTTAAGGGAAGAGACATTAGGACAGGTAAAATAATGTCTCTAGATCTGAGGGAAAAAATTGAGGTAAAACTACTTTTTCAAAAACTTATCTGCTTACTCCCAAAGAAACACTTTGCTCACCAGTGGTGTTTGAAATATACCCACAGACATCTGTAGAATGTGTCAGATAATTTTTAGCATTACTCTTTGGACTCAGAGAATGTACAATTATTCATTCATTTATGGACACAAAAAACTATTTTAAAGAAATATTTACTAAACATTTTCATTTCTTCTTCACCTCATTTAAGTCTAGAACCTCCTTCATCAGCATTCCCCAACACCACCAGCTAATCTCATGATGGTTTTCAGAGACCTCTTGTATATGATTCCATCCAGCTTTGCTCAACCCAAAGTGCTTTAGGATCTAAATGCGAGCTTCAGTAGCTCTTCCTAAGACACGCGCACACACACATCTTTCAGCAAGGCATATTTCTCAATAAAAGCAAGTATGCTGTGAATAGCAACAAAAACTTTACCTGCGGGGAACATATGAATTTTTTAATATTAGATGTGCATTATGAGATACTATGAAAAAGGAATGGTAACAAGCATATTCTGTTCTTAACAAATACCACTGATCCACATGCCATATCCTCCATCATGTACAGTTAAACACACCCAAGTCATTAGAAGAATAAACATTAGAATGAGCACAGAAAAGTTTTCTTATCTCTAAAATATTGCCAAAATTATTATTTCTAACCGACCTTAGAGTGCTTAGTAGATTTCAGAGGTTTTATGAATGATGAGTAGGTCTACCTGTCCTGTCTTACAGAGTAATAAATGGGCCAATTTCCTTTGCCTTTGCATATGAACAATCTACATAGGAAGTGAAATTCACTGAGAAATTGCTTGGGCTATAGCACCTGACTTCTAGGATAGAACTTTGACTCTGGCAGCGCCTGTTAACTTTGGAACTATTCATTCATTCAAAAACATTATTCAGTCTTCAAAATATACAAGCAGCTCATGCAGCTCAGTTTTAGGAAAGCAAGCAACCCAATGTAAAAACGGGCAGAAGACCGAAATAGACACTTCTGCAAACAAGATACACAAGGACCAACAAACACATGAAAAGAGGCTCAACACTGCTCATTATTAGAGAAATGCAAATCAAAACTACAGTGAGTTATGACCTCACACCCATCAGAATGCCCATCACCAAAAACTCTATAAACAGTAAATGCTACAGAGAATGTGGAGGAAAGGGAACTCTACTGCCCTGCTGGTGGGAATACAAACTGATACAGCCACCATGGAGAACAATATGGAGATTTCTTTAAAAACTAGGAATAAAACAACCATATGACCCAGCAATCCTACTACTGGCCATATACCCTGTAAAAATCATAATTCAAAAAGTCATATGCACCCTGATGTTCATTGCAGCACTATTTACAATAACCAGGACATGCAAACAACCTATATGCCCATTGACAGATATGAATAAAGATGATGTGGTACATATAGACAACTGAACATTACTCAGCCATAAAAAGAAAAATTTGAGTCAGTTCAACTGAGGTGGATGAACCTAGAACCTGTTATATAGAGTGAAGTAAGTGAAAAAGAGTAAAATGAATATTGTATATTAAACTCTAGAAAAATGGTACTGATGAACCTATTTGTGGGCAGGAATAGAGACACAGACATAGGGAAGGGACTTGTGGACACAGCAGGGAAAGGTGAGGGAGGGATGNATAAGATGGATGAACCTAGAACCTGTTATATAGAGTGAAGTAAGTGAAAAAGAGTAAAATGAATATTGTATATTAAACTCTAGAAAAATGGTACTGATGAACCTATTTGTGGGCAGGAATAGAGACACAGACATAGGGAAGGGACTTGTGGACACAGCAGGGAAAGGTGAGGGAGGGATGAATTGAGGGAGTTAGCACTGAAATATATGCATTGCCATGTGTGAAATAGATAGCTAGTGGGAATTTGTGGTACAACACAGGGAGCTCAGCCTGGTGCACAGTGACAGCCTAGGAGGTCGGATGAGGGTGGTGTTGGAGAGAGGTTCAAGAAGGAGGGGATATGTGTATGCTCATGTCTTATTGAAGTTGCTATATGGTAGGAACCAATACATCTTAAAGCAAGTATCCTCCTATTAAAAATAAATTTGAAAAATTGTATTCAATCATTCAAAAATTTATTGACTGATAATAGTGTAGTAGGCACTATTTTAAGTGCTTGCAATACAACAAAGAACAAAACTAAGCTTCCTAAACTTTTCAAGTTTATAGTCTAACAAGAAGAGAGAGAATAAATAATAGTTATTATAAAAAAGTAACTATACATGGCATGTTATAGTATGTTACGTGTTTATGGGAAAAATATAGGTAGGATAGGATGAGAGGGATAGCAAGGTGAAGGGACTGTCATTTTTAATAGAGTTGTTTTGTAGGCCTTATTGATAAAATTACCAAAGGAATAAGTGCATATAAAAAATAAAGAAGACAAAGGAATAAGCAATGAGATATTCCAATATCAAGAGGTCAAGAGGAAAAGGGGGATTCAGCAAAAAGAGACTATAAAGGAATGATTAGTGAAGCACAAAGAAAATCAGGATAGCACAGTGTCATAGAGACCAAATAAAGAAAATATAAGAAGCAGAAGAGTGAGCAATTCCAAATGTTGATGAAAATTCAATTAAAATGAAGAATGAAAATTGCCTGCTATTGAATTCAGCAACATGAAGGTCCTTGGTGACCATGACAAGAGTAATTTAGGTGAGGTAGTGGAGATAAAAGGATGATTGAAATTGGTTTAGGAGAGAAAAAAAAATAATTGCAAACAGTGAGTGTAAACAGCTATTGTGAGGAGTTCTGGAAATTGGATGCAGATAATTAGGTCGACAGGAGAGCTTTTCTTTTACTTTTCCACGCTTTTTACAAAAGGAGAAATAACAGTTTGTATGCTGATGAGAACGTTTCAGTAAAGAATAACATTTTATTATGTAGGAAAGAAGAGATGTTGGAGCACTATCTTGAGTAAGTGAGGGAGGTGACAGCGGTGCATATTAAACAACTCACAAGACTAGTTTTAAATAAGGCTATGGATAAGTCAATTATGGTAATAAGGGCTGTCTCTTATACACATCTGAACTGACTCATTAGAAAGACCCAAGTAAAGAATAACATTTTATTATGTAGGAAAGAAGAGATGTTGGAGCACTATCTTGAGTAAGTGAGGGAGGTGACAGCGGTGCATATTAAACAACTCACAAGACTAGTTTTAAATAAGGCTATGGATAAGTCAATTATGGTAATAAGGGAGAAAGCAGAAAATGTAGGTTTAAGTGTTAGAAGGTAAATAAATGTGGGAAAGTAGTTAATGTAAGATCTTGTCTGAGTACTTCAATTTTTTACTGAAGTAAAAAAAATATTAAGCTGAGGGGAGATTGGGGAAGGTGATAGTGGATGTTTGAGAAGAGGAAAGGTCTGAAGTAACTGTCTAGAGAGTATGAGGATAAACACACTAGGAAAATATAGCAAGACTGCCAAGCAACATTAAGGGAACACTTAGTGTTTACAGATACGAATTTAACAAGACTGTTAAGAAAGTCAACGAATATTCAAAAGAGTGACAACAATAATTGACTTTAAAATGTAAGCTGAATAAAGAGGGAAAAGAGGACTTAAAGGAGATGAATATCAATGATAAAGAGAGAAGATCAGTCAATGGACTGGTAATCCTAGTGGGACTAATGAATTCTTAGAATTCAGTACTAACAGGGATGAGGTGGAAAGAAAGGATGCTATTGAGATCAAGAGGTTGCAGCTATTAATATAACAAGATTTAGAGTATGAACATTGGAATGAGCTGCTCGGGTAGAGTAGAAGACAAGACCACTGCAAGAGATAACTTCAAGGAATGATAGTACAGGTATTAAATGGATCAAGTATATTGAATAAAACCAGGAATATGATGAGACTGATTAGAAAATTCTAATCAGGCAGGAGCTAAAATAATTGGGAAAAGGGGGTGGGGTGGGGAATGCTTCAAGAGTGTGAAGTTGAAAGGAGCAATGAGTGGTAATAGGTAATACAAATTAATGCCATGACAATCAAGGATGGAAATTTTTAGAAATATCTAACAGTGAAAAGTTACAATTGGATGTCTTTCAAAGATGTCAGATTTCACATGGATATATTAGAACTCTAGGTTTACTCTCACAAAACATCAGCTCCAACCTTTTTCATTTCCTCACTTCTGTAAGTAGCATGACATCCACCCAATTGCAGAAGTAAAAAACTGAAGATTGGCCTTGATTTCTCCCTACCCTGCAGTATCCACATTCAATACAAAGTTCTGTCAATATAATCTCCACAGTATCTTTCAACCACCCACTTTCCTAGAGCTTCTCTGCTCTATTAAGCCACAGTAAGTCAAGCCCCACCATCTCTTTCCATGTAACTGCCACCTAACTAATATCTCCATATTCACTCTTGCTTTCCTCAAATCCATACATTACACAGAAAAAATGAACCAAAAATCAAAAATGAACTTTTAAAATATAAGATCCAGCCGTATTATCTCCTTGCTTATAACTACTCAAAATAATAGTTCTAGATTAAAATAAAGTTTATTTTATTTTATTTTATTTTTATTTCTAATCTAGGAATGAAGAAGGCCTTTTAATCATGATTTAAATCTGGGCACAATAAAAAACAAATTTTTGTTGTTTTTGAGTACTTGAAAATTGAACCTGGACATCAAGATTTTCAGGATTGAAAAACATTTGTTACAATATCACAGGGCATACTTCTCATACTTACAGATGAATAATTTGACAGAGAACTCACATTAATCAATAATGAAAAGAATGACCAGCATAAAAGTGATTAAAATGTATGAAAAAAGTCACAAAGATGCAAATATAAAAAATTACAAGCATAAAGAAAAAACTCAATCCCATTCACAATGCAAAGAAATTTATTTCAAAGACACTGAGATTAAAAATTTCCTATTAGGGGGCAGTCCCAAGATGTCAGAGGAATAGGATGGGGAGACCACTTTCTCCCCCACAAATTCATCAAAAGATCATTTGAATGCAGAGCAACTTCCACAAAACAACTTTTGAATGCTGCCAAAGGACACCAGGCACTCAGAAAGGCAGCCCAATCTCTTTGAAAGGAGGTAGGACAAAACATAAAAGACAAAAACTGAGGCAAAAGATTTAGGAATGGGAAGATGGCAGAAGAATAGGACGGGGACACCACTTTCTCCCTCACAGATTCATCAAAAGAACATCTCAAGGCTGAGCAAACTCCACAAAACAACTTCTGAATGCGGGCAGAGGACATCAGGCACCCAGAAAAACAGAGCACTGACTTCAAAAGCAGGTAGGGGAAAAAATATAAAAGCCGGAAAAAAAAGAGACAAAGGAGGTGGGGAGGGAGCTCCGTCCCGGGAAGGGNGAAACCCTCTCACAGGCATGTCTGTGGGGAGTTTTGGAATCTCAGAGGGCAACATAACTGGAAAAAAAAAAAATTCATAGCATATGTGCCTAACCACACTGCCAGTGGAGAAGCCCAGACATGCGTTCACCACCAGCGAGTGGGAGCTGGGCAGGGAGGGTTGCATCATTGGTCCTTAGGGCAAAGACCAGGCCTGAATGCCCTGAGGACAATCTGAGGGAGTTAATGTGACCTAGCAATCCAAACCATGGGATCTCCAGAGAAACCAAAAAAAAAAAAAAGACCTTCCCATGAAAGGCTCTATTGGAACACGATGACTCCTGGCATGCTCACAGGACAAAAGATTGAGCAAACATGAAAGAAGAGCAAGCCGGCTGCATATAGGGCCCTCCCTCCTTGGAAGCAGAGAGGTAGGTGAGTGACAGCTGGAAGGCAAGGATCTGCCGCAATCTCAGCCCCAGGGACCTCATCTTCCGCCAATCTGTGAGCAGGCTCCCAGTTGCTTCTGGGATCCTGGACGGTTGACATTTGCCAGGAATGTCATGGCCTGAGATCAGCTCCCCAGAAGAGACGCATAGCACACCTGGGACTGTGTTCTCACAGCACACCCAAGAACCTGAGCAGCTTAAACCTGGGGAAGTGCTCAAAACTCAGGGCTTACTTGGAAGAGTGCCATTACAGAGCACCCTGGAGAATGAGCAGTGTAGACCCGGTAAGCACATGCCACCTTGGGCTGTGGCAAACCCAGTGTGGTCCATCCACTGCAAGCACTCCCCACACATGCCAGTGGTATTTGTTAGCAATATCCCTCCCCACCAACAAGACAACTGAACAAGTGAGCCTAAATAAGTGGCCACCTTTGCCCCCTTGTGTCAGGGCAAAAATTAGACCCTGAAGAGTTGCAGACAGAGGAAGCAGAAATAAAGAAAGAAGGGGAAACTGCTCTGGAAGTAACAGGTGCAGAAGATTAAAAACTCTGCATTTAATACTGGAGACATTTGAGGGGCACCTATAGACCTTGAGAACAAGTACAAGCTGGAATAAGGAACTATCTGACTCTGAACTGACCCCAGACTGCCCACAACAGCTCCAGAGAAATTCCTAGACATATTTTTACTTTTATCACTTTTTAATTAAGAAAAATTTAGTTTTTTATTACTCCTTTAACTTTCATTTTTATAGCCTACTATTACTTTTCCCAAAAAGCCCTATTAAAAAAAAAAAATTCCATATATTTTTATAATTATTGTGATTGAATATGATGATTATGACTTTTTATATTGTATTTTTGAGAGTCTAACCTCTATTCTAGGTTTCTAATTTTTGCTTTTTGATATTTGTTATCAATTTTGTACCTCTAAGAATCTACTCTTCAGTATCCATTTTCACTTAGGGATTAGATTACTGGCTAGATTGCTCTCTCCCCTTTTGACTCCCCATTTTCTCCTCCTTGGGCTTCCCTTGTGGCTCAGCTGGTAAAGAATTCACCTGCAGTTTGGGATACCTGGGTTCGATCCCTGGGATGGGAAGATCCCATGGAGAAGGGAAAGGCTACCTACTCTAGTATTTTAGCCTGGAGAATTCCATGGACTGTATAGTCCATGGGGTCACAAAGAGTTGGACACAACTGAGTGACTTTCACTTTCTCCTTCTGATCACCTTTATCTCCCTCCACCCTCTTCTCTTCTCTTCTCTATATAACTCTGCGAACCTCTCTGGGTGTTCCTGACTGTGGAGAAATGTTCCACCAATAAACCTAGGGGTTTTATCTTCTAAGTTGTATGGATGGAGAAGTCTTGAGACTACTGTAGGAGAAGGACTGAAAGCCAGAAGCAGGAGGTTTAACTCCAAAACTTTAGAACATTAGAAAACTCCAGACTCCAGGGAACATTAACAGACAAGATCTCACTCAAGTCTCCACACCTACACTGAAACCAAGCTCCACCCAAGAGCCAACAAGATCCAGTGCAAGACACAACATGATAATTTTTCAACAAAACAGGAACACAACCCTGAACGTTAAAATCCAGGCTGCCCAAAGCCATGCTAAACCCATAAACACCCCAAAACTCACTACTGGACACTTATTTGCACTCCAGAGAGAAGAGATTCAGTTCCAGACACCAGAACAAAGACACAAACTCCCCCCAACCAGGAAACCTTGACAAGCCGTTAGTCCCAGGGAGCAGACTCCACAATTGAAAGGAACCATGAACTTCCAGTCTGCAGAAAGGGCACCCCAAACAGCAATCTAAACAAAATGAAAAGGCAGAGAGAGTTCCAACAGAGTGGCTAGAAGCAGATGACTGTCTGCTACCCTGGGGCCCTCCAGGCCCTCTGGCCTCTGGTCAGTGGGTAAACTGGGGGGCCCGGGGACAGTCTCTGGCGTGTTTTGCAGAGCAGTGTCTGAGGCCGCAGTTGGCCCGGCCCAAGACTGGAAGCAGCCGTGAACCTCTCCCCCGGCCCCCACAGCCGCAACCTAATGGCGGCGGTCCCTCCGAGACAGGATTGCTGGGTCTCTTCACCCATGGCTGCAGGGCTTGGGCTTAGGCGAAGCCTCCACCTGCCACTGAGATCCTGGTGCCTTTGGGCATTGGACGCGGCAGGACTAGAAGAATGACAGCTGCTCAAACTCAAAGAGGGCCCGGGAGGGACTGCGGACAACAGCTCCTCCACCCTTAGGCCTTGGGGCTGAGCAGATCCGACGGCCCAGTCCCGATTGGACGAGACCTCACCTAGTCCGGACGACAACGGACAAAGGACGTAAAGTGGCCTGAGAGGTGAGCAGAGCCATGGTCGTCGATAGGTAGAAAGTTAGCGGATCGTCGTTCTAACCAAGACCTTGATGGTGGAAGATAGAAATGGTAGAATAACGCACACCTTGTGGCCAACAGAAAGTGTCTGCTTCCCTTTGGGAAAATTTACTGGCCGCTGATAGAAGGCCTGTGTATATAATAAGAAAAAGCTGTTCTCAACGTTACCCTCAAAACCTTCAAAAGAAAGGTCTTTACATCTAGGCCTCCTAGACGTAAAGAGGTTGCTGACATATGATAAAATAGTTAGAAAAACCATATGTCTTGTAAATGCCCATTTGTTAAATAAAAATACACACACACATATATATATATATATGTCTTCTGGAAATGACTTTCTGAAATGGAGTTGATTACCTCTAGAAGCAACTTGCTGAAACTCCAGTACTTTGGCCACCTCATGCAAAGAGTTGCCTCACTGGAAAAGACCCTGATGCTGGGAGGGATTGGGGGCAGGAAGAGAGGGGACGGCAGAGGATGAGATGGCTGGATGGCATCACCGACTCAATGGACATGAGTTAGGGTGGACTCCGGGAGTTGGTGATGGACAGGGAGGCCTAGCATGCTACGATGCATGAAGTCACAAGGAGTCGGACATGACTGAGCAACTGAACTGAACTGAACTGAACTGAAAAGCAATTTCTAGAGCCACCAAAGTGGAATTTTGTTCAGTGGGTTGGAGAACGTGGAATGGAAGACCTTGAGGAGGAAGAACAGAAAGTTCTATGCCAGACTAGTCATACTTAGAAGACATTTCCATATAACCTTTGTTTTCTGTGTGCATTTTGCTTCTCACTACTGTATATATAGTTGACAACAAGTACTTTTTTGAAATATCTAGTCTTTCTAGATGCTCTGATGTGCCTGATATATGTTAAAGTAGAGGTAGTAAAAAGAGATTTTGTAAATATCTTCTGCTTCTGTTAGGTCCATACCATTTCTATCCTTTATCGAGCCCATCTTTTCATGAAATGTTCCCTTGGTATCTCCAATTCTCTTGAAGAGATCTCTAGTCTTTCCCATTCTGTTGTTTTCCTCTATCTCTTTGCATTGATTGCTGAAGAAGGCTTTCTTATCTCTTCTTGCTATTCTTTGGAACTCTGCATTCAGATGCTTATATCTTTTCTTTTCTCCTTTGCTTTTCGCCTCTCTTCTTTTCAGTGCTATTTGTAAGGCTTCTCCAGACAGCCATTTTGCTTTTTTGCATTTCTTTTCCATGGGGATGGTCTTGATCCCTGTCTCCTGTACAATGTCACNTAAGTCTTAGTTAGCAAAGAAGCTTGCTTGCAGTTTGGAAGTTTTTCTGGGGCTGTGATTGCCCCCTTGCAGCCCTTCCAGCTCTGGCTGCCTGTCACTGGAGGGGGATGGTCTGCAGAGGGCTAATTCTGTTCCATCCTTTGTTCTGTGCATGGTCCTGGCAGTGTCTTATGTTAGAGCTTTTTGCGGGGTAGCTATCCCACAATTTGGTTTGCTAGCTCAAGTTAGTTCGCTCTGGTTATAAAAGCACTGCAGCCCACGCCTCCCTGCCTGGCCCCCACTTGCTAATGGCGGATGCAGGCATGCTGCTTCTCTGCTGGGGGAGTTACCGTTGGGCTAGTAATCTGTTGCTTTTAATTGTTTATTTATTTTTCCTCCCTGTTATGTTGCCCTCTGTGCTTCCAAGGCTTGCCACAGACTTGGCTGTGAGAGTGTTTCCTGGTGTTTGCAAACTTCTCTCTTTTTAAGACTCCCTTCCCGGGATGGAGCTCCCTCCTTACCTCTTTTATCTCTTTTTTCTGTCTTTTATATTTTTCCTATCTGTTTTTGAAGACAATGTTCTGTTTTTCTGGGTGCCTGATGTCCTCTGCCAGCATTCAGAAGTTGTTTTGTGAAGATTACTCAGCGTTGAAATGTTCTTTTGATGAATTTGTGAGGGAGAAAGTGGTCTCCCCATCATATTCCTCTGCCATCTTCTCCTCCCTCTTTAAATGAATTTAAAATAAAATTTATTGAGAGCTATTACGTTGCCATTTACAAAGTGCTCAGTGTTCATTGCTATGTTTAATCCTTACAAAAATTACTGCGGCACAATGACTGTTATTACAGATTCTGAGATGAGGAAACCAAGGCTCAGAAAATTTATGAGATTTGCACCCATCACACAGGTAATAAGCAGTGAGTCTAGGTTTCATCCAACTCAGAGGACTCACTCTACATCTTTAAGCTACAAAGCTCCCTTGAAAACTATGCTGCTCTCACCCTAGTGCCTGAATTTCATTATAGCTCCTCAGTCTCCCATTATGTTTCTATTGCAATGCCTATTCAATTCTTCTCTGCTCTTATTTCCTGTACCATTAAAGTATTTCATGGCCATCAACAAATCAAGCCTTTTAATTAGAGATGCTCAGCCTCTGGGAGTTTCATGCCCAATCCTGGTAGTAGTGAACTAGGAGGAAAACCCTCCATTGTGAATCCCACTGATGCTGTTACTAAAGACAACGCTGTGCCATTTTCTGCCCGGACACACGTAAACAGAAAAGACTGCTCTGATAGCAAATGGGACTGGTGTTGGTATGGATTGAGGAAAATGTATTTAAGAATTTCATGTCTTCATTATCTCTTTGTTCAAATATCATAAAACAAACTACCAATCAGAAAAGGAATACATTAATGAAGGATTTGATTCATTAATACAAATGAATCATTGGGTGAAAATGATGTGGGAATGGGTAGAATCCATGTTTCCTGGGCCAGGTACTCTAGGCACATATTGAGTTCCAACAAAATATTTAGATTTCTCTCCCTGGACAAGCAAAGCATTCAAATACAGAAGAACTCACTGAACAGATGGTAGAATTTCAGAGGGAAAAAGAAAATATCTCAAGTTATAAATTAGAACTCATCAAAAGGATTATTTAAGTGTCAGTTTTTTTTAAATAAAAAAAACAGCAAAGTATAAACTAATAGCATACATTTTATAATTTTACATCTATACCACCTTTAAAATTTTTTCACGTATTCATAGGAATAATAAGGGTTTTAAAATTTTGCTCAGCCTATCTGAGCAAAAATCACATGTTACCAAACCTACTAAATTTTATTTTATTTTTTTTTAAATGAGATTATTTCCTGTGGTTGCTTAGGATGAAATCCTTATTAGGTTGGTACTCAGCTTACTGCTCTCCTGGGATGAACCTCTGCATCACCTAGCCACAGAACTGCAGGGCATGAAAGATGCCTCACCTGATCTCTTGTCAAAGGCCGCAGAGATTGAGGAAAAGACCAAAGTACTTCTAGAAGGTGCAGAGCAGATACAAAAAAAGGTGAGCCATCTCCTGAAGGCTTCTTGC
>SJYX01020232.1:55371-84383 GCA_006410675.1 Oreotragus oreotragus
TGCTGCTCTCACCCTAGTGCCTGAATTTCATTATAGCTCCTCAGTCTCCCATTATGTTTCTATTGCAATGCCTATTCAATTCTTCTCTGCTCTTATTTCCTGTACCATTAAAGTATTTCATGGCCATCAACAAATCAAGCCTTTTAATTAGAGATGCTCAGCCTCTGGGAGTTTCATGCCCAATCCTGGTAGTAGTGAACTAGGAGGAAAACCCTCCATTGTGAATCCCACTGATGCTGTTACTAAAGACAACGCTGTGCCATTTTCTGCCCGGACACACGTAAACAGAAAAGACTGCTCTGATAGCAAATGGGACTGGTGTTGGTATGGATTGAGGAAAATGTATTTAAGAATTTCATGTCTTCATTATCTCTTTGTTCAAATATCATAAAACAAACTACCAATCAGAAAAGGAATACATTAATGAAGGATTTGATTCATTAATACAAATGAATCATTGGGTGAAAATGATGTGGGAATGGGTAGAATCCATGTTTCCTGGGCCAGGTACTCTAGGCACATATTGAGTTCCAACAAAATATTTAGATTTCTCTCCCTGGACAAGCAAAGCATTCAAATACAGAAGAACTCACTGAACAGATGGTAGAATTTCAGAGGGAAAAAGAAAATATCTCAAGTTATAAATTAGAACTCATCAAAAGGATTATTTAAGTGTCAGTTTTTTTTAAATAAAAAAAACAGCAAAGTATAAACTAATAGCATACATTTTATAATTTTACATCTATACCACCTTTAAAATTTTTTCACGTATTCATAGGAATAATAAGGGTTTTAAAATTTTGCTCAGCCTATCTGAGCAAAAATCACATGTTACCAAACCTACTAAATTTTATTTTATTTTTTTTAAAATGAGATTGTTTCCTGTGGTTGCTTAGGATGAAATCCTTATTAGGTTGGTACTCAGCTTACTGCTCTCCTGGGATGAACCTCTGCATCACCTAGCCACAGAACTGCAGGGCATGAAAGATGCCTCACCTGATCTCTTGTCAAAGGCCGCAGAGATTGAGGAAAAGACCAAAGTACTTCTAGAAGGTGCAGAGCAGATACAATAAAAGGTGAGCCATCTCCTGAAGGCTTCTTGCTTTTTTTCTGAATGAAAGAGATAACCTCCGTATTGAGGAATGAGTTTTGAAACATCTCACTTTATAAGGACAAAATTCAGGCCTTCTATAGTCTAATCCCTGTTACATTAAGCAAGAGCCTAACCATTTATAATTATTGATTCTATTGTAAGTGAATTAGAATTCAACTACAATTTTAAAAAATTTATTTATTTTAATTGGAGGCTAATTACTTTACAATAGTGTATTGGTTTTGCCATACATTGACATGAATCCGCCACGGGTGTACATGTGTTCCTCATCTTGAAACCCCCTCTGACCTCTCTCCCCATCCCATCCCTCTGGGTCATCCCAGTGCACCAGCCCCGAGCATCCTGTATCATGCATCAAACCCGGACTGGTGATCCATTTCACATAAGATAATATACATGTTTCAATGCCATTCTCCCAAATCATCCCACCCTTGCCCTCTCCCACAGAGTCCAAAAGACTGTTCTGTACATCTGTGTCTCTTTTGCTGTCTCTCATACAGGGTTATTATTACCATCTTTCTAAATTCCACATATACACATTATTATACTGTATTGGTGTCTTTCTTTCTGGCTTACTTCACTCTGTATAATAGGTTCCAGTTTCGCCACCTCATTAGAACTGATTCAGATGTATTCTTTTTAATGACTGAGTAATACTCCATTGTGTATATGTACCAGAGCTTTCTTATCCATTCGTCTGCTGATGGGCATCTAGGTTGCTCCCATGTCCTGGTTATTATAAACAATGCTGCTATGAACATTGGGGTACACGTGTCTCTTTCAATTCTGGTTTCCTCGGTGTATATGCCAAGCAGTGGGATTGCTGGGTCATATGGCAGTTCCAATTTTTGTGACTTTGTTTCTTTAATATTATATTTTTGAGAATCCAACCTCTACTCTAGATTTTTAATATTTGCTTTTTGGTATTTGTTATCAATTTTGTACCTTTAAGAACCCAATCTTCAGTACTCATTTTTACTTGAGAGCGAGATTACTGACTTGACTGCTCTCTTCCCCATTGGACTCTCCTTTTTCTCCACAAGGTCATCTCTATCTCCTCCCTCCCCCTTCACTTCTCTACCCAACTCTCTGAATCTCTTTGTGTGTTCTGGACTGTGGAGAACACTTAGGGAACTGATTACTGCCTTAATCTGTCTTTCCCCTTNTATACTGTATTGGTGTCTTTCTTTCTGGCTTACTTCACTCTGTATAATAGGTTCCAGTTTCGCCACCTCATTAGAACTGATTCAGATGTATTCTTTTTAATGACTGAGTAATACTCCATTGTGTATATGTACCAGAGCTTTCTTATCCATTCGTCTGCTGATGGGCATCTAGGTTGCTCCCATGTCCTGGTTATTATAAACAATGCTGTGATGAACATTGGGGTACACGTGTCTCTTTCAATTCTGGTTTCCTCGGTGTATATGCCAAGCAGTGGGATTGCTGGGTCATATGGCAGTTCCAATTTTTGTGACTTTGTTTCTTTAATATTATATTTTTGAGAATCCAACCTCTACTCTAGATTTTTAATATTTGCTTTTTGGTATTTGTTATCAATTTTGTACCTTTAAGAACCCAATCTTCAGTACTCATTTTTACTTGAGAGCGAGATTACTGACTTGACTGCTCTCTTCCCCATTGGACTCTCCTTTTTCTCCACAAGGTCATCTCTATCTCCTCCCTCCCCCTTCACTTCTCTACCCAACTCTCTGAATCTCTTTGTGTGTTATGGACTGTGGAGAACACTTAGGGAACTGATTACTGCCTGAATCTGTCTTTCCCCTTTTGATTCCCCCCTTTATCCTCCTGGCCACCTCTGTATTCTTCCTCCCTCTTCTCTTCTCTGTGTAACTCCATGAACATCTCTGAGGGATCCAGACTGTGGAGAGCACATAAGGAAGTGATTACTGGCTAGCTTGCTCTCTCTTCTTTTGATTCCCCCTCTTCTCCTCCTGGTTACCTCTACCTCCCTCCTCCCTCTTCTCTTTTCCATGTAACTCTGTGAACCTCTCTGGATGTCCCTCACTGTGGAGAAACTGTTCATCTTTAACCTAGATATTTTATCATTGGTGCTGTATAGATGGAGAAGTCTTGAGGCTACTGTAAGAATAAAACTGAAAACCAGAGGCAGGAGGCTTAAGTCCAAATCCTGAGAACACCATCTACCTCCCTCCTCCCTCTTCTCTTTTCCATGTAACTCTGTGAACCTCTCTGGATGTCCCTCACTGTGGAGAAACTGTTCATCTTTAACCTAGATATTTTATCATTGGTGCTGTATAGATGGAGAAGTCTTGAGGCTACTGTAAGAATAAAACTGAAAACCAGAGGCAGGAGGCTTAAGTCCAAATCCTGAGAACACCAGAGAATTCCTGACTCCAGGGAACATTAATTGATAGGAGCTCATCAAACGCCTCCATACCTACACTGAAATCACCACCCAAGGGCCAACAAGTTCCAGAGCAAGACATATCATGCAAATTCTCCAGCAACACAGGAATATAGCCCTGAGCTTCAATATACAGGCTGTCCAAAGTCACACCAAATCCATTTACATCTCTTAACTCATTACTGGACACTTCATTGTACTCCAGAGAGAAGAAATCCAGCTCCACCAACCAGAACACCAACAACAATTTTTGACAGGTACAGCATTCCCTGCATTTCACACAATTCCACCAAAAGCTAGCCTCTTGCTGGGCACATGTGGTTGAAACACTTTCATGGCTAAGAGAATTGGAGAATAGAATTTGCAGGATCAATGTTTTCTTCAAAGTAATCCAGGTCAACTGCTGCTGAACTTCTGCAGTTATTCTCTCTTTGTCTTCTTCAAACCAAAGGATGAGAGTGAGAAGGAAGAAAAGAGAAAGTCAAAACCAAATTCATACTTGAGTTCTTGCTTCTTGATTTTAGATTGCTAATAGATTTCCAAAACACTGGCTCCAAATCCATGTATAGAGAGTTTCATAAGTCTTCCCCAATCTTAATTTGATAATAAGGAACAAATAAGAGAAAATACTAATACAACTCATAATAATTCATTATCTTTTGGGTACTTAGATTCATCCTGAAGACCAGGAGAAGGAGACCTCCTATCCAGTGTGGTCAGAAAACTCCTCCCTGACAGCAGGTGATGAAGATGTGTGCCAAACTGCTTTTTATAAAATGTTTCACTGCCTGCATAAGGATGCAATTAAGATTGACATCTATCTCTAGATGCTGAAGTGCCAAATTGTCCCTTGCTAAGCCCACAATTATCCCAGCCAATCCTGATATGGTTAGTGATGATCCATCCTGTTGCAAGCTTCTTTGAGTTTTATAGCTTTTAAATGCATGTTTGGGTGTAATGGATGTCATCTGAAACAAAATAAACACAGACTCTGTAGAGATGTCAAAATCTAAGAAGGAAATTTGTCAATGTTTTGTCTCCATTTAATAGAAAATCAAAAGAAGGAACTGACTTGCCAAAGACCATTAAAGAGCTTACTTAAGAATCACATGAAATTATTCTTTGTCAAGTTATAAGAATCAATGAATTAGATAATTATTCACTGTGCTGGTCAAGCAACCAAGAAGACTGAATTCTGAGAATTCTTTATGAAAGCAAGCCACAAACTGTCAGCCAATTCTTATATCATCACAGTGTTACAACAGACAGTATAAGTGTTTTGCATATGGCTACCTAAATAGCATGAGGTTTACTGAACTGCCTAAAAATTGTTAGGATGCTGTCTTAGTTCTGGGATGCTGTAACAAAATATAGAATTATAAACAATAGAAAAGTATTTTCACAATGTGATCAGATAAGGCCCTCTTCCGGTCATACACTTCTGATTGTATCCTCACGTTGGGAAAGGGCTAGAGAACTCTATGTGTCTCTTATATATAAAAGCAATCATCTCATCCAGGAAGCTCCATCCTTCATCACCTCCATAGCTTTGTCACCTCCCAAAGGCTCCACCTATGAAACACGGTCACCATGGGAGTCAGGATTTCAACCTATGAAATTTCTGGGCGACACGAAGGTTGAGACAGAAGAAGGTACAAACGTAAATGGGCTCTATCCTCCTCCAGTGGCTGTCTTCACCCACACTCCACTGCATCCTCATTTCCTGCATCATCTTGCAAAAATTCCATACATTTTATCACTCTGGGTTTTACAAGTCCAGCTGAGTTAAGAGTCAACTGTCTGCCACCTGGGCCCTCTGGACAGTTTTCCAACTGGTCACATACACACTGAGTAGATCAGAAAGCTGGATTTAAAAACACATTTATCTGAGAAGTGAGATACCATTCTCTCTTCCTTTTAGAGTAACTATCTTTGTCATTAATTATTTGGCCTTACAAACGTGCCCTAGTAGGTCCCTGAATTATAAAACCCTCTAAATAGACTAAGTCTCTTTTGAGACTGGAGCAATTTGACGGGATTCAGGTTGCTCAGCTTATTCAACTGCCTTCAGACAATCTGGAATGAGGGCCAATCTCTTGACTGTCTCTCCTAAGTCACTGATGTTCCTGGGCTGCGCTGGTTTTGCAGCATCTTTAGGGCTTTAGCAATAATTCCTAGTAATTAGAAAATGGGAAATCAAAAGGAAGGGAGAGGGGGATGAAGAAGAAAGAAGGAAGAGAAAGAAGGAAGGAAAAGCAGCAAAGGGAAAGTGAGTCTAGGACTTGGGTAGTGATTGATGAAATGCTGTTAGAACACTTTATTTTTAAGGAGAGAAGTATATATATATATATACTTTTTTTTTAGTATCCTATAATCAAATATCTCATATTTCCTTTTATTTCCATTTTCTTTTCTCTCCTATTTTTTTCTGAAGTTGTCCTTTATATCAGGAGTATTCTTTGCTGCTACTAATTGAGTTGCCATAGTTCTAGAGATGAACAAAACTTGGCACCTTTTCAGGACAGAATCCAGCCAAATTATCTTCTTTTAGGCAAAGACACCTTTCACCTACATACAGGAACACTGTCCAGCAAAACCAACCTCTTCCTTCATAGTCAGGGTTATTCTGGCCTGAGTCTTGCCCCTGTCTCTACCTAGGATGACCTAAACCTTTCAGAACATGACAGAATACTCTGCCCTAAAGCCATCTCTCAATCAAATGGGAAATCAAAAGGAAGGGAGAGGGGGATGAAGAAGAAAGAAGGAAGAGAAAGAAGGAAGGAAAAGCAGCAAAGGGAAAGTGAGTCTAGGACTTGGGTAGTGATTGATGAAATGCTGTTAGAACACTTTATTTTTAAGGAGAGAAGTATATATATATATATACTTTTTTTTTAGTATCCTATAATCAAATATCTCATATTTCCTTTTATTTCCATTTTCTTTTCTCTCCTATTTTTTTCTGAAGTTGTCCTTTATATCAGGAGTATTCTTTGCTGCTACTAATTGAGTTGCCATAGTTCTAGAGATGAACAAAACTTGGCACCTTTTCAGGACAGAATCCAGCCAAATTATCTTCTTTTAGGCAAAGACACCTTTCACCTACATACAGGAACACTGTCCAGCAAAACCAACCTCTTCCTTCATAGTCAGGGTTATTCTGGCCTGAGTCTTGCCCCTGTCTCTACCTAGGATGACCTAAACCTTTCAGAACATGACAGAATACTCTGCCCTAAAGCCATCTCTCAATCCCTCCTTTGGATCCTTCATGCATGCAAAGTGTCAGCTTTCTTGTATTTTCACTTTCTTCTTTCAAAAGGTAAAAGACCATGAAAAAAATCCTGTTAAGCACTTTCTAAGTCATTTACTGCCAGAAACATCTAATTCTATTTTGTTACTTGCTTAACTTTCTTTCCTGCAATGTCTAGATATTTCCAGCAGAGAGGATGGTGTTTATTAGAGGGGAAATTTGGCAATAAGGGGGACAATGCAATTGAAGGAAACATACTATACACACCAATATACCACACACATTTTCATGTATTTGTCTCTTATAAAATTTATTTCAAGCATAAATTTAAGACTTTAGATCAACAACAGAGGTGTAGACACTGAAAGCTCTCTCCTTACTTAACTGTGACATATAAACTGAATACTGTGGATTTCAGACAATATTGAACAGAGCCATATATGTTCTATAGAGTCATCCAGGAACAGCCAAAGAGGGGATATTTTGACAAGATTTAACAATCACTCCCTTGCTATCCAAAATGCATTGATTTTCCCCTCTTTTATATATTTCCATGTAAGATTATATTTGAAGAAATGGCCCTGCTATATCAAGAATAGCAGCGGTAGTTACTGAATGGTAACAAACAAATGAAGTACCTTTGAAGTTCACTGATCTTATAGATTAGTAAATTATATCTCGGATACAATGAGGACTTAACCTGAGGTTTTTTTTTTTAATCCCTGTTTCCCAGAAGTAGGCTCTCAAGATGTGGAGAAGGTGAGGGTGATAGAAACACAGAAATTATTGTATTATATAGTAGAATAAAGTAAGGATAAGAGGTGATGCCAACAAGGTGCTATAGTGGATTGAAATACAGATAGAAGCCATCTAAGTTTGACATAGGAATAACATAACTGGAATGGTTTCATGACGGAGTTTTGAGTAGTTGATGGGATATTGATGTGCAAAAGTAGGAAGATAATATATTTGTCAATTCATTTAAGATCATCTTATGAAGTAAGTATCTCCAGCATCCTAGATCAAGGCAACTTAGACATTAATACATATATCATTATAAGGTATCAGTGAATAATCAAGTCTGACAAAAAAACAAGAAATGTTCATTTTTAACAGAAATGTATTTCTCATGATTATGCTCCCATGATATGCTATATATATGATTGTAGGGTTAGAGTGGAGAAATACTTGTATGGATTTTTTATGCATTAGGGAGAATTATTTATGACAATTTGGAGAGTTTATCTTTATTCTACAAAGCAACAAGAACATAAGAAATTTTAGTGCAAGAGAGCAATATGTCCAGAATTAGAAAGAGAAACATTAACCTGGATTGAGGAGTTGTGGCTGTTGGGGCTGGTAGAGAAAAAGAAGCAGACCCAAAAGAGCTAGGAATATTATGACACTAAAAGTCAAAGAGGGCTCTGCCAAGTTAAAAGAAGCAAAGGATATGAGAGATACAGGAAATGAAATAGAACTTGACAACATGCAAGGAATGAGGCAGACATAAGAGTCAGAAAAGGCATTCAACAATATGGGACTAGTTGGTCAATAAACGACTGAAAAGTCAGAGAGAAGGGGGGAGATAAATTAAGGTTTTATCTAAAAGGATCTGAAATCTATTTTCCAGTATTTCATTGACTTAGTGCCAGAAATCACCAAAAAATGTGTCATTTGCAGCAAATGATAGAAATAAGTACTCTAAGGAACCTCTGCTAGACACTATGAAATAACAGAACCAAAGCACAACTACCCAGTGATAACAAGCAGTAAGTCACTAGTCACTTTCAACACTTAAATAAGACATACATTGTAAAGCATAGAGGATGAATGAAAATAAAATGGAAACAACCCATACCTTTAGAGAGCCACCCTAAACAAAACCTAAAACTAAACAAAATAGAGGCTATGCTCTCCTTAATCATGTGTCCACTTCCTCCAAGACTGTCNAAGCAGTAAGTCACTAGTCACTTTCAACACTTAAATAAGACATACATTGTAAAGCATAGAGGATGAATGAAAATAAAATGGAAACAACCCATACCTTTAGAGAGCCACCCTAAACAAAACCTAAAACTAAACAAAATAGAGGCTATGCTCTCCTTAATCATGTGTCCACTTCCTCCAAGACTGTCTCATTCCTTTTGACTGAATCCTCCCTTGTTTACTATCCCTTCATTGCCCTACTCTCAGCAGATGGTCAACTAATCATTAATTAAATAAATAATTTTAAAATGTTCACTCTTGAGATAATATTTGTATTGATGGACTCTTCAAACTGAAAAGCTTTCTAATCCCCTGAAAGTAAAACTCTCATTCTGGAAGGACTCCTTTCCAGCGTCTTTCCAAAATGCCCAATTGTGACTGGGCAGCAGTTGCGACTCTAGCTCTTTAGATATCTTCTGTTATAATTATAACCTATTTGGATAGTGAAGACAGGAGATGGATGAAGCAATGAAAGATGCTGAGAAAGACAAGCATGGACAAGTGGAAAAGAGAGCATAAGCCTTAAACACAGATCTCTGCCTGCACACCATATTGTGTGATGGGAGCCAGGTGGGCCTAATCAGGGGTGGTTTTTCAAGAAAGCTCTATAAGAATTGGGACTGAGAAGTTTTATTCAGCTCAACTGTTTCAAAAAGAGTCTTTGATTCTAAGACTCAAAGCCACTTGTCTCATTTAACTGCACTAAGTCAAAAAGGGAATATATTTATTGCCTATTTGAGCACTGCTAAGAGATCTTAGCACTCTTAGCACTGCTAAGAGATCAGTGCAAAGAAATAGAGGAAAAGAACAGAATGGGAAAGACTAGAGATCTCTTCAAGAAAATTAATACCAAAGAATGCTCAAACTACTGCACAATTGCACTCATCTCACACGCTAGTAAAGTAATGCTCAAAAGGCTTCAGCAATACGTGAACTGTGAACTTCCAGATGATATTCAAGCTGGTTTTAGAAAAGGCAGAGAAACCAGAGATCAAATTGCCAACATCTGCTAGATCATGGAGAAAGCAAGAGAGTTCCAGAAAAACATTATTTCTGCTTTATTGATTATGCCAAAGCATTTGACTGTGTGGATCACAATAAACTGGAAAATTCTGAAAGAGATAGAAATATCAGACCACCTGATCTGCCTCTTGAGAAAGCTATATGCAGGTCAGGAGGCAACAGTTAGAACTGGACATGGAGCAACAGACTGGTTCCAAATAGGAAAAGGAGTATGTCAAGGCTGTATATTGTCACCCTGCTTATTTAACTCATATGCAGAGTACATCATGAGAAACGCTGGGCTGCAAGAAGCACAGCTGGAATCAAGATTGCTGGGAGAAATATCAATAACCTCAGATATGCAGATGACACCACCCTTATGGCAGAAAGTGAAGAGGAACTAAAAAGCCTCTTGATGAAAGTGAAAGTGGAGAGTGAAAAAGTTGGCTTAAAGCTCAACATTCAGAAAACAAAGATCATGTCATCTAGTCCCATCACTTCATGGGAAATAGATGGAGGAACAGTGAAACAGTGTCAGACTTTAATTTTTGGGCTTCAAAATCACTGCAGATTGTGATTGCAGCCATGAAATTAAAAGATGCTTATTCCTTGGAAAGAAAGTTATGACCAATGTAGATAGCATATTCAAAAGAAGAGACATTACTTTGCCCACAAAGGTCCGTCTAGAAGGAACAGTGAAACAGTGTCAGACTTTAATTTTTGGGCTTCAAAATCACTGCAGATTGTGATTGCAGCCATGAAATTAAAAGATGCTTATTCCTTGGAAAGAAAGTTATGACCAATGTAGATAGCATATTCAAAAGAAGAGACATTACTTTGCCCACAAAGGTCCGTCTAGTCAAGGCTATGGTTTTTCCAGTAGTCATGTATGGATGTGAGAGTTGGACTGTGAAGAAAGCTGAGTGCTGAAGAATTGATGCTTTTGAACTGTGGTGCTGGAGAAGACTCTTGAGAGTCCCATGGACTGCAAGGATATCCAACCAGTCCATTCTAACAGAGATCAGACCTGGGTGTTCTTTGGAAGGACTTATGCTAAAGCTGAAACTCCAATACTCTGGCCACCTCATGCGAAAAGTTGACTCATTGGAAAAGACTGATGCTGGGAGGGATTTGGGTAAGAAGAAGAAGGGGATGACAGAGGATGAGATGGCTGGATGGTATCACTGACTCTATGGACATGAGTTTGAGTGAACTCTGGGAACTGGTGATGTATAGGGAGGCCTGGCGTGCTGCAATTCATGGGGTCACAGAGTCGGACATGCTGAGCGACTGAAATGAACTGAAGAGATCTTAAAAGTTCTCATCACAAGAAGAAAATTGTAACTATTTCTAGTGATGCATGTTCATCAGACTTATTTTGGTGATCATTTTGCAATATATATCAAATAATTACATTGTACACCTGAAACCATAATAACATTATATGTCAATATTTTCTATGTATAATGATACCTGAAACTAAAATAGCATTATATGTCAATATGACCTATGTATAATGATCATATAATCATTATGTTATATACGTAATACATATGCCTACCTTCAGTTAAGTTCAGTCACTCAGTCATATCCAACTCTTTGAGACACCATGGACTGCAATATATCAGGCTTTCCTGTCCTCTACCATCTCCTGGAGCTTGTTCAAACTCATGTGCCTCGAGTCGGTGATGCCATCCAACCATCTCATCCTCTGCCATTTCCTTCTCCTCCTGCCTTCAATCTTTCCCAGCATCAGTGTTTTCTCTAATGAGTCATTTCTTTGCATCATTTGGTTAAAGTATTGGAGCTTCAGGCTCAGCAGCAGTCCTTTCAATGAATATTTAANGATGCCATCCAACCATCTCATCCTCTGCCATTTCCTTCTCCTCCTGCCTTCAATCTTTCCCAGCATCAGTGTTTTCTCTAATGAGTCATTTCTTTGCATCATTTGGTTAAAGTATTGGAGCTTCAGGCTCAGCAGCAGTCCTTTCAATGAATATTTAAAGCTGATTTCCTTTATTATTGACTGCTTTGATCTCCTTGAAGTCCAAGGGACTCTCAAGAGTCTCATCCAAGACCGAAGTTTAAAAGCATCAGTTCCTCGATGCTCAGTTTCCTTATGGTCCAGCTCTCATATCCATACATGGTTACTGGAAAAACCATAGCTTTGACTAGATTGAATTTTATTTTTATATATATATATATATATATATATATAAACATATATGTACACACACCTATGTAAGGAAAAGTTTTTGAAATGGAATATGATTACTTTGGATAAAGAAAACAAATCAACTAGTATAATTTTTTTTAATGTACATTTTAACTATCATGTTAGGTCTAAAACCTTATCTTCAGAAGTAGTTAATGTTTATGTTGATAAAAGAAACAGAAATGTGTCTTAACCTTGTAACAGTAATTGCAGAACAGCTTATTTACAATAGCTATTCGAAACCACAAAATTTTAAAGTCTATAGGCCTGCCCGGTGTTCTGCTGTTGGTCATGTAACCAACTGATCATTGACTTAATTCCTCCTTGACTCAGAAACTCTTATAGGTGCTTAGTTTACATCACTAAACAAAGCAGGCAGACACTTGTCCTCATGGAACTGATATTTTAGCTGTGGGAAGACAGATAATCTGCAATAAACATGAATCCAAGTACATTATATGGTATGTTAACAGGTGATCTGTACTATGGGCAAAGAAATAGTAAAGCAGAGGATGGGGATTAGGGAATAAAGCTGAAAAGAGAGGTGATTTAAAGAAAAACAACTTAGACCACACTGAGGGGAGCAAACATGCTTTCTTGCATTCAAGACTCAAGTTTTCCCCTGTCCAGTCAGGTCTCTTGGTCTTCTTCCCAACTTCAAAATGTTTTCATCTCTGAGAGGGCAAAGAAATAGTAAAGCAGAGGATGGGGATTAGGGAATAAAGCTGAAAAGAGAGGTGATTTAAAGAAAAACAACTTAGACCACACTGAGGGGAGCAAACATGCTTTCTTGCATTCAAGACTCAAGTTTTCCCCTGTCCAGTCAGGTCTCTTGGTCTTCTTCCCAACTTCAAAATGTTTTCATCTCTGAGGCTCTATGCAAACTCATGCAAGCATGGATGCTCTGAACATTCTGCCTCTCTTCAATTGACTTGGTTTCATAAAAAATTTTTGGTAAACTCCCCCAAATGAAGTAATATTTTATGCAACAAATTTTGATAATTTTCTGACTCCTGAAGAGCTAATCTCCAAATTATTTTCCATTTTCAACACACTGTCAGTGGCTTAATAATATTATGTAAAATAATTTATATGCATTTCTATTTTAATATATTATGGCATTTAAAAGTATGTACAAAATATAAATTAAATGACAGCAAAATAAAAATAAATAGAAATGGAAATGTTAACATTTTCTTCCCCAGGGGATGAAGACACTCATTTCTATTGCCACTGGACTAATGGATTCAGAATGTACACACATAATTATCCCATAGATATTTAAATGTCATAATAAAGTAATTCCTTTTACATATAGCTTCAATCAAAGTTCTCAGAAGGCCACAAAGTGCTGAGAATACAATTATATGTGAATAACTCACTTTATATGCATATTTAAAATTTTGTGAGCTCAACTAAGTAATCATCTTTAGTTCTTTTATTATTCTGTCAATTCATCTACTGGTAAATAATCCAAACTCTACAATAGATTTCTTTTTTTTCAAAGGTCTAAATCTCAAGTCATAATAAAAGCAGAGCAATGGCCTAGAAGAATAAATAAAATGTCATATGGATATCATTGTACATATCCATTTGTAAGGAAAATTAATGAAAACATACAGAAGACTTATTAGAGTTTGCTGAAACAGAAAGTGTACTCACTCAGAGTTGAATATACATATCACCTAGAAAAAATACTTTCTCAGTTTCTGATGACTTCTAAAGAAAGGGACTCCATGACTTTTATCTCTAGCCTACTGTGGACTCCTTCCACTTTCCTCCTCAACTTCCCTCTATAAAATCTCTTCCCTTGGTTATAAAACACACCTTGGGCTTCTGGTTCAGACAAGATGGCCTTGATCTCTTTGTCCCCACTCCTCTGTTTGTTCTGGAAATAAGAAGAGACCACTAAAGGAGACCTTGTATATTTGGCAAGAAGGTGCACTAGATTAGGGCCTGAAGAGTGGAAGAGCAACACAGTAGCACCCAAGAGAAGACAAGCCAGGCCCAGCATTCCTGACCTCCAACCTAGCATCAGAAAGCAGCCTGAGAAGTGTTGTTCCTCCCAAGGAATAAATGTGAAGGAACACCAGGTGGTGGTTTAGCTGCTAAGCTGTGCCTGACTCTTTGTGACCCCATGGATTGTAGCCCACCAGGTTCCTCTGTCCATGGAATTCTCCATGCAAGAATACTGGAATGGGGTCCCATGCCCTCCTCCAGGGGATATCCCCAACCGAGGGATCAAACCCAGGTCTTTGCATTGCATGGCAGATTTCTTACCATCTGAGCCACCAGGAAAGCCCAAGAAACTCATTAATGGCAAGGATATTTGGAAAATAAAAGGGTAAAAAATATGTTAAAATCAGATAAAGTAGACTTTAGAACAAAGAAAATTTCTAACAACAAAGGGATACAAGGACATTACATAAGGAAGAAGAATCAATCCAGCAGGGATTACTGGGACCCAGTTAGGGTCCCAGTAATGATATTATCATACCAGAAACAGTGACAAATGCTCAAGTCTAGGTCAAATCAGAAACTGACTTCTCCCATTAAAGTTAATCATACCAGTCATCCTAAATGTCTAGCAAAAATAACTACAACTAGATTCATAAGATAAAGAAAACATATCTACTACATAGAAGTGATGGGTGTGTTTGATATTCTTTATACGCCCCTAGGGAACCCTGTTAATCATGTTCTATTATGTTATGAACCTTTGAAAGCTGAGAAGACCAGACTTTATCCCTCTAGCTCTCCTGGCCTCTGACTTCTACTTGAGTTTGGCCAGGGGTGGACAAAAGAGATTGGTGAGTCAGTGGAGAAAGACATTAGTGGATTGATTCTTTCCTGACTCCTTTCCTGCTGCAAAGTGGCCAAGTTTCTTCATGAAGCCCAGAGCTTTGGTCAGAGGCCTTCAAGTTCATCTTCAAGTATGTACAAGTCTCTCTAGAAACTGCAATATCCACTTTCTTCCTTTGCCCTGTGAGCCTAAAATGTTCATGTATGTATCCATGTTCTTGTCTGTCTCAAAGAGTTTTGCTATTCTTTTAAGTTGTCCTTAACTCTGATACCACTTCCAAATACTTAAAGTTCATTGTGTGTTAGTTGCTCAGGCATGTTTGACTTTTTGTGACCCCCTTGGTCTGTAGCTTGCCAGGCTACTCTGTCCAAAGGATTCTTCAGACAAGAATATTGGAGTGGGTAGCCATTCCCTTCTGCAGGGATCTTTCCTGACCAAGGGTTCAACCCAGGTCTCCCACATTGCAGGCAGAGATTCTCTACCATCTGAGCCACCAGGGAAGCCAGTTTCCTCTTTTTCCTTACCTGTGTAAATCATCTTGATTTCTGACAATGATAGGGGTGGCTATGGAGCTGTTAGATAAAGATGGTCCCTCAAAGAACTATCAGTAAACTGTTTACAACAGGAGGGGGACATCTTTCTTCCTGACTCCAAAATCATAAATACAATACATGTCACATGTCATGTAAAAATAAGCCCTCATAAATCAATGATTTAAGTATGAATTTGGTAAGAGTGCACAAACTTGAAGCTGTAAGATGATGAATAAGGTCTGAGGATCTAATTTGTAATGTGTTATTGAGATTTGTGGGGCTTCCCAGGTGGTGTTAGTGGTAACGAACCCCCTTGCCAGTGCAGGATGTATAAGAGACATGGGTTCAATGCCTGGATCTGGAAGATCCCTTGGAGGAGGGCATGGCAACCTACTCTAGTATTCTTTCCTGGAGAATCACCATGGACAGAGGAGCCTGGCAGACTATATAGTCCATGGGGTCATAAAGAGTTGTACATGACTGAAGTGACTTAGCACGCATTTAAGAGAGTAAAACTTAAAAGTTCTTACCAAAAAAGATCTTTAAAAGGTAAATATATGAGGTGATATTAATAGATATGTTAATAAAATCAATGAGGGAATCCTTTAATAATGTACACTTATTTAAGTTATCATGTATACTTTAAATATCTTGTCATTTTATCTGGAAATTATATTTCAAAGAAACTGAAAAAAGAAAAAAAAGCAATAATTTCAATGCTTTTTAATATGTTTGTAGATATTTCAACTATTACACTTGACATGTAAAAGACTTTTTAAATTCCAGATATTTACCACTGGGCATTCAGAAAAGGAAGAAACCTTGAAAATTATCAAAACAATCCTCCCAAATTAAAGATATACTAGTAAATCCAAGAATGTTTAAATCACATATCTGCTGCTGCTGCTGATGCTAAGTTGCTTCAGTCGTATCCGACTCTGTGCAACCCCATAGACGACAGCCCACCAGGCTCCCCTGTATGTTCTCACTCTACAATCTCAGATATGGCTAAAACTCTTTATAAATGCCATTTCTTCTCCCTGGAAGATCCTCTCTCTTTAACCTGATTACCTCCTCAACATCTTTGAGATCTCAGTAAAAACCACTTCCCCAAAGCAGCCTTTTGTGACTCTGACACAGCTCAGGTCTCTTTGTTATGTGGACATATGACATTCTGTGCTTTTCCCTCTTGACACATGTTCCAGTTGTGGTGGAACATTTAACTTTCAAATTCACCTCATTTCTGTTTTTCTGTTAAAATTTAAGTCCTAATTCACAAAGTACACATGTGTGCTCTTCACTGCTGTCCATTCTTTGCATCCAACAGGTCTTTGTTATACGTTTGTTCAATGAAACATTTTTATTCATGCAGAATAAAATTTCAATGAATATTGATGCTGCTCTCATGGCATACAGTGAACTAAAACCATTGAGGTATTTTCTTACCACCCAAATCCTCATACCCTGATTATTTGGACATAATTACAGAACTAGAACTGTGGGGGCTTCCCTTGTGGCTCAGCTGGTAAAAAATCTGCCTACAGTGTCGAAGGCCTGGGTTTGATCCCTGGGTTGGGAAGAGTCCCTGGAGAAGGGAAAGGCTACCCACTGCAGTATTCTGGCCTGGAGAATTCCATGGACTGTATAGTCTTTGGGGTCACAAAGAGTTGGACACGACTGAGTGACTTTCACTTTCTTAGAACTGTGGATGCATTTGCTTTTAATTGTTACCCTATTAGATGGAATAGGGTAGAAGGAAATGGAAGCCCACACTTCAGTNAGGCTACCCACTGCAGTATTCTGGCCTGGAGAATTCCATGGACTGTATAGTCTTTGGGGTCACAAAGAGTTGGACACGACTGAGTGACTTTCACTTTCTTAGAACTGTGGATGCATTTGCTTTTAATTGTTACCCTATTAGATGGAATAGGGTAGAAGGAAATGGAAGCCCACACTTCAGTATCCTTCCTTGGAAAATCCCATGGACAGAGGAGCCTGGTATGCTACAATTCATGGGGTTGCAAAGAGTCAGGCATGACTAAGCGACTTCATTTCACTTCACTATTAGATGGAAAGCACTGGATGTTCAGTCTTTTATTCCACATACACTAGCCTTTGCAGTTCATGTCCTAAGATAATGTGATAATCGAATCACTGACTAAAAGCCTGACTAGGACAGAACTAGAGAGTGCTGTGAACCTGCCACTTGAGTCTACTTTTTACCATAGGATTCTAAACTTCACTAGAGGAGTTCCATTTCTTAGCTGTACTCTCTGATCTTGACGGATAAAAATACTTTAAGCAGAGCCTACAAATCAAATATTCTTACATTGTACACAAACACTTACTCTCTCTTTGAAGGTTCAAAAGAAATTTACCTCCTTGATGAATCGCTACCTACTTTTCCAGATGAAAGTATCATCTTCCTCCTTATGGCTTCCTAGTTTCATTCTCGCCATTTTTATCTCACTGACCAATTCTGACTTATATTATAGTTAATTATCTGAACAACACCAATTCCCACTCCTTTAATTCAGTTCCTTTAGGGCTACAAAGGCTATGCCAACGTAGCTGAAGTTACTGTTTACTGAATATCAACCATGGCAGAAACTGGCCAGCCATTTGTTCTTTCTGAGGTAAATATTATAATTAAAAGCAAATACCCAGCCTCTGGTATTTTGGATAAATTGACAACAGAACAAAACTTTAACTGCTATTCCAGATTAAAGTTCCTTTTGTGTTAACTNCCAGCCATTTGTTCTTTCTGAGGTAAATATTATAATTAAAAGCAAATACCCAGCCTCTGGTATTTTGGATAAATTGACAACAGAACAAAACTTTAACTGCTATTCCAGATTAAAGTTCCTTTTGTGTTAACTTTGTTCTTTTAGAGAGCCTCATTCTAGATAGCATTCAGGTAAATAGAAACAGGACTGACTGATAATTAAAACAAAACAAAATAAAACAAAAAACACTGTTGCAGGATAAAAAAGTAGACAAATCACGCATCTTCTGTATACTTCAAGACCCATTTTATTGGGAGCTGGCAGCTTGGACAGTAGAGTCTGCCTGAAGTACAGGAGAGCTGGGTTCCATCCCTGGTCAGGAAGATTCCTGGAAGAGGGCATTTCAAACCACTCCAGTACTGTTGCCTAAAGAATCCCCATGGATAGAGGAGCCTGGCGGGTTGCAGTCCAAGGGGTCGTCAGTCCATGGGGTCTTAAAGTGTTGGACATGACTCAGCAACTACGCACAGCAAACCTCTCAATACGACATATTGACATTTAGAAACAGTTTCTCTCACTAGTGTGTTTAACTACAACTCCTGCTTTTCAATGGAAGATCAAAAATAAAAGTAATATTCCATAACAGTCAAGTAATTATTTCTATCAAGGATTTTTTCGTAAAGCTAAGCTAGAGAAATGCACTATGGGATAGAGCAGATAATGAGAAGTATAAGAGATCCAAACAGGGAAGCTGCACAACCAATCGATAATTTTCTTTTCAGAAAAAAAGAATAAAACCTCAGTTTGGAATCATGTTTTATACAGATATTTGTATAATCTTTGGAAATTTAAAGGATTTTCTACTCTAATTTTCCTTTTCCAGTTGAGGAAACCAAGCCCTAGAGAAGTGAAGATAAGTTTTCAAGTCAAAGAGCAGTTATGTTAGGATTCTGATGAGAGCCCAGTGACAGGCCTTAGGGTCCAGTTGCTTCATCTTTAGGCTGATAGGCTGGAGATTGGGGCACCAGTTAATGGTGCCGTCTTCAGGCTGAATTGCTTTGATTTTGGGAAGCCTCTGTCTATGCTCTTAAGGCCCTCAACTGATTGCATAAAATCCACAGTCTATTGGTTTAAATGTTAATTACCTCTTAGAAAATATCTTCCCAGGTGAGCATGTCAAAGAACTACAATTGGAAAGAAATGTACAATTCTATGGAGTATGTTACCATGTGCCATTTTATTAGGAATTGTATATCTATGCTACCTGTTCCACATTCATGACCTTGGAAGGGAAAAGAAGACTGACATTTTTTTTTTCCCACTTAGTCATGTCCAGTGTTTTAGTGCATGCAGGCTGCTATTACAAAATGCCAGAGGCTGGGTGGTTTATAAACCACTTTACTTATCACAGTTCTGGAGGCTAGAAGTCTAAGATCAGGGTGCCAGCATGGTAGAGTGAGGGCCTCACCCATTCTTCCTGGACATATCCCTAAATAGAAGGGATGAGCAAGTATTTCAGGCCTCTTTCACAAGAGCCCTAATCTCATTCATGTGGGCTCTGCCCTCATGACCTAATAGTTTTCCAGTGGTCCACCCTCCTAAAATCATCAATTTGGGGATTAGATTTTCAACATATGAATTTTGGGAGAACACAAGAACTTAGACCATGGCACCCAATAAGGAGACTGACTTGTATAAGGTAACTCAATGCCTCATCCATACTGAATGCTCTGTGGTGCTGATAAGAAGCCAAAGACTAAGGAAGCTGAATAAGGACCAGCAGCCCCATGTGGAGGGTCTGAGATGGCAAACTCCTTGATGGATTTCACAACAGTATATGAGTATCTCCAGGGTCTTCCTTGTCTATCAGTCATTGAGCAACCCCCATCCCCTGCTATTCATGTTCCTATTTGAAATATGAGTTAATTAATGAGTTTTTAGACAAAGCACCAGTTGACCAACATGGAAACATCACAGCTATGCATATGAAGAAAAGGGCCTTAGACAGATACAAATTTCAGAGTGGAACGTCCTCAAGCTTTATTCACTTTAGATAGCAATTACAAGTTTGGGGATCTCCCAAGACCAGTCTTGGGTTCCATAATCAGCTAGGATTCCAAGAGCTCACTGAAAGCTGTTATGCATGTGGTTATGTTTTATTCCAGATCTTTGATTTATTTTTAATTCATTTTTTTATTTTAGTGCAATATAATTGATATACAATGCTATAAATGTCAGTTTTTGTTGAAAAAAGCTAGTAAAGTAATGCTCAAAATTCTCCAAGCCAGGCTTCAGCAATACGTGAACCGTGAACTTCCAGATGTCCAAGCTAGTTTTAGAAAAGGCACAGGAACCAGAGATCAAATAGCCATCTGCTGGATCATCGAAAAGGCAAGAGAGTTCCAGAAAAGCATCTATTTCTGCTTAATTGACTATGCCAAAGCCTGTCTCTTATACACATCTAGAAACTGCAATATCCACTTTCTTCCTTTGCCCTGTGAGCCTAAAATGTTCATGTATGTATCCATGTTCTTGTCTGTCTCAAAGAGTTTTGCTATTCTTTTAAGTTGTCCTTAACTCTGATACCACTTCCAAATACTTAAAGTTCATTGTGTGTTAGTTGCTCAGGCATGTTTGACTTTTTGTGACCCCCTTGGTCTGTAGCTTGCCAGGCTACTCTGTCCAAAGGATTCTTCAGACAAGAATATTGGAGTGGGTAGCCATTCCCTTCTGCAGGGATCTTTCCTGACCAAGGGTTCAACCCAGGTCTCCCACATTGCAGGCAGAGATTCTCTACCATCTGAGCCACCAGGGAAGCCAGTTTCCTCTTTTTCCTTACCTGTGTAAATCATCTTGATTTCTGACAATGATAGGGGTGGCTATGGAGCTGTTAGATAAAGATGGTCCCTCAAAGAACTATCAGTAAACTGTTTACAACAGGAGGGGGACATCTTTCTTCCTGACTCCAAAATCATAAATACAATACATGTCACATGTCATGTAAAAATNCTTATTCAAAAGCAGAGACATTACTTTGCCAACAAAGGTCTGTCTGGTCAAGGCTATGGTTTTTCCAGTAGTAATGTATGGATGTGAGAGTTGGACTCTGAAGAAGGCTGAGCACTGAAGAATTGATGCCTTTGAACTGTGGTGTTGGAGAAGACCCTTGAGAGCCCGTTGTACTGCAAGGAGATCCAACCAGTCCATTCTAAAGGAGATCAGTCCTGGGATTTCTTTGGAAAGAATGATGCTAAAGCTGAAACTCCAGTACTTTGGCCATCTCATGCAAAGAGCTGACTCACTGGAAAAGACTCTGATGCTGGGAGGGATTAGGGGCAGGAGGAGAAGGGGACGACAGAGGATGAGATGGCATCACTGACTCGATGGACATGAGTTTGAGTGAACTCTGGGAGTTGGTGATGGACAGGGAGGCCTGGAGTGGTGTGATTCATGGGGTCGCAAAGAGTTGGACATGACAGAGCAACTGAACTGATATGTATATTCACTCTTATTTAGGGTCTTTTCTCATGTAGGTCATTACAGCAAAGTGAACAGAGTTTTCTGTTCTATACGATAGATCCTTAGTTATCTGTCTTATATATATTAGTGTATACACGTCAATCCCAATTTCACAATTTATCCCTCCCCTCTTCCACTTGGAACAATAGGATTATTTTCTACATTGTGACTCTCTTCCTTGTTTGTAAATAAGTTCATTTGTACCATTTTTTAATATTCCACATATCAGTGATATCATATGCAATTCTTTCTCTTTTTGACTTACTTCACTTGGTATGACAATATCCAGGTCCATCATATTGCTCCTGATAGCATTATTTTGTTCCTTCTTATGGCTGTGTAACATTACGTGTATATCTGCACTACATCTTCTTTGTCCCTTTCTCTGCTGATGGACATTTAGGTTGCTTCCATGTTCTGGCTATGGTAAACAGTGCTGCAATGAGCACTGCTGTGCTTAGTTGTTCAGTTGTGTCCAACTCTTTGCGATCCTGTGGTTTGCAGCCTGCCAGGCACCTCTGTCCATGGGGTTGTCCCTGTGGAAAATAATAGGCAAGAAGATTGGAATGGGTTGCCATCCCCTCCTCCAGGGGATATTCCCAATTCAGGGATTGAACCCAGTTCTCCCGCATTCCAGGAAGATTCTTTACCATCTGAGCCACCAGGGAAGCCCTGATGAAGCAAGGAACACTGAGGTGCACGTATCTTTACAAAGTATGATTTTCTCCTGGTGTATATCCAGGGGATTTCAGCTTTTTAAAAGATATAGATAAAAAACTGCCCGGGAAAAAGGCATATAGGGCCGACCTAAATAAAGTGTGAAACATGGAATTTTGGTTTCCTCTTCCCAGGGTGTCCTGGGCAGCTTTGTGCTCCCAGCACCAATGTGCTGGCATGAAGCACTTGCAGACACGGGAGCTCACTCCAGGGTCTATGTCCACAGCTTTTACTGGAGTTCCATCTCATAGGCATGACTGATGATCCATATAGCTGATCTCAGGCTCAAACCTCTCTAGAGGTGCAGCTGATACTCCATGACCAAAACCCCCATCCTGAATCACATCATTCTTGTGGCCCCAAGTTTTTACTCTAAATCACGCTGTTTATATCCCTATCTGGCTGGCCCAAGACCCTCACATATACAAAAGCACTTTTCTCAGTATCAAACTTTGACACATTTAGTCACCCTTTCCCTGAGGAAACAACCTAAGGGTTTAGAGAGGAGCTCGCAGGAAACAAAGGCAAAGTGCAGACTTCCCTTTGGATGAGGCTCAGCCCTTCACTACACTGCCAGGTGGCTGGTTTTGCTTGACAAGGCTCCCTCATTATAACCTCACACTAAGAAAATGTGAAGGGACAAACATTGGTCAAGCATTTATCTTCTTCTGGTCTTTCTCTGAAATGTTTTTCTTGCATATCTTCATTAATTCTTATGAAACTCCATGAGGTAGACTCTAGTTTGAATGGCATTATGGAGGGAAGTAAATTAAGGCTGGCCTAAAGATTCAGAGCTTATGAGTGGTGGAGTGGGAGTATGTACAAGGGCTACAGGACTCCAAGGTTCATACTTAAAGCCACTATGTGGTGAGGATCCCAACATTTCTTTTTTAGCATTTTTATTTATTTGGCTGCAATGTGTTTTAATTATAGCACATCTCGATCTTCTACCTCTTTTGTGGCATGTGGGATCTAGATACGTGAGCAGGGATTGAACCCCAGGCCCCCTGCATTAGGAGCACGGATCCTTAAGCACTGGACAATGGGGAAAGTTCCAACACCTTTTCCATTTGGAAGAAATGTTCACATGCAAGTGCATGTTAAAAGAGGATTGTTGAATCAGTCCTGTCATTCTTTTCCACAGTATATATTAATTAATAAAGTTACAACATTAACACTTCTTGCTATCCATTTAACAGAAATAAACAAAAGACAGAAAGATGTGAAGACTTATCATACGCGCATGATGCCATGATCAGAGAAGGCTTAGGCTACAGGAAGATTTCAAATGGTCTTTCTGTCTGGCATCCCAAAAATCTGTACACCCTGGGACATCACACAATAATAAGATTCCAGATAGTGAAAGGCATGCCTTTCTTTATCAAAGGAGGCCAGTGCAATTCTGAAATAGAAGGTGGGAAAGAAGACCAGTATTTAAGCCTTCAGATACAAATGCTTTCTCAGAGAGAAAAATTTAGAAAAGAATTCATATGAATGTAGAGAGTCTGAAAATTGCTTCTCTTAAAACTTTCTCCATAAGCATACGACATGGAAAACTTCATGTACCCCCAGAATACCCTGGTTAGGTAAAATGGTCTGATTGATCCAGTATTTTAATGATTTTCTTAATTTTGGGTGAAGCTTTTATGAACTTCCCATGTGACCAATGGTGTTGATAATTGATAAATCAATTGGAATGAGGTTCCTGAAAATGGAATGGACAGATGAGAAATGTAATCTGATGTCTAAGTGAAAGGAGTTTGATACACAGAGGGAGAAAGGAACTTTAACTTTTCTGACAAATGGTGGTTGGTGAGCTGTGGTCCTCCAGGTTCTATGTGAAGGAGCCCACTCCCTGCATCAACTGAGGACAGGGAAAAGGATGGAATCTAAGCTCTGGTGGCAAGACAGAAGTGTTTCAGCCCACAGCCCTTGATTATAGACAGAGCGAGCTCTCTGTAGGCAATCCAAAATAGGATACCAGCAACAGCAATACTAATGACCAAGTGATGGAGAAGCAACACAGACCTGTTCTAAGCAACCCAAGGGGTTCTTAGTGTGAAAATATTGATGGCCTCCCCACCCCTTACTTCTTAGTTCTACTTTTGTCTGAGNGCGAGCTCTCTGTAGGCAATCCAAAATAGGATACCAGCAACAGCAATACTAATGACCAAGTGATGGAGAAGCAACACAGACCTGTTCTAAGCAACCCAAGGGGTTCTTAGTGTGAAAATATTGATGGCCTCCCCACCCCTTACTTCTTAGTTCTACTTTTGTCTGATAAAAAAAGTTCCTCCAAGAAGGATAGGAGGTTACTCTCCTTCCAGGAAGCCAACTTGGGAGTCCAAGCCATGGAATTACCATTTGTATTTTTATAATAACTGTTTCTCCCACCTCTCAAGTGAGTGGCCTTGGAAACAGCAATTACAATCTTGATTTTAAAGAAATATCAAATACAGATGTTCTTCTCTTATACTGCCTGTAAATTTTAGAAACAGGTAATTGTGAAATTGTTTTTAAAAGATGGGACAGCTGCCTGCTTTTTAATTACTTTGATTATTCTAGAATACACCCTGAGGTTAAAATGTCTTTTGCTGAGAAAAGCAACCTTGTCCCTACCACACCCAATGTGTCATCTTCCTCACTAAATTTCTTGTAGCAATGTAAGTTTCAATTTTTAATTTCTTAATATCTGCTGTCCCAAGGAAGAGTCACAAAGAGTCAGACATGACTAAGTGACTGAACTGCACTGAACTGAACTGAATACCCACTGTCCCCAGAGTGTAAAAGCTTTATGGAAAAATGAGTACCCTGTCTTAATATAAAGTGCCCCTGTATGGTTACTATTCTTAAAGACTCAAATAGCCATTTTTCCTACCATCCACAACTTTATTCAGTGCATATTTTACATTTATTTATGGTTCTTTTCTTTCTCTCCAATGTCAGGTTTAATCATCTAATTTTTGTTTTAAATTGGTTCCCCTATTGTGACATTGGCCACAGGATTTCTTAGCGAACATAGTAGATTCAATGTAAATTTGTGTCATGCTCTATTATAAAGAATAAAACTTTGATATATAAATCAGAATCATTAAAGAAACATGGTGATTTGTTAAGAAAAAGTCAAAATGTAGTTATTCAAAGGCTATATAAATCTTTTTTTTTTTGTATTTATTTATTTTTTTACACGAACTCCCAAACATGAACCCCCCTCCCACCTCCCACCCCACATCTTCCCTCCAGATCATCCCCATACACCAGCCCCAACCACATTTATCTTGATGAAAATTTTGAGTTAGGTATTTGATAGGCCTCATATGGTTTATCTTCTTGGGGTCCATAATCAGTGCAGATGATGACTGCAGCCATGAAATTAAAAGCTGCTTGCTCCTTGGAAGAAAAGCTATGAGAAAACTAGATAGCATATTAAAAAGCAGAGACATAACTTTGCCAAAAGAATGACTGTATATTCAAAGGTATGGTTTTCCAGTAGTCATGTACGGATATGAGTGTTGTTTCATAAAGTAGTCTGCACACTGAAGCACTGATGTTTTTGAACAGTGGTGCTGGAAGTACTCTTGAGAGTCCTTTGGATTAAAGGAGATGAAACCAGTCAATCCTAAAGGAAATCAACCCTGAATATTCAAAGGCAAGTACTAATGCTGAAGTTCCAATACTCTGGCCACCTGATTTGAAGAGCCCACTCATTGTAAAAGACCCTGATGCTGGGAAAATTTGAGGGCAGGAGGAGAAGGGGCCAACAGAGGATGAGATGGTTGGATGGTATCACCGACCCGATGGACATAAGTTTGAGCAAACTCCAGGAGATTGTGAAGGACAGGAAAGTGTGGCGTGTTGCAGCCCATGGGGTCATAAATGTCAGATATGACTTAGTGACTGGACAACAAGAAGAACAAGGCCTCATGTGTGGATATGAAGTTTAATATTTATGAAATATAAAGTCTTACATTATACATATAGAATAACTTCAGTAATCTGAGTTGTAATAAAGGCTAATCACAGCACAATTAAAAGGCCCAATGTAATCACAATTCTTTGATTTGTTGTNTAGTGACTGGACAACAAGAAGAACAAGGCCTCATGTGTGGATATGAAGTTTAATATTTATGAAATATAAAGTCTTACATTATACATATAGAATAACTTCAGTAATCTGAGTTGTAATAAAGGCTAATCACAGCACAATTAAAAGGCCCAATGTAATCACAATTCTTTGATTTGTTGTTACTACCAGTTTCTAATTGTTGCTTTTTAGTTGCTAAGTCGTGTCTGAGTTTTTTGGGACCTCATGGGCTGTAGCCCACCAGGCTCCTCTGTCTCTGGGATTTTCCAGAAGAAAATATTGGATTAGGTTTCCATTTTCTTTTGCAGGGGATCTTACCTATAGAATCCAGTGCTCTCTCCCAAGGTCATGTGAGGAGGCCTGTCTCCAGGACAGACAGGAGAGGAGGTTTCGCTCCTAGGCTCATGAGTCCATGTGTCTGCCTGGAAGTCCACTGATAGGAAGGACACAGCTACGGGGAGCAAGTAAGACGTGTGAGTCACAGGCTAGGGATCTTTTGCTGTTTTTGCCTGGCCCTCCCAAAGATAGGGGAGAGCTCATAGAATTCATCATCCTTCCCCAAACGTGTGGCGCCCTTCCCCAAACCTGCGGCACTCTTCAGATTTTAAATGGCTTTCCTTTTTATAAGCTCTTCTCCAACCTAGAGTCCCATCCCCATCTACTCCTGGGGAGCTCCTTCAAATCCTATTTCACTTGCTTTTTGAAAATTCTTGTGACTTTTCCAGACAAATCAGCTCTTCCCTCCTTTGGGTTGCTATGTTAAATTTTGCTTACATTCACCAAAGAAACAAATATAACTGGGCTAATTATTTATTCACATATTTATTTCTTTCTCATGAAAAATTTGGGACCAGCAAGATTAAATTTAAACACTAACCCCTCCAATATTCAATTAATGTATGTTGAACAAATGCTCAAAATATGTCATTTATTTATAATTGGTTACTGATAAATTGGCATGGTCATTTCTCACGCCAGAATGCTTAGGCTATGTTTCAGGATAGTATTACATTTTTATTAATGTAAAGGAATAAAGTAGTAAACTCAAAGTCAGTTAAATATTTTGCAAAAGTGAATAATTTCAAACACTTATCTATAAATACAAATTCTTAACATAAAGGGATCCTTGAAAATATTGAGTTTTTATACTTAACCTTCAAGGTAACTTTTTATTCTTGATCCCAAATGTGGCAAAAGGCAGAGGGTTTATCAGGAAAGTCTGGGGAATCTTATTTTTTTGTTATCCAGGGTCAAATGCCTGTTGAATAAGTATTACAACCTAGACGCTTTCTTTCTCCTCTTATGTCAGGAAAACTTCATAAGTCATCAAGTTATTCAGGGCTATATCCTCCTAGATTCTTATATAAGTTAATAAGGTGAAATAGGAATATGAAGGACTGTAGAAAAACATATGGTAAAAGTCTACATCTACTTTTTCCCAAGATGTAGGTTATTTTTTTAATTGACATATTACACCATACACGTTTTAGATATGCAACACAATGTTTTGTATATATTGCCAAATTATCACCACAGTTACTCTAGTGTTAAGTTACTAGTGTGATTCATCATCACACACTGCATCTAATTTTTCTTGTGGTGAGTACTTCAAGATCTACTCTCCTAGCAACTTTCAGGTATACAATACACTATTATTAACTATAGTCACCATGCTCTGTATTATATCCCTGTGACTTATTTGTAACAGGAAATCTGTATCCACTTCACCCATTCTGGCTCCCCAACCCAAACTCTGCCTCTGGAAACCACCAAAGTGTTCTTTATTTATAATTTGTTCTTTGTGGTTATCGGTTTTTGATTCCTCATTTAAGTAAGCTCATATAACATTTGTCTTTATCTGACTTATTTTGCATAGCATAATGCCTTCAAGGTTCTTTCATGCTACTGCAGAGAGCAAGATGGTAAGTCCATAACTAATATATTAATAGTACTTGCATAATCCTGAGGATAATGTTGGTTAGCTCCACACCCTACTCACCTGTCATGGTGAACAAACTGTTGATAGTGGTATAATTCATGTAATTTACTCTTTAATTGTTCCCTGTCTGTTTGCTTGGCACCATTTTGCTACCTTCCCCTTTGGACTTGATTCCCAATGTCCAGTGCAATAGCAAACATCATTTGCACCTGGCCTGAGAGCTGGGACATGGAACAGTTGCTATACTTTGGCAAAAACCATTCAGTTCAGTTCAGTCCTCAGTCGTGTCCAACTCTTTGCGATCCCATGAATCGCAGCACGCCAGGCCTCCCTGTTTATCACAAACTCGCGGAGTTCACTCAGACTCACGTCCATCTAGTCATGATGCCATCCAGCCATCTCATCCTCGGTCGTTCCCTTCTCCTCCTGCCCCCAATCCCTCCGAGCATCAGAGTCTTTTCCAGTGAGTCAACTCTTCACATGAGGTGGCCAAAGTACTGAAGTTTCAGCTTTAGCATCATTCCTTCCAAAGTAATCCCAGGGCTGATCTCCTTCAGAATGGACTGGTTGGATCTCCTTGCAAGTCCAAGTCTTCTCCAACACTACAGTTCAAAAGCATCAATTCTTCAGTGCTCAGCCTTCTTCACAGTCCAACTCTCACATCCATACATGACCACTGGAAAAACCATAGCCTTGACCAGACAGACCTTTGTTGGCATAGTAATGTCTCTGCTTTTG
>SJYX01020232.1:85494-137691 GCA_006410675.1 Oreotragus oreotragus
ATGGTTGATCTCCTTCAGAATGGACTGGTTGGATCTCCTTGCAGTCCAAGGGACTCTCAAGAGTCTTCTCCAACACCACAGTTCAAAAGCATCGATTCTTCAGCGCTCAGCTTTCTTCACAGTCCAACTTTCACATCCATACATGACCACAGGAAAAACCATAGCCTTGACTAGGCAGACCTTAGTTGGCAAAGTAATGTCTCTGCTTTTGAATATACTATCCAGGTTAGTCCATAGCCAATACATTAAAAGTATCTGCATAATCCTGATGTATAAACTTGGGGTACCTCCACCCTACACACCCTTATAGTGAATAAATAGTTGATAGTGGTATGCGTGTCTGATTCACTCAGTTGTGAGCGACTCCTTGCAACTCCATGGCCTGTAGCCCATCAGGCTCCTCCATCCATGGAATTATCCAGGCAAGAATATGGAAGTGGGTTGCCATGCCCTTCTGCAGGATATCTTCCCAACCCAGGGGCCGAACTCAGGCCTCTTTCATTGCAAGTGGATTCTTTAACATCTGAGCCACCAAGGAAGCACTTGGAAGACGATGAAAAAAAGCAAAACAAAAATACTTACTTTAAATTTTAATATAAAATTCAAGATGAAAATTAAAAGTAGTTAGTGATAGATTTCACAAGAATGTTCTACATTATATAACTTTCTAAAACATGTAGAAATATCCCTAAGCAGCATCTATAATTTTCAAAATACTTTTTAAAATTATATGATTTATATTTACAAAGATCTTAGAACTGTCCACTATATAAAACTGAATGCAAAATACTGTTCCAAGAGCAGAAAACAGGAAACAGTGTAAACCTTTCCAGTCACACCAGCCCTTCCCCAAGGTAGCAATCAAATGGAGGGAAAGCTGGACTCTCTTGATTAACACACATGGGTTCTAATCCAGGTGTGGCCAGAGGTATAACTTGTATGACTCAGGGCAGGAGATTCAACCTCTCCAGTTTTCTGTTTTCTTAAAAATCTTTATATATTTGACAACTGTTTACTGAATGCCTCCCCAGCACCAGATTCTACATTACAGAAAGAAGATAACTTGATAAATGGGATAGGTAAAGTCACTGATTTCATTAAGATTATTTTCTAGTGGAAAAGACATGTATTTGAACAAGTAATTGCAAACATGAAGAGATGGGGAAACAGGAAGGATTCACACTGTGGGAACAGAGAGCAAGGGAACTCGGCTCCTAGTCAAAAGGGTTAGGAATCACTGTCCAAGGAACTGACACAGAAGCTAATAATCTAAAAGATACATGGGAGGAAGCTGAACAAACTGTAAGGAAAAATGTTCTAGGCAGAGCAAAACAAGGCAAGGAAGATAGTGCAGCACCATGGTTTGTTCAGGGAACTGGTCAGGTCTGGTGTAGCTACACTGGAGAGAGGAGAGGATGGGGCAGGAGTGGAGCTGAAACCCAGGCAAGGGCCAGATCTAGGAGAGACCCAGGAACAGCAGGAAAAAAAGCAGGCTCTCTCTAAGGAAAAGGGTAACCATCCAAGGATTCAGGGAGCAGAGACACGATTATAATTGTATTTTTAAAACAAAGTCCTGCTGAAGAAGAGAGCCAGTATTAGAGGGAGCAGAAGGGAATTCCAGGGATATTAATTCAGGGACTAAGGATCACCCAGGAGATTGATGAAGCAGTTTGTGTTCAAAGTTCTCTAAAGAAAAGAAATCTTTAGAAGATTTAAGTAAAAGAATGTTTAAAACTTACAACAAAGTCTAATAGGCAGGAGGGATAGGAAAATCATGAGAGAAAGAAGTTCTCTAGCTATAAAATAACTAGAGAATCATCCCTGCCATGTATGCCCATGTGAATAAAAAACTATATATGACAATGTAGACTACATTAAACATCTCTTATACTGCCTAGTGCATAGAAGAAACTAAAAAAATGAAAACGGCTATCTTTAGAGTGAAATAACAATTCACACTTCTTACAAGTGATGTGAGGTTGAATTTTTTTCTGTGTCAAATTCCTTATTTTGCACTCTACCATTGGATGCAAAGACTCCAGTTCACCAATGCAAATGGAAAGGAATGTGGCAGGAAGCTGTGTATGTGGAAAGAGTCTACACTGTGATCTCCAGATTATGAATGTTCCACCTTTACTGCTTGCAGCCAATGAAAAATGTTATTTGAAAATATATATCAATCAGTTTGGTGAGATTTTTCTCTTAAATTTATGAAGATGATCAAGAGCATNTGGAAAGGAATGTGGCAGGAAGCTGTGTATGTGGAAAGAGTCTACACTGTGATCTCCAGATTATGAATGTTCCACCTTTACTGCTTGCAGCCAATGAAAAATGTTATTTGAAAATATATATCAATCAGTTTGGTGAGATTTTTCTCTTAAATTTATGAAGATGATCAAGAGCATGATCTTGATCATGGTTTGCGTTCTTTTCCAGGGAGTCTGTTTTTACTCCTATGGGTTATACCTTTCTGATGAAACCCTTTGGTATGGAATAAAATCTTGAGACTCTGAAGTTTGCATCTCCAGTGGCCAAGACAAAGTTCTTGGCAGGGGTGATATAGAACTGCAGTTTACACACAGACAAGGTACACCTAGATGGAGATGGCCACACACAGACCTCTTTGATGGGCAGGGCACAGGAGAACCATCGACAACACAAGAAGCCTGTTTTACTTATCTAACTATAGACACAACCATCACTATCACCAAGAAGCAGGGTGGTGTTTCTGTATTACAGTTTAACATGCATATATTTAGACTTCATATCTACAAGGATGCAATTCTGACATAAGAAAGAGAGTTGAACAAGCTTTTTTTTCTAAATTTGTAAGACCTCCATTTTGATACAGAATTATTCTCTCTGAATATTCTGAAAGACTGGGAAGTCTACATACTAGTCTGTAGAGTTGCAAATAGTGGGATATGACCTAGGAGTGAACAACAACTCTAAATATTCTCTTGTGCCATTACAATGGAGCTCTGTTATTCAAGAATTAAATAAGTGGGGAAAATTTGTATGGAGAAAAACTTACTCTTGAGCTTTCTTTAAATCACCCACAAAGAATGGTATATGTGGTTTTCTACGTACTTTGTGGTCTTGCAATAAGCCTAACATGGTCAGGCTTTCTCAAGCATTTAGACAAATTCCTACCTCTTTAGAGAAACCAGATGAAACACTAGGCCTCTGTTTAGTGGTTAGTTTTTAAAAATAAATGTTCGTCTGTCTCCTACTCTTCTAAAACAATATATACAATGTTTAAAGTTTGCTTTCTACTTATATTTACAATAAAACGTTGGCTATATTACCCATGTTGTACAAAACATCCTTCAGTTCAGTTCAGTCGCTCAGTCGTGTCCGACTCTTTGCGACCCCATGAATTGCAGCACGCCAGGCCTCCCTATCTATCACCAACTCCTGGAGTTCACTCAGACTCGCGTCCATCGAGTCAGTGATGCCATCCATCCATCTCATCCTCTGTTGTCCCCATCTCCTCCTTCCCCCAATCCTCCCAGCATCAGGGTCTTTTCCAATGAGTCAACTATTCGCATGAGGTGGCCAAAGTACTGGAGTTTCAGCTTTAGCATCAGTCCTTCCAAAGAAATCCCAGGGTTGATCTCCTTCAGAATGGACTGGTTGGATCTCCTGGCAGTCCAAGGGACTCTCAAGAGTCTTCTCCAACACTGTTCAAAAGCATCAGTTCTTCGGCGTTCAGCCTTCTTCACAGTCCAACTCTCACATCCATACATGACCACAGGAAAAACTATAGCCTTTACTAGACAGACCTTAGTTGGCAAAGTCATGTCTCTGCTTTTGAATACACTATCTAGGTTGGTCATAACTTTTCTTCCGAGGAGTAGGCATCTTTTAATTTCATGGCTGCAATCACCATCTGCTGTGATTTTGGAGTGCAAAAAAATAAAGTCTGACACTGTTTCCACTGTTTCCCCATCTATTTCCCATGGAGTGATGGGGCCGGATGCCATGATCTTCGTTTTCTGAATGTTGAGCTTTAAACCAACTTTTTCACTCTCTTCTTTCACTTTCATCAAGAGGATTTTTAGCTTCTCTTCACTTTCTGCCATAAGGGTGGTGTCATCTGCATATCTGAGATTATTGATATTTCTCCAGGCAATCTTGATTCCAGCTTGTGTTTCTTCCAGTCCAGCATTTCTCATGGTGTATTCTGCATATAAGTTAAATAAACAGGGTGACAATATACAGCCTTGACGTACTCCTTTTCCTATTTGGAACCAGTCTGTTGTTCCATGTCCAGTTCTAACTGTTGCTTCCTGACCTGCATACAGATTTCTCAAGAGGCAGGTCAGGTGGTCTGGTATTCCCATCTCTTTCAGAATTTTCCACAGTTTATTGTGATCCACACAGTCAAAGGCTTTGGCATAGTCAATAAAGCAGAAATAGATGTTTTTCTGGAACTCTCTTGCTTTTTCCATGATCCAGCGGATGTTGGCAATTTGATCTCTGGTTCCTCTGCCTTTTCTAAAACCAGCTTGAACATCAGGGAGTTCACGGTTCACATATTGCTGAAGCCTGGCTTGGAGAATTTTGAGCATTACTTTACTAGCGTGTGAGATGAGTGCAATTGTGCGGTAGTTTGAGCATTCTTTGGCATTGCCTTTCTTTGGAATTGGAATGAAAACTGACCTTTTCCAGTCCTGTGGCCACTGCTGAGTTTTCCAAATTTGCTGGCATATTGAGTGCAGCACTTTCACAGCATCATCTTTCAGGATTTGAAACAGCTCAACTGGAATTCCATCACCTCCACTAGCTTTGTTCTTAGTGATGCTTTCTAAGGCCCACTTGACTTCACATTCCAAGATGTCTGGCTCTAGATTAGTGATCACATCCTCATGATTATCTGGGTCGTGAAGATCTTTTCTGTACAGTTCTTCTGTGTATTCTTGCCACCTCTTCTTAATATCTTCTGCTTCTGTTAGGTCCATACCATTTCTATCCTTTATCGAGCCCATCTTTGCATGAAATGTTCCCTTGGTATCTCCAATTCTCTTGAAGAGATCTCTAGTCTTTCCCATTCTGTTGTTTTCCTCTATCTCTTTGCATTGATTGCTGAAGAAGGCTTTCTTATCTCTTCTTGCTATTCTTTGGAACTCTGCATTCAGATGCTTATATCTTTTCTTTTCTCCTTTGCTTTTCGCCTCTCTTCTTTTCAGTGCTATTTGTAAGGCTTCTCCAGACAGCCATTTTGCTTTTTTGCATTTCTTTTCCATGGGGATGGTCTTGATCCCTGTCTCCTGTACAATGTCACGAACCTCATTCCATAGTTCATCAGGAACTCTGTCTATCAGATCTAGGCCCTTAAATCTATTTCTCACTTCCACTGTATAATCATAAGGGATTTGATTTAGGTCATACCTGAATGGTCTAGCGGTTTTCCCTACTTTCTTCAATTTAAGTCTGAATTTGGAAATAAGGAGTTCATGATCTGAGCCACAGTCAGCTCCTGGTCTTGTTTTTGTTGACTGTATAGAGCTTCTCCATCTTTGGCTGCAAAGAATATAATCAATCTGATTTCGGTGTTGACCATCTGGTGATGTCCATGTGTAGAGTCTTCTCTTGTGTTGCTGGAAGAGGGTGTTTGCTATGACCAGTGCATTTTCTTGGCAAAACTCTATTAGTCTTTGCCCTGCTTCATTCCGCATTCCAAGGCCAAATTTGCCTGTTACTCCAGGTGTTTCTTGACTTCCTACTTTAGCATTCCAGTCCCCTATAATGAAAAGGACATCTTTTTTGGGTGTTAGTTCTACAAGGTCTTGTAGGTCTTCATAAAACCGTTCAACTTCAGCTTCTTCAGCATTACTGGTTGGGGCATAGACTTGGATAACTGTGATATTGAATGGTTTGCCTTGGAAACGAACAGAGATCATTCTGTCGTTTTTGAGATTGCATCCAAGTACTGCATTTCGGACTCTTTTGTTGACCATGATGGCTACTCCATTTCTTCTGAGGGATTCCTGCCCGCAGTAGTAGATATAATGGTCATCTGAGTTAAATTCATGAATTCCAGTCCACTTTAGTTTGCTGATTCCTAGAATGTTGACATTCACTCTTGCCATCTCCTGTTTGACCACTTCCAATTTCCTTGATTCATAGACCTAGCATTCTAGGTTCCTGTGCAATGTTGCTCTTTACAGCATCAGACTTTGCTTCTATCACCAGTCGCATCCACAGCTGGGTATTGTTTTTGCTTTGGCTCCATCCCTTCATTCTTTCAGGAGTTTTTTCTCTACTGATCTCCAGTAGCATGTTGGGCACCTACTGACCTGGGAAGTTCCTCTTTCAGTATCCTATCATTTTGCCTTTTCATACTGTTCATGGGGTTCTCAAGGCAAGAATACTGAAGTGGTTTGCCATTCCCTTCTCCAGTGCACCACATTCTGTCAGATCTCTCCACCATGTCCCACCTGTCTTGGGTGGCCCCACAGGATGTGGCTTAGTTTCATTGAGTTAGACCAGGCTGTGGTCCATGTGATTAGATTGACAAGTTTTCTGTGAGTATGGTTTCAGTGTGTCTCCCTCTGATGCCCTCTCACAACACTTACCATCTTACTTGGGTTTCTCTTACCTTGGATGTGCGGTATCTCTTCACGGTGCTCCAGCAAAGTGCAGCCGCTGCTCCTTATCTTGGACGAGGGGTATCTCCTCACCATCACCCCTCCTAACCTTGAACATGGAGTGGCTCCTCTTGGCCCTCCTGCGACTGCACAGCAACTGCTCCTTGAATGTGGGGTTACTCCTCTGGGCAGCCGCCTCTGACCTTGGGCGTGGGATAGCTCCTCCTGGCCTCTGCCCCTAGCCTCTGGCATGAGGTAGCTCCTCCTAGCCGCCTCCCCTGGCCTTGGGCATGGGGTAGCTCCTCCTGGCTGCCACCCCTGACCTCGGACGTGGGGTAGCTCATCTCGGCCACGCTTCTGCAAGGCTGGAGTGCTTCTGCCGCGAAGTTAAAGCTATTCAACTTGGCTGCATAAAAAAGAAAAGGACTTTTCTAAATCTATTTTCAAAATCAACACTCAAAGTCATTTTCTATTTTTTAAAATCAGCTTTCAAGAATAATTTGAATCAATTTATTGTCTAATTCAACTGGTAAGTTACCTAACTCTTTTGCCATGTCATTTGAAACAGTAAAACATCATTGGCCTAATTAGTCATCCTTTTAACAAACTGGAATATTAAATGTGCAGAAAAGAGGGGGGAGCAATGTAAGATTTTCCTCCTCTTTTCTCACTCATATATGTACATTAATCCAAACGAATCCCAATGTCATGTTGTTCTAGACTTTTATTCATTCTCATTTAATTTTAGAACCGAAAGACAAGTCCAAGATTATCTGCCATGCCAGATACCTTCTCTTTGCCCTTCTGGATATACTTTCTTCCTTCTCCACCATGTTTATGGCCTCTGTGGGATGGCCTAGGGACCACATCAACAGGCCCCCTTAATTTCTGTCTTCCTGTGGGATCAACAAATGGGAAGCCCTGGCAGGAGATGGAAGGAAACAGAATGAGATCCATGAAATTATTCCCCTGGCTCCCTCCTCTTAAATTTTCGCAGATACAATCACAGTTTCTTCAAGGTGTCTTCCTCTGCAAGAGTCTGCTTAAGTTCCACAGATGCCCCCTTCTCCTATTTCTTTGGATCTAGGCTGATAATAACTCAATTAATAGCACCCAACTCCCATAACTTGATAACACTCCTGAAATATTTTCACTTCTGTATTCTGTTTGTTTGATTTCTAAATGCTGCAATTTAATTTTACACACGAAAACACTGAACCTGAGGAAGCATGGCTTCCAAGTTCCAGGTAACACAACCACTAGGCAGCCAGTGAATGATGTGGGAAGAAAACAGAAAATTCCATTGCCAGGAACAGAATCTTCTCTGAAGCAAATTAAACAGACGAAAAGTTGGAGATGTTCTTTAGACCACAAAGCAGGGAGTTCAGTGGGACTGACTTGGAGAATGGGAGGAGGCAGAGTCCAAACTTTATTATCAGGAATGTGTCTCTTGTATCCATCCCTCTCCTTAGCTCCTGGTTGACGGGCAGGCTGTCCCCACAGAACAGAAAATGCAACTACTAGATGCTGTATCTTTACTCATCCCAAAAGTTCTAGCAAATCTCAGAGGCAAGAAGAGTTAAGTTTGCACTACTCACAAACCCACCATGAACAAATTAAGTGAATCATGAGTGGTCAGATCAAGATAACTGGCCATCCCTGGAGTGAAGAAATAGGGTCAGCCCCACCTCCAAAACATAGACTCAGTTGGGGAATAGATAGTTTCTAAGGGAAAGAAAGGAGAGCAAAGAAACATTCCCTAAAAATACAAATAGAAGAGGTGTAGAACCACAGATAACTGGTATACCAAAGCAAGAAAAGAATCTGTTATCTGAACCTAATTCAATTTATGTTTCACTATGACACACACAGAAGCCAAATAATCTGACCTAACCTAAATCTTATTCCATTAAACTTAAAAAAAAAAAATGAGTGGTCAGATCAAGATAACTGGCCATCCCTGGAGTGAAGAAATAGGGTCAGCCCCACCTCCAAAACATAGACTCAGTTGGGGAATAGATAGTTTCTAAGAGAAAGAAAGGAGAGCAAAGAAACATTCCCTAAAAATACAAATAGAAGAGGTGTAGAACCACAGATAACTGGTATACCAAAGCAAGAAAAGAATCAGTTATCTGAACCTAATTCAATTTATGTTTCACTATGACACACACAGAAGCCAAATAATCTGACCTAACCTAAATCTTATTCCATTAAACTTAAAAAAAAAAATCAAACTGTACATACCAATGATCAACATTAGTCTTGTAGTTACAAGTCACAGAGAATTATCACATACATTATCTCATTTAATTCAGTTATTCCAGATTTGGAATTCCATATACTTTGCCTGTGGTGTTTTTCAAGGTCAGACAAATATTTATGAACTTTGAGAATCCAAAGATTATTTACAAATGCTTCAATGGTGTTCACATGTGGTTAAGAAACTATAGTGTAAACATTTCAGAAGAACCATTGCTTGCCAGTTTTATTGTGCTAAGAATCAGTGTGGAAATTCAGCCAGAGATGCATTAGGATATACTTCTGGGTCAAAGCCCAAAGTTCGTGGAATCGTCATGTCTTCTTTTCTGCAATCTGCATTTTGCCCAGGCCCCAGGGGTCATTCTAATACTAAAAATATAGTTTCCCTACTCCCTGTGAAAACCACTCACCAAGGCTTTTGCCATAATATTGCGGAAAAGCATGGATACGTGTGCCTACTTATCCAGAAATGAGTGGTTAGTATAAAAATCTCAAACAAATGATCAAGAGGCCAAGGCTGGCAGACTCTCACGATGGTTTTGAGGCAAACTGTGGGTTTGCTCTTGTGAAATTTAGAGGCTAGAATATACATAAAGTTGACCCATGATGAAGTATTTAATAAGCTTAGGGAGAAAGCAAATTTGGTGTGGATTCCACTCAACTTAGAGTGAAAACTAGAACTTGACTCAGAATGTTAAGAGGAAAGACCAAACACAATAACATGAAAGACTGAATTTGTTTTGCCCTTTCTTGATAAAGGTAAAAAGTATTTAATACAAACAACCTTTGCAGTATATATATATATATACTGTCTCTTATACACATCTAGATGTGTATAAGAGACAGGAGTTCACTCAGCCTCACNTCATTCTTTCTGGAGTTATTTCTCCACTGATCTCCAGTAGCGTGTTGGGCACCTACTGACTTGGGGAGTTCCTCTTTCAGTTTCCTATCATTTTGTCTTTTCATACTGTTCATGGGGTTCTCAAGCAAGAATACTGGTTCCATCACTTCATGGCAAATAAATGGGGACAGAATGGAAACAATGACAGAATTTATTTTCTTGAGCTCCAAAATCACTGCAGATGGTGACTGCAACCATGAAATTAAAAGATGCTTACTCCTTGGAAGAAAACTATGACCAGTCTAGACAGCCTTGGCCAACAAAGGTCCGTCTAGTCAAAGCTATGGTTTTTTCAGTAGTCATGTACGGATGTGAGAGTTGGACCATAAAGAAGACTAAGCACTGAAGAATTGATGCTTTTGATTTGTGGTGCTGGAGAAAACTCTTGAGAGTCCCTTGGACTGTAAGGAGATAAAACTAGTCCATCCTAAAGGAAATCAGTCCTGAATATTCATTGGAGGGACTGATGTTGAGACTGAAACTCAAGTACTTTGGCCACCTGATGCAAAGAGCCAACTCATTGGAAAAGCCCCTGATTCTGGGAAAGATAGAAGGCAGGAGGAGAAGGGGTAGCAGAGGATGAGATGTTTGGGTGACATCACTAACTCAGTGGACATGTGTTTGATCAAGCTCCAGGAGTTGGTGGTGGACAGGGAAGCCTGGTGTGCTTCAGTCCATGGGGTCACTAAGATTTGGACAGGACTGAGCAACTGAATTGAATTGATGATTGGCTTGTTTGAATAATTCTGCAGGCTGGTGGGAAACGTAAGCCTGCTTTTTAGGGATCAATAAGCACTGTGCCTGGTCTCCATCATAAGGAGCGTTGTTTAGCTAGAGAACATTTTCTAGACAGTACAGTGGGAAGGTGAATTGTGATTCGTCCATTTGATGCCCTCCAGTCTCAAATGTTAAGGCAATACATACTACTGAATCTTAATTTCAGACTTTAACCGTTCCCAAACAAAGCAAAAGCAAATCATCTCTAGAAAAATACAGCTAAAACCAGCCCCAGGGAACACCCACAGCTGAAATTCCAGGAGTATTAATATATCTAGAAACAGGAGAAACCAAGCTATCTAAATGAAGTCATATTAAACAAAGAACTATAGAATCAAATCCTTAATCTCTTAACATTAGAATTATTTAATAGAAATATAAAATGTCTTTTAAAAGATAGCATAGAAATATGACAGAAGAATAAGAGATTATGAAAACTGACCAGGGAAATTTGATAAATAAAGTGAATAGAAATTCTAGAAATGAAATTAGAAACTGAATGAACTGACTAAACAGTGATTTAGAAACAGTTGTAGAAGGAATTCACAAACTGGAAAGGGAAAGGGAAAGGGAAGTCGCTCAGTCATGTCCGACTCTTTGCAACCCCGTGGACTGTAGCCCACCAGGCTCCTCTGTCCATGGGATTCTCCAGGCAGGAGTACTGGAGTGGGGTGCCATTTCCTTCTCCAGGGGATCTTCCTGACCCCGTAAGAGCTCCCTGAAAAAATGAGATGTTCAGAGACCTGTATGATAGAGTGAGATACTCCAATAAATATGTCATCAAGGTTTCAAAATCTAACAGGAAGAATGAAGGAAAAGAACTATTTAAATGTATAAAGGAAATAGATTCAGAAAATTCAATGGCTTTCAGTGAATTGTAAGAAAAACAGGTTTAAAAGATTTTTTTTAAAGACTTAAAAAGCCAAACAAAGAAACGTTGCGTTAACACAAGCCAGACAGAATTCAAAACAATTTACATGTATTAGCTCTATCCTCACAATGTGGGAGATTATTTAGGCACAGAAATTTTAACTAATATGGCCAAGGTTTCATAGCTCACAAATTGTAGAAGTAATCTGGCTCCTGAGTTCATGCTATTAATCCTTACATGAGACAGTCTCTTGAAGAGACCTTCAAGTAGGAACATTTTAATGTGATGGCAAAACACAAAAAGCAGTGAGATCTTAAAAGCGGTATGAGAGAAAAGTCAGATGACCTATAAAGGAAAGATAACTGTCTTTTCAATGGAAACAGAAACCAAAAGAAAAATGCTTGGAAAAAATAACCCTCAATCTGGAATTATCTTTCAAGAGTGAAGGTAAAATAAGACATTCAGGCCAATAAAAACAAAGAGAATTTATTACTAACAAGCATATAATAAACACAAACACAAAAACAAACAAACAAACAAAAAGCCCCAGAAGACAACACATTCTTCAAGATGGATCAGGCTGGTGCACTGGGATAACCCAGAGGGATGGTAAGGGGAGGGAGGTGGGAGGGGTTTTCAGGAGTGGGAACTTATGTACACCCATGGCAGATTCATGTTGATGTATGGCAAAACCAATACAGTATTATAAAGTAAATAAATAAATAAATAAATAAAAAAGGATAATGATGAAATGTGGTGTATTTCTAAACTGGCAAAAAGAAAACATGGGGTGAGGGCAGACAGTACAAAAAAACTCAATAAATCTAAAATAACCACATGAAAAAAAAATTTAAAGATACAAACATTCATTCAGGGATTATCAGACTAACAACAGAAACAAAATTATAGGCAATATAGGATATTGCAGAAAAAAAAAAAGTCAGCATCTTAATCAGAAGGCAGAGAAAAATGAAAGGATGGAAAAATATATGCCAGGCAAACCTAACAGTGCCAAGAAACAGCTTGTTTGCACTCACATCTGTTCCTCACTCCGTTGCCCTGCTGTTTATCACAGAGCCCACTATTCCCAGGTTCCCTTGCCCTCTGGTTTTGTGTAGTTTTGGCCATTGTGAAGCTTGACAGGACAAGAGGGTAGAAACAACGGGGAGAGAGTTATTTCTCACCTGTGCTCTAGCAGCTTTCTCTTGCCGGCAACTTCCTTTGGAAAGCCCCTCCTTCTGTGTTCTCATCTCCTGATGGGCAGCTCCTGCTGTGATCTAGCTACTGCTCTGATAGAACCAGCTTCTGGGCTCCAGGGCACCCGCTCCTCTCCTTGTCCTCCCAGCCCTGGGATGCTAACACCTTCCTGCTGCTGCTGCCCTAAGCTGCCTCACTGGCCCCTCTTTGCTGCTCAGTTCTTCAATCACATGTGTAAACAATTTTAAAGATTAACTATCACTTGATTGGAATAACAAGAATGTTTTTCTTTGCTCATAAAAATCACGGAGAGTAGCTTTGTTAACAGGAAATAAAAGGACTTTAAGGCCAGAAATGAAGAAATGATAACTAGCGATAGCTACTAAATTTGATTTAAGTAAATTGACTTGAAATAAAAATTATATTTATATGCACCTAATAAAACAGAAAAGATTGAAGGCGGAAAGAGAAGGAGATGACAGAGGATGAGATGGTTGGATGGCATCACCAACTCAATGGACATGAGTTTGAGCAAACTCTGGGAGCTGGTGATGGACAGGGAGGTCTGGTATGCTGCAGTCCATGGGGTATCAAAGAGTTGGACACGACTGAGTGACTGAACTGAACTGAATAAAACAGCAGGCTTCCCTGGTAGCTCAGCTGGTAAAGAATCTGGCTGCAATGCAGGAGACCCTGATTCAATTACTGGGTTGGGAAGATTCCCTAGAGAAGGGATAATCTAACCACTCCAGGATTGTTGGGCTTCTCTGGTGATTCAGTTGGTAAAGAATCTGCCTGAACTGAACTGAACTGAATAAAACAGCAGGCTTCCCTGGTAGCTCAGCTGGTAAAGAATCTGGCTGCAATGCAGGAGACCCTGATTCAATTACTGGGTTGGGAAGATTCCCTAGAGAAGGGATAATCTAACCACTCCAGGATTGTTGGGCTTCTCTGGTGATTCAGTTGGTAAAGAATCTGCCTGCAATGAAGAAGACCTGGGTTTGGTCCCTGGGTTGAGAAGATCCCCTGGAGGAGGGCATGGCAACCCACTCTAGTATTCTTGCCTGGAGAATCCCTTGGACAGAGGAGCCTGACAGACTGCAGTCCATGGGGTCACAAAGAGTTGGACATGACTGAGTGACTAAGCACAGCACAGCACAGCTCAATAAAACAGCATCAACTGAAATCAAATAAAAATCAACAGAACCTCAAGGAAAAAGTGCAAATCAATTGTTATAATGGGAAGTTTTAACACTCATCTTTCACAATTGGCCAAAACAAAAATTTGGGATATAGAAGATTTAAAAAACAACATTAAGTCACAAGCTTGAATGAATGAACATTTATAGATTGAACCATGGAGAACAATTACAAAATTTAAGCATGTATTATGCTAAAAAACATGGTTCTGTAAATTTTGAACACCATCTTTCCCTCTCATTTTATAGTTCTGTCTCAATTTACAGTTTTACTTATTTAAATAATTCTGGAATTAATTGAAATTTCAAAATTTTGTTCACTTCCTTAATAATTTGTAGAGAGTCCATGGACTTTTTAAAACAAAATATAATATTTGAAGAGCACAAAATTTAATACAGACATTCGCTACAAGGGCAAATTCTATATCACATCAGTTTCATTTCTTTCCTTTGTTTGTTTTTTGATCTCACAAAGACCAAGGGAAGAGGTTAAAGTCTTCCACAAAATTCATTTTTCAGATTTTTTTCCTCTGAGACAAGAGTCTTACTCTGAAGTGGGATCTGTGGGGAGAGGGGCTGGGTCAGGAGGGGGCGGGGTCTACTTATTGAATTGTGGTACAATTCTATTTAATATATAGTGTATCTTGTGCATATGTTTTAATATTATGGTCAAGGAGGCCCTCTTGGAAGAGGTGTTGTCTGAACTGAGATATGGGTCATGCAAAGGAGGCAGTCACGTGAGGATCTGAGAGAAATGGGTCAAAGCTAGGATCATAATTAGGGAGAGAATTGGGGAAGTTTAAGGAAATAATGAAATAAATGAATCTAGGAATGAAGCAAAGTCCTACCCTTTTGAAGTTGCCATGGGAGTCTGCCAGGGGCCAGCATGAAGAACTCCGCCCATGGCAAAAGTCATGAGGAAGGAGGCTTGGCATACGCAAAGGCATGATTGAGCCTCAGGAAACCCCCTGTCCCCGAGCATCCAACCCCAAACCCAGAGTCTGTTTCATGCTCTCACCTACACCTCTGACTTTACGGGGGGCTCTCTCCCATAACCATTTCTCTCGGAGAAGGAGTTAACTTGCAGCTCCAGTTAATAAAAATTCCTGGGCGTGACAAGAGTGTTTCAACTTAGAAACTCCTCTGGAGGTCCTCTAGCCTCCCTGATCAGGTTCGTCCGGCCACATGTGATTCTTTACAGCCTCCCAACCTTGAGAGGCACGAGATGCTTTAAAACTTTCTAAATACAGACTCTTTTGAGAAGTTTGAAAATTATTAATATAGTATAATGGGTTGATTAGAAATTATATTGGTGAAGGGTTTTTTTTTCATTTGTCTTGCCAATAATCACTGCTAATTCCCTGCCCTTGACAAGGGTGTCTCAGGTCAAACCTCTCTGCTGACAGACTAGCTTGTGTGACAACCTCTCAACCATAAACAGCACAAAGAGTTTGGAGTATTAGCATAGGGCTTTTCTCATTGTTGAGTCAATGATTGCCGCCAGGCCTCCATATCCTTAGGCACCTGGGAATATATTAATCAATGTACTTGGAATATAGAAAAGGAAATATAGTAGTTTTTAAGGTTAGCAATACTAGACTTTTTGGGTTAATGAATTTTCTCTTTTGTTATAGATCACTGTACTTTGTTATAAATCATTGTGTCCTTGCTATGTAAAAATGTAACTTTATCACTATCTTAAGACTAAATAGATCTTAAGGGGAACATTGGTGAAAGGATTTTCATTTGTTGGGCTGATGTTTGCTGCTAAATCTCCATATTCNTTTATTTGGTGCTGCTAGTTAGAAAAACTGAAGTTGATATATCTGTCAAGGTTCAAAACCATTTTCAATGCATTTCACATCAGAGGCAGATGGAAACTCCCACTCTCTGGAGGAACCATCTCAGAAAACTGGTGACAGAAGTGATATGAGGACAGGAAAGGAGAAGTGAGTAAGCAAAAGGTGACTCTAAAATCTTGAGCCTCTAGCTGTGTATTCACTCTACTATGCTTACAGAGCCCTTTGCTTTTATATTGATTACAAAACAGTAGGAAAGAAAACAGCCCAAGTCAGCCTGCTTTCTTACACCAATCAGTCACTGAGCAATACAAGGAGGAACCATTTTACGGGATGCAATTTCATTCTGCAAAGTGTTGGAAGGTTCCCTTTAGTCTATAAACTGTGTTTAAGAGGATTAACTAAAAGTAAATTCAAAAGAACCTGATCAAAATCTGCAAAGCACTTTCAGAGTTTAAGTAGAAGTGAAATGCAGGTCTGGTAACCAAGATTCAGTCACAGATGAGTCAGATTCGGAACCAGTTTAGACAAATATCTGTGTATCATATCTACTCAATCTGGAGTCTCCCCATTTTCCAAACAAATGACTGTGTAGTATCATTTAAGATCCACAATTCAGTTTTCATCTCAGTCTACTTATGAACTTTGACATGTTAGCACTGTGCTGGAAAGAGGATGCAAACAAGGAGATTTATCAGAGGTTGAGAAGCAAAATAAGAGCTACTGTTGTGGAAGGAAAACTGTTGCCTTGCCTAAGAACTGACATAATGTCTAATGGGTTAAGGCAAAGTTAAGGAACAGATCAGACCTCAAGATTCAATCTCTGAGTCTCATGTTTTGAGTTTTACATTCTGAACATAGACTTCCACAATATCGTAGTTCATCATAATCATTTCAGAAAGGAATATGGGGAAAGAAAGAGTTGTCAAGAGAGTTAATTTTCATCACAATATGGTTAATATTTAGTTTCTAGCAAATCAGATAAGGTATGCAAGATACATATGTCAAGTAAGCACCAATATAATACATTAAAACATTTGCATGCATAGATGCACACAGAGGATTTTTCTATTGTTACCATAAAGCATGTTGAACATGCAAAGAAAAAAATAAGGAGCCCTATCCCCAAAATATTGTGTAATCTGAAAATACAATTATACTCTGCCTAGGAGAATGACAGACACCCATAAAATGTGTAATCCACAAATACTATAAAAACAATAGTAAAAACTCCTGTGAATACAACTAATTTTCTGGGACTCAGTTCAGTCAGTTCAGTTCAGTTGCTCAGTCGTGTCTGACTCTTTGCGACCCCATGAATCGCAGCACGCCAGTCCTCCCTGTTCATTGCCAACTCCCGGAGTTGTCTAATGGGTTAAGGCAAAATTGAGGAACAGATCAGACCGCAAAATTCAATCTCTGAGTCTCATGTTTTGAGCTTTACATTCTGAACAAAGACTTTCACAATATTATAGTTCACCACCATCATTTCAGGAAAGAATATGGGGAAAGAAAGAGCTGTCAGGAGAGTTAATTTTCATCACAATATGGTTAATATTTAGTTTCTAGCAAAGCAGATAATGTATGCAAGATACATATGTCAAGTAAGCACCAATATAATACGTTAAAACATTTGCATGTGTAGATGCACACAGAAGACTTTTTCTATTGTTATCATAAAGCATGTTGAATATGCAAAGAAAACAATAAAGAGCCCTATCCCTAAAATGTTGTGTAATCTGAAGATACAATTATACTCTACCTAGGAGAATGACAGACACTCATAAAATGGGTAATCCACAAATACTATAACAGCAACAGTAAAAAATCCTACAAATACAATTAATTTTCTGGGACTGCTGCTGCTGCTGCTAAGTCACTTCAGTCGTGTCCGACTCTGTGTGACCCCATAGACGGCAGCCTACCAGGCTCCCCCATCCCTGGGATTCTCCAGGCAAGAATACTGGAGTGGGTTGCCATTTCCTTCTCCAATGCATGAAAGAGAAAAGTGAAAGTGAAGTCGCTCAGTCTGTCCGACTGTTAGCGACCCCATGGACTGCAGCCCACCAGGCTCCTCCGTCCATTGGATTTTCCAGGCAAGAGTACTGGGGTGGGGTGCCATTGCCTTCCCCGATTCTGGGACTAAAGGTATCTAAAGGGCAAATCCACATTATCTCTGTTTCTCATTTTGTATTCTTCCCTAAAATGCTATTCCTTCAATAAAGTGTAACTAATTTGCATTCCAAAAGTGTGAGGTGGATAGTAGTTTGTCACCTTTGTAATCTAAGTGTACAAGATTATCACAGGTACAGGCAATTAGTAAGCAGATTGCCCTACACCCAGAGTCCTTGGGGATCCATCACTAGCAGTAAAGGCATAGTTGAGATTTCATCTCCGTTACAAATAGAATTAGGCAGAGAAAACTTACACACCCTGTTCTCATTTTGTCCATTTTCTTTTGAAATTGAGAACAAACTTGAGTCACTTTGAAGTGATATTATTGACTTGCATAACATTTGTGGGTTTTTTGCTCTGCAATGTGAATATGCGTTTTTCAAATATCAAGCCTTTGATCTGAGTTGCTCCACCAGAACACTCTATAGAGGCTGGAAACCATTTCTATATAAGGGTTTGCTATGCTGAGAGGAAGACTACTCTAGGAAATATCCCATCCGAAAGCTTTCCTCAGTTCTCCTCAGCTTAAACGCTTTACTGAGGGGGTCAAAGGTCATCAACTGCTAAAACAAAACAAAAATTATGCAGTGCTTCCACAAGGAAGGTAAGTGGAAACTCAGAGGTCACCAACTGGACTCCTGAATGAGCAAGGGTCACACAGTAAAAATGCTTTTAAAAAGCAGCAGGTACATTCTCCTAAATCCTACTGATTTTTACAAGTTGTCCAATAGTTTAAAAGACTAGCTTCTTAAGCATTAATGTAGAAAATAAATTGAACTACTCAAGAAGGAGGGACTTGTAAAAATAGTGGTGTGGTCAGTCGAAACTTTGAACTCTGAAAGCAACCGGCCTGGAAACTGTGAAGCATCAGATGGTTTTATAAACTTGAAAGTCCATAAATCTTTCCTTAAAATTTCCAAAAAAAAAAAAAAAAAGAAGAAGGGTTGTTTTCTTTGTGGGATTGGGGGAAATTTTTGACGTTGTGTATCTGAGCCCCCCAAACCTTAATAGCTTTTCAAGTTTTCTTGCTTTGCATGCAGGAGTCGAGCAGAACAGAGGCCAAGAGAACAAGCTCAGAGCACAGCATCATCTGGCAGCTGTCTTGCTGGGGAGAGAAGGCTGAGCTTCTATTTTTCAACCTTGACTGTCTCACTGTAGTTGTCACAACTTAATGAAGTTCTAAGATTTTAAACATTCATGAACTGAGTTTATAGATTCCTTCTTCAATTGTAAAGGTAATATATTTTTCTGATTTTCAACTGCAACTCCAAATCTCCAGTTTTTAAATCATATTCAGCAATGGCCAGAAAGAGGAAATGATAGGGAAAAGACTTTCCTGATTTTGCTATTTAGTCACTAATTTGTGTCTGATTCTTTTGCAACCCCATGCACAGTAACCAACCAGACTCCTCTGTCTATGGGATTTCCCTGGGATAAGTACTGGAGTGGGTTGCCATTTTCTTCTCCAGGGGATCTTCACTACTCAGGAAATTGAACCCAGGTCCCCTGCATTGGCAGGTGGATTCTTTACTGCTGAACCAGCAGTGTAACTTTAATTTGTAATGGAGTCAACTTTATCCCCACAACTTCTAATGTGTGTGTTGGAGTTACCCATTTCCCACATCCCACCCGATAGAACATGCAGGAAGAGTACAGAAAATTGGAGGGAAAGAGGGGCAGACCAAAGAGCGATTGGTAGCCACAGTGCAAATCGGCTCATTTCACTTGTCAAGGTCTGTGTACACACCTGTGTGTGGAGGTGTGTGCCAACTTTGTCAGGATGGGATTCAATCAGGCAAGAGTCTGCAAAAAATATGAGGCTTTGATTTTGCTAGAAAAGTTAGTGTCCCGGGGGCCAGCGTGAGGAACTCCGCCCATGGCAAAGGTCATGAGGAAGGAGGCTTCGGCATACACAAAGGCGTGATCAAGCCTCAGGAGACCCCCTGTTCCCGAGCATCTACCCCAAAACCAGAGTCTGTTTTTTGCTCTCACCTACACCTTTGTCTTTCCAGGGGGCTCTCCCCCATAACCGTTTCTCTCGGAGAAGGAGTAAACGTGCAGCTCCAAGTTAATAAAAATTGCTGGGCATGACAAGAGTGTTTCAGCTTACGAACTCTGAAGGTTATCTAGCCTGCCTGTATAGGTTCGTCCAGCTGCATGTGATGGTTTGCAGCCTCCCGATCATGAGAGGCATGAGATGTTTTAGACTTACTAAAGGCAAACTCTTGTGGGAAGTTAGAAATTATTAGTATAGTGGGTTGGTTGGGAATTATATTGGTGAAGGGTTTTTTCATTTGTTGTGTCAATAATTGCTGCTAATTCCCTGCCCTGGGTGGGACAAGGGTGTCTCAGGTCAAACCTCTCTGCTGACAGACTAGCTTGTGTGACAACCTCTCAACCATAAACAGCACAGAGAGTTTGGAGTATTAGCATAGGGCTTTTCTCATTGTTGAGTCAATGATTGCCNTTCTTGTGGGAAGTTAGAAATTATTAGTATAGTGGGTTGATTAGAAATTGTATTAATGAAGGGTTTTTTCATTTGTCATGCCAATAATTACTTGCCTTGGATGTGACAAGGGTGTCTCAGGTCAGACCTCTCTGCTGACAGACTAGCTTGTGTGACAACCTCTCAACCATAAATAGCACAGAGAGTTTGGAGTATTAGCATAGGGCTTTTCTCACTGTTGAGTCAATGATTGCCGCCAGGCCTCCATATCCTTAGGCACCCGGGAATATATTAATCAATGTATCTGGAATATAAAAAAGGAAATACAGTAGTTTTTAAGGTTAGCAATACTAGACTTTTTGGGTTAATGAATTTTCTCTTTTGTTATAGATCACTGTACTTTGTTATAAATCATTGTGTCCTTGCTATGTAAAAATGTAACTTTATCACTATCTTAAGACTAAATAGATCTTAAGGGGAACATTGGTGAAAGGATTTTCATTTGTTGGGCTGATGTTTGCTCCTAAATCTCCATATTCCCTGCTCTTATAATGAATATAACTAGCATATAGGAGAAATAAGTATTAACCTTTAGGATTAATCATGTTAACCTTGGGTTAAATAAATTCCTTTCTTGATTGTAACTCACTACACCCTCACCCTATAGGAATGCAACTTTATTTGGAGGATGGCGCCTGGTTTAAGAAAAAACACCCTTGGAAAAAAAAAGTTTTTCGGTTATCAGAAAGAAAGGATCATAAAATGTCAGCAGGCTTCATGGCCAGAAGATGATGTAAAACCCCTAAGACCTTTTTTTTTTAAATGTAAAGCACCTGATTTTGATAAAGGTCAGGACTGCTGACCCCCGCGTGACTCTGTATTCATCCCTATGTATAACAAAAAGGTATATAAACAAACCGTGAAAAATAAAGAAATCGGATCAGTTTCTGGAAAGACTGATTCCCCCATGTTGTTTCTTTCTCCCCGTTTTTCTGGCTGAATTCCCATCTGGAGCGTGGATGCTATTCCATGTAAACCAAGATATTCAGCCTCTTTTTCTCCACTAATATTTCCTACTACACTATCGGTTTCTAATCTCTCTATATACCTGTAATTAAGTTTTTTCCTAGGACGCTGATTCCGTCCCCACCTTCGAATCACCCTGGATCCACCAGGGCTGGACCCTGGCAGGAGTCATCACCTACTATAGAACATGACCTTTTCCGGTCTATATTAGTGGACTCTCTCCAGAGGCAACTCCAAGAGGGTAGGACTTCGCTTCATTCCTAGCTGTATGTCCAATACCCAGAACAGGGCCTGACATATAATATTTCAGTAAAAGATATCAATAGATATGCATCAAATTGACGAATAAAAGAATGATAGTCTAGGATCCCTGATTTTTTTTTTCCTATGATTAGTGTGGACTGGGAATATAAGAGTTAATATCATTTTTGAAATGAAGATTCTTCTTTAATTTAGCTACAGGGTTCCAGATTGTCAATATGTGTATAAGGCACAGACAACTCTTTCTTTCTTTCCAGTCATATCTTACCAGTATCACTTCAACACAAAGCTCCATTGTTAAGATATTTTTCAAGACAGTTTGCTTCTAGTGATAACGAAAACATGAAAAGGAGAATTCTATCAACTTCAAGACTTTTCTTTGTGAAAATGCATCAAAGTCTTAGCTTTGTTTCAGTATAATTATTAATTAAAACTTCCAACCGAGGAAGTAATTTTTCCTTTGTTAACCATTATTGAATTAGGAAACATAAAGAAAGCACTTAAACCATAATAAGAATGTCACTTGGCAGTTTATTAAGCTTTGGACTCTGATATGAAGCTCCAAGAAGTCATTCTCTGTCTTCATGGATGAAAGGACTGGAACTGACAGAATTCATGAGCAGGAAAGGGTCTGTATCATGCTTTGAGGAAGGCCGGTTACTTTGTCCAATTTCTAGCACTTTTAGGCTTTAGAAAGTAACCATTTTGAGTACCTGCAAACACTCAGCCCTCTGTTCTTAGTATATGCCTGCACTGACCTGTTGTTCAGTCGCTCAGTCATGTCTGATTCTTTATGACCCCATGGACTGCAGCATGCCAGGCTTCCCTGTCTTTCACCATCTCCCGGAGCTTGCTCAAACTCATGTCCATTGAATCGATGATGCCATTCAACCATCTCATCCTCTGTCGTCCACTTCTCCTCCTGCCTTCTATCTTTCCCAGTTAGGAAAGATAGCACGTGACCTAGAAGGAAGTAGAGACAATCTTCACTCTTGGTCTAAGAAGAGTTACATGCCCAAACCTTAATTAAGAAACACATTGTTGTTCAATAAGATTTTTAGCACTTTTGTCTTTAGCCAGATCACTTACAAAATCTTACGCTGCCCAGTTGGCAGATGTGATAAAGAACCCACATGTCAATGTAGGAGACACAAGAGACGTGGGTTCAATCCCTGAGTCAGGAAGATCCCCTGGAGTAGGAAACGGCAGCCCACTCCAGTATTCTTGCCTGGAGAATCCCATGGATAGAGTGTATCGAACTACAGTCCATGGGGCCGCAAAGAGACAGGACTGAGCACAGGCACACACTCACATGCATACACATGCTGTCAAAACCAAAAGTAGTCCATTAATGACTGACGCTCAAAAGATTTTAGTATTATTTTCAACACAGCTAGTATTCACTGTGAATCTGCTTTAAAATCATAGTTTTGATGCATTTAAAATAATTTCCGTTTATTCTTTTTATTTATACAGATGCCAAGTGAACATGAAATAAACCTTTGTTGATAATGATAAAACCAAAAAAATTTTTAGACGTGAAAAACACTGTCATGACTGTGATGTTAGTTTTAGCATATGAAATTCTACCTGAGAATTAAGATGAAAACTAAACAACCCAACTGGAAAAAAGCAAATGTTTCCAAAAACATACAGACTTGGTAAAAGCCAATTTTTTCAACTTAAATTGAGTGCTGAAATTGGTATAGATGTGAAATGTTCTTCCAAGCATTTTGGGACCTTTTCTTTTGTAATAATAAATGTGGTTCCTATTACATTGCTTCTCTTTTGGGACTGTATCACTATGACTCATGATGAAGTCAAGAAAACACATAATAACTACAGATGGAAAAACACAGAAGCACTCATTATACTGTTAGCAAGTCTATACTGAGAATAAAAGCTTAGCAGCGGAATCTCTTATTCTAAATTTTAATGTTGAGGTAAAAAGTTATCACTTGTCAAAATTTATTTGAATGTAATTTTCTCTCCTTCTGCAGCCAAGAGTCTCTACCACATCCACAGCAAGAGCCATTCAACTTGTCTTTTCCTCCACTCTTGTCTTCTACTGTCCACTCTCCAAGAGCAACCGTGTGGTGGCCATTTAGTCGCTCAGTTGTATCTAACTCTTTGAGACCCCATGGACTGTAGCCAGCCAGGCTCCTCTGTCCTTGGGATTTCCCAAACAAGAATACTCGAGTGGGTTGCCATTTCCTCCCCCAGAGGATCTTGCTGACCCAGAAATTGAACCCGTGTCTGCTGCATCTCCTGCTTAGCATGTGGATTCTTTACCTCTGAGCCACCTGGAAGCTGACTTTTTGCGATCCCATGGACTGTAGCCCACCAGGTCCTCTGTACATGGGATTCTCCATGCCAGAGTACTGGAGTGGGTTGCCATTCCTTTCTCCAGGGGATCTTCCTGACCCAGGGATTGAACCCAGGTCTCCTGCATTGCAGGCAGATTCCTAACCAACTGAGCTATCTGGGAAGCCCCAGTAGCACCATAGTGGTCATCTAAAAACATTTGTTCGGAACAAGTCACTTTCCTGCTTCAAACTTCCTCTAATATCCCCATTATACAAAAATGCAAGCTCATATCCCTGCCCCTGGCCTGGAAAGTCTCATCTGATCTGGCCCCTGGTGATCCTTCTTACCAGCCAACATCTCCTGCTCACTAGACTCCAATCACACCTACCTTCTAATCCTAAAACACAGCAAGCTCTTCTATGCCTCAGGGCCTTTGCACTAACCCCCACCCCTGCCTGAGAGATTCTCCTTCTGTCCAGAGAGTCTCAGAACTGTCTCTCTCCATTTAGCTCTCAGCTTAAACATCAACACTGCACAGGAGTCTCCTGTCTTCTCCATCTCAAGTCACTGCTTTGTCACTGTCTCACATCACCTGGAAATATTTTAGTCATAGCCAGAGTGCTACCTGATTATTTCTTGCTTCTTAACCAGTTTGCTTGTTTACTGTGTAACCCACAAGAGAGAATGAACTCCGTTAAGTCCAGGGACATAGTATTCTCTTTTGAATCTTCTCAAGGCTGCAAGACTGGTACTGATATCCTCTATTTAATTCCTGATGCTGGGAATTTATATCTTCTTCGGTTTTGGTCTTGATAATCTTGCTAGAGACTTTACTTTTCATTGATTTCCCCACCCCCCCAAATATCAGCTTTTAGTTTCCCTGGTTCTTTGTTATATTCTTATAATAGAGGATTTCCTATTCCTAATAGGAAATTTTCAGTTTCCCTAACCCCTGCTTTAATCTGTGCTCTTTCCTTTTCCTTTCTCTGAGTTTCTTTTGCTCTTTTTCTAGTTTTTCAGTAGGAACTTAGGTTATTAATATAGTTTTCCTTTGTTTTAATATAAACACTCACTGCTATAAATTTCCCTCTCAGCACCACTAGAGTTACATTCCATATATTTTGATAAATTTTGTTTTCATTTTCATTTCATTCTATGTATTTTTAAATTTCTTTTGAGACTCGCTCTTTGACTGGGACTGGAAGTGTGTCTTTGATTTCCAGGGGTTAAAAAATGTCCTGTCTCTCTAGTTATTGATGTTTAGTTTCATCCTACCATGATCAGAAAACACATGCTTTTTGGTTTCAGTTTAAATTTGAGGTGTGTTTTATGGTCCAGGTTATGTTCTAACTCAGTGAATGTTCCATGGGCTCTTGGGAAAAAAATATGTATTCTGTTGCTGTTTGGTGAAGTGTTCTATATATTTTAACTAGACGCTGTTGGTTGATTATATTGTTCATATCTTTTGTACCTTTGCGGATGATCTGTCTAGCAGTTCTCTCAGTAGCTAAGGTGTTTGTCAGAGAATCCACTGCCTTAAATTTTGCTGGGTTGTGAATCCCTTATATGCAATGCCGAAATTTTGTAATATGGGTGAGTATTTATTATATGTGTATTTGACAGAAAAGGATGACACAGGCGTTTTTGGAATATAAAGACATTATCTTTGCATTATCTGCAGATTAGCACTGTATTCAAAGTAGACATTTTGTGCTATCTTGGGCTTATGCTTCATTTGGAAAGGTGATGTCCCAGTACAGGATAAAACATTTATTCCTTAGTGTACAAAGGCTTTTGTAATCTAGACTGAGCATATCTCTCCAGCCTCTACTTGTTCACAATCCTGTTTTCAGGAACTGTTTGCATTTCCCACACTCTTCTTTAACCTGAATCTTTTCCCCATCCTATACCATTTCCCTGAAATATCCATCTTTATTCAGTCTCAAAAAGGATCTATCTTGCTTTGTATATATTTTGTGTAATTTCCTCATTAACCAGTACATTAACTATCAAAACTTAGAACTTTTTTAGTGAAAGTTTTTTCTTGGATGACTTTTATAATCTGAATCCTTAATGTGATCAACACTGGCTTATTATACAATGATATGGGGTCATCTTCAGGCAATGGCTACAGCAGACTATCGAATGTTGGTATAATATCTGATGGTTTTTATTCTAATGTATGAGCCAAAAGGAGAAATTGAGGTCTAACAATTAATTCATGGGAAGTCATGAAACTGTATCTGTTTTATGGTAGACTGCACAGATGCTCACCAAACCCTTTACTTCTTTTTGAGCGCTGTTAAACTGCATTTCCTAGCTTCCTTACATTTGTGGGGGGCGGGTAGGTGAATAGTTCTAACCAACTGAGTTTGAGAAGTGACATAATCACTTCTAGATGGAGGGAGATAACAGTGATGGTCCCCCCCATCAAGTCTACTCCCACCACTTTCCAGCTTACTGAAGAGAGGCCAACTTTTAAACCATATGATGAAGATGGTGACAATAAAATATGAAACAACCTTGAATGGATTGGATTGTCCATTTCCCCATCCTTTCAGTCCACACTGAAATACACTGAGTTGGTTATTTTCAGCTATTACCAGATTTTAACTAATACATGTTTATTATCTAGCCACGTACCCTCATGATTACTATCACCCTGGGCATATAACATGATTTTGAAGAATGACGAATAACCAACAATTCTCTTATTCTTATTTTATAGTCTCTACATGAATGAAGCCACAAATATTTATTAATTCATAATTCTATGTGGGATAACCAAACTCCGTGTAGTGGGTATGTATTCCTGAAGGAGTTCTTGTGAAGTGAAGTCACTCAGTCGTGTCCGACTCTTTGCAACTCCATGGACTGTAGCCTATCAGGCTCCTCCATCCATGGGATTTTCCAGGCAAGAGTGCTGGAATGGGTTGCCATTTCCTTCTCCAGGGAATCTTCTCGACCCAGGAATTGAACCCGGGTCTCCCACATTCCAGGCAGATGCTTTAACCTCTGAGCCACCAGGGAGGTGGTTGTGTGTACATATNGTCCGACTCTTTGCAACTCCATGGACTGTAGCCTATCAGGCTCCTCCATCCATGGGATTTTCCAGGCAAGAGTGCTGGAATGGGTTGCCATTTCCTTCTCCAGGGAATCTTCTCGACCCAGGAATTGAACCCGGGTCTCCCACATTGCAGGCAGACACTTTACCGTCTGAGCCACCAGGGAAGTCTAAATAATAGTGAGAATGTCATAAAAATCTATGTGTGCTCATTAATTTTACCCAGGCTTCTCTGAAAATGCCAAAAGTTGCCTGGAAACTAGTGACACATAGCATTTTGAGTCTTTTAGAAAAGTCTCTTGCACTAGATCTCGTTTCCTTTTCCCAACTCATGGATACTCTCCCACCAATTCTCTCCTTTCTTTCCTGCATCATCAATATTTTTGGACCTTCCTATCACTATACATGCTAAATTATGTTCCCATATTTCAGCTCTTTTTGGAGAGAGAACTTTTAAAAGAGTTGCTTACATATGTTTTCCTTCATTTATCCTGTTCTCATTTAATTTTAAGCTCCCACCAGTCAGGCTTTTGTTTCTACCTGCTCATTGAGCTCTTCTCAAGGTTAGTAATATCCATGTTACTAAATTCAGTTGTCAGCTCCCTGCGCTGTGATTCCCTTCCTAACTGATACACTTGTATTGTATGGTTTAGAGGACATCAGCCTTTTTAAAATTTTCTTGTTAACTTTTTGGCTTTGTTGTTCCGTCTCTCAGTTGTTTCTGACTCTTTGCGACTCTATGGACTGCAGCGCATGAGATTTTCCTGTCATTTTCCATCTCCTGCAGTTTACTCAAACTCATGTCCATTATGTTGGTGTTGCCATCCAATCATCTTGTCCAACCATCTCCTTTTTTAAATTTTTATTTTTTTCCCACAGAGAGTCAATCTTTTAAAAAAAAAAAACAAAAAACTTTTTAGTTTGCATTGGGATACAGAGTCCACCTGTCAATTTAGGAGACATAAGAGACGTGGGTTCGATCCTTGGGTCAGGACGATCTAGAGTAGGAATGGCAACCCACTCCAGTATTCCTGCCTGGAAAATTCCATGAACAGAGGAGCCTAGCGGGCTACAGTCCATGGTGTAGAAAAGAGTCAGATATGACGGAGCAAACACATGCACTGAGTCATTTAACAATGTTGTGATAGTTTCAGTTGACCAGCGAAGGGACTCAGCCAAAATATACAGGTATCCATTCTCACCCACGCTCCCCTCTCATCCAGGCTACTGGATACTCCTTTTTAGGCTTCGTCATTCCCCACTGAGCTCTACAATGTCTTGGTAGCACAGTACCTTAATTTTACTTCTTGATCTTCTTTCCTTCTCCATTTACACTCACATATTTACTCACATATTTGTAGTTCTCACCTAGTCTCCTGTCTTTAAAACTGCATAAATGCTGAGGCTTCCCAGATGGCACTAGCAGTCAGGAATCTGCCAGCCAGTGCAGGAGATGCAGGAGACAAGTGTTCAATCCCTGGGTCAGGAAGATTCCCTGGAGGAGGAATGGCAACCCACTCCAATATTCTTGCCTGAAAAATTCTTGAACTTATAATCTTGTAATATACTCTGTAATTTGTCTGTTTAGTATATTCATTATTTATTGACAGCCTCCCCTTCTTCCCATCTCCACTTTCTACAAAAGCATAAATTTTAGCATGTTTTGTTCACTGGTGCATTCAAGAACCCGAGACAATGCCTGGCACAAAATACATGCTAAATATATATTTCTCAAATGAGTGAATAAATGAATCTCCCACTTGAAAAAATTAAAATCATCATCAAAGTTACCAAAAATGGTCATTTCTAATTGTTACAAATTAGTGACTTTGACCTCATTTGTATAAAAAGATAATAATAATTCATCATCTAACAGATCATAGAAAGTTTCAGAAAACAATAAAATATGTAGACTGACAATAAACTTGTGAATGGCCAGCATTATTTTTCCAATCTAAATCAGAGGAACTTTACTGAAAATAGAAGGTCTTTGATGCTGAGACATAAATAAAAGCCAACACTCCAGCCTAATTATATTTTGCAATTCAGAATATAAGCAAATCAAGTCTTTGTGACTATTTTCAATGGTTATTAAAATACATTATTCATATTAATGTCATAAATCATACTTGGAATGTATTCTTGATTTGCTTTATTAGCCCTGTGGTTGCATAAATGTAACTATTGGTTGCTTTTAAATTATTGTCTGAAAATTGCTTAAACTTGTAGCTACTAAGCTCATGTTTCTCAAAATGTTCCAAGAAATGTTAACAGGCATTTCATGAAAATGTGGAGTCCAAGCTCATGTAAGTTTGGGAGCCTCTAAATAAAGCAGGTTTCTTTACTATGGTGGCTTTACTATGGTTTCTTTACTTCCCTGGTGGCTCAGAGGTTAAAGCATCTGCCTCCAATGTGGGAGACCCGGGTTCGATCCCTGGGTCAGGAAAATCCCCTGGAGAAGGAAATGGCAACTCACTCCAGTATTCTTGCCTGGAGAATCCCATGGATGGAGAAGCCTAGTAGGTTACAGTCCACAGGGTTGCAAAGAGTCAGACACGACTGAGTGACTTCACCTTACCTTACCTTACCTTACCTTACCTTACCTTGCCTTTACTATGGGATTGCATCATGGTTTCAATTTTCAAATTTGGTGCATAGAATTTCCTAACTGTACTTGATCACAGCACCTTTTAATCAATGATCAGTTTAACTTTGGGAAATCATGCTACCCACAGGTAATGCTGCCGTCAAGGATCAGTTTGTGGTCATTTACGATTGAGTCATTAATTTTTTCACAAAAAATTACTTGCCTGCTTGCTAAACTGCTTTACTTGTGTCTGACTCTTTGCGACCTTATGAACCCTACCCTGCCAGGCTTTTCTGTCCAGGGAAGACTACTGAAGTGGGCTGCCATGTCCTCCTCCAGGGGATCTCCTGACCCAGGGACTGAATCCGTATCTTCTGCAACTTCTGTATTGGCGGGCAGGTTCTCTACTACTACCACCACCTGGGAAACCCTAATGATTACTTAGTGATAGCAAACTGTAGAATATCAGCAGAATGAGTAGAAAAGATTGAGGATGTCTGGATAGAAGACATGTAACCTAGGTGGAAAATAAACAATTAAATACACTAAAGAAGAGGGCCTGGGGTGTCATGACAGACAAAATTTGAAGGAAATGGTAAGTGGAGAAGGAATAGCGATTGAGGAAAGGATGGAGAGAGGGTTAAGAAAGAAACATAATTAATGCTTTCATTCCTGATATGCACCCAGAATCCAGATTTGTGTCTTATTGCAAGTGAACAAGAGTGGGAGCCCCTACTCTGTTCCTTCCTACACTTGTATGGAAATGACTGAGAGTAAGCAAAATGTGCATTTCATACAATACAGTTGCTTTTTTTTCCCCCTAAGGAAAGAGAATAAAGAAATCTGATTCCTGTGACATTTGTTCTTCTTTATCACTGAAATAGTGTGCATTCTCAGATTTTAAAGGCCATCCGATTAGCAACACTTGGATGACATCATTGAAAAAGCACAACTTATGGGTCATGAAACATTTCTTGAAAACAGTAACAGAAAAAATGAGCATTTTTCATTTGGAGAAAGATGTCAATAAATCTTAGTTACTAGTTGCATTTATTGGCAAAAAGGGACACAATTTTTCTAGTTTTCTTTTGATTTCATTTTAGTTTGATTTAGCTTTGTTCAGTATTGAATAATTTTGTTTGGAGCTATAAAATCACACAGCATTGAGATATCACTTAGCTTTTGAAAATGATCACTTATCTTTGACTACGTTGCTAAATTATCTGTAAATAATCATATAAATTTGATGTTTAGTATGTTCAATTAGCTCACCCAGTTTGTTGCATGTGTGCTAAGTCACTTCAGTCATGTGTGAATCTTTTCCACCCTATGGATGGTAGCCCACCAGGCTCCCCTGTCCATGGGTTTCTCCAGGTAAGAATACTAGGGTGGGTTGGCACTTCCTCCTCCAGGGGATCTTCCCAACCCAGGAATCGAACCCGTCTCTCTCATGTCTCCTGCACTGATTCTTCACCATGTTCCTTAGGATGATACATTTTAAGCAGTTGTGCTCAATATTTATGGAGAGAGATTGGTGAGGAGTGAGGTGTATCAGTTGAATGAGAGTTCTACTCTGATCAATTGATTCTCTCATCATCATCCTATAGTCAACTATTGTAGTTTAGAAGGTTATTTACTTAGTTTTGATGTCTATTTTTGATTTAATATCTTCAGCACTCTGTGTAGATACTAGAGAGAGATAGAGCCAGTTGGGTGCCTTTTCCTGCTTGGGAGCTGGTCTTGACAGTAGCTTCTGCGAAGTCGGGGCTTGCAATGGAATGGAGCGTTTTTCCAGCCCACTGGCTTCTGCTGGGTTGTGAACTGTCGGCTTGCTTTTCAGGGAGGGAGCAGAGCCTATAATGAGGACACTAGTCCCAGCTTAGTTCATTGCTTCTGCCACCTGCCTTCTGGCTTAATGTTGGAAGCAAGAAGCATGCAATTAAGTATGAGGAAATGAAAATAAATGACATCGTTCATTGCGCATTACAAAGTGCCTGGCAGAAAGAATGCTGTTTGTAGACCCAGTGGCCCTACAGAAAATGCAGTTCTGCCTGAGAACGTGCTGGGGACTGAGAAGGGACCCAGGTTCTCCCTGTAACCTATTGTGACCATAAAGCAAATACATTACAGGTGCAACTCTACAAATGCCCAGGACATTCACTGTTTAATGATTTGCAGAGAGTCAATAATTAAATTTGAGTATAAGGGGATATACTCACAGCGACACGTTTCAGCTGATTTTGTAAGGTAAATCCTATAAAAGTAATGACTTTGCGGTAAATAATTGATTCCTTTTGGAAGACCAATCACTTGGAAATTGTTTTATAAAATAACAAATACTGAAGCCCAATTTGCTTTGGAAACCATTTCCTTTTCTTTGAATTTACTGATTTTATTTTTGGTTGTGCGGAGTCTTGGTTGCCGGGCACAGGCTCTATCTGTGGCGCCAGCAGGGGCTGCTGTTCATTGTGGTGCTCAGCTGCTCATCGTGGTGGCTTCTCTCGCTGCAGAGCACAGGCTCTAGAGCTTGGACTCCGTAGCTTTGGTGCAGGAGCTTAGTTGCTCCCAGGCATGTGGAGTCTTCTTGGATCAGGGCTCAAACCTGTGTTTCCTGCACTGGCAGGTGGATTCTTATCCACTGGATCACCAGGAAAGTTCCTCAAAATTGTCTCTTAAAAAGCATTTAAGTAAGCTGCATTGAGCTCACTGAGTAAAGGAACATGCGGTTCATTCATGCTAAATGGACATCGAAGAATAGGTTCAGGATACTGTCCATGGACAGTTCCACCCCCTTTCTAACGAAGAGTTGAGAGTAGAAGGCATATCGCTCTTGGACACAGAGCTTAGGAGAGCACCATTGAGCTGGCTGAGAATCTCAGAAGCCTTCAGTTTCATACTAAGATTTAATCTAGTTAATAAAGTCATCTTTTGGATGTGTATATCATTTCAAGAAGAGAATAGTGTTACAAATCATTCCACCATACACGTTTAGTACATGCTGCAGAGAAACTGCAGAGCAATCTATTATGTGTGATATTTTAAAAACACCATGAAGGTTGGGGGAATTTGCAGAGTATTCAAGAAGCTGAGGGATGGTTATTGCATCTTTGCTATCTGGAGGAAGCCCAGGTGATAAGAAGGGGTAGGTCTTTTCATTTTGTAGAAATCTGTCCTTGGTGGGGTGGGCGGGGCANAACACCATGAGGGTTGGGGGAATTTGCAGAGTATTCAAGAAGCTGAGGGATGGTTATTGCATCTTTGCTATCTGGAGGAAGCCCAGGTGATAAGAAGGGAGCTGGTAGGTCTTTTCATTTTGTAGAAATCTGTCCTTGGTGGGGTGGGCGGGGCAGGGTGGTGGTGGTGGGGAGGCTGGAAAATAAGCTCTGGCCAGCATTCCAGTGATGACTGGCATGGGAAACTGAACAACATAAGAGGAAAAGAATTACAGGAATTAACTGATGCCTGACCTTTAAATTTTTTTTTTTTATAATTCAAATTGCTGATGTCGACCTTGTTCATATAAATAGCAACCTAATAATTTATGTTAAATATTGTTTCTTCTAATTCTCATTTTCATGTCAAATTGCTCAGCAAGTAGTGTTAAGGATCTAGATGGTGGATGCCATTATGGCCAGGGATGCACTGCCCCAGCCCGACCCCTTCATCAATGAAGAACGTATTCCCTCGGCTGCTAGGAATGCTGCAGGAAGAGGGCTCCCTGTATAGCTCCTCAATGGGGTTGCCTTGGTTCAAGACAATGGCCTCCCTGAAGAACATATCTCCTTCCAATGAGCAATCAATATCAGTGCACAAGGGCCTGGCTTTCTCACCCTAAGGCATATCTAGGGATTTGGAAGGAAGGCAGTTAGAAGATTGGTGACGACAATGTTTGGGAAAATATATGGATAAATATCTCCAAGTGGTCCCAAGGTGTAAAGACAGCTGTGTCCCACATGATGTCAGCTAAAGTGGATAACAGGTTTGGTTTTGCTGCTATCAGTCACCTTTCCCTAGCTACTCCCATCACTACCCAATGGCTTGTGAACAAATGGCCATGGTAGAAGGGATCAAGGGTACTCATGGGCACAGCAACATAGGTGTCTGCTCACCAAGGCTAACCTGACCACAGCCACTGCTGAGCACTCTGTCTGCCAGCAGCAGGGGTCAGTACAGGGCCTGCAATGTGGTACCACTCCCCAGGTGGCCAGCCAGCTACTCAGGTGCAGGATGGTGATGCTGGAGCTCCTCCATCAACAGAGGGGCAGTATTTTGTTCCTGCCGGAATAGATTCTTACTCTGGTTAGAGATTTGCTTCCTCTGCTGCAATGCTTCTGCCAAGCCCGCCTTTTGTGAATGGAATGTTTTATTCACTGTCATAGCATGACATACATTTTCACTTCCCTACAAGGAACTAATTTGCAGCAAAGAAAGGGTGCCAGTGGGCCCACGATCTGGGCTTTTCTAGTCTTACCGTATTCCCCACCTTCCTGGAGCAGTTGGCTTGATCAGATGGTGGAGTAACCTTTACTAGACTGAGTGATGGCATCAAGTAGGTGACAATGTTGGGGGAGGGGCAGTGTCCTCCAAGAGGTGATATATGACCTAAATTGGCATCCAGTACATGATGCTGTTTCTCCCATAACCAAAAGTCCTGCATCCGGAATCCAGGGGTGAAGATGGAAATCCTCCACCCACTGTAACACCACAGTGTCCACTAGCAAGAGCTCTGCTTCTCATTCTGCTACTTAAGGTCCTGCTGTTGAGAGGCCTTAGTTTCAAATGGAACAACGCTTTCACAGGGGGTCCAAGAAAGGTTCTCTTGAACCAGAAGTCAATAGTGTCACTTGGTTTAGAAAGGATTTGTGAAATTCTAAATATATGGTCTTATCTAGATGCAAAACTGTCTTCCATCTCTCTGACCTCTAACTAACATGTTTGTTTTCTATAGCTGGACTTATATTTACTTACAGTACAGACAGACAAAGACAGATGGAGAGAGGACATGAGAGTAGCACACTCCTTTGTCAATTTTTAAGAGAATGACACGATTTCTTTAACTCATACCCATGGCGGATTCATATTGATGTATGGCAAAACCAATACAATATTGTAAAGTAATTAGCCTCCAATTAAAATAAATAAGTTTATATTTTAGAAAAATGAAAAAAAAGGATTGATTGGGTAACTGAAGTAACGACAAATACACAAATCTGAATTTCCCCATGCATCCTTCAAAAAAACAGTAAAGAAGAACATAAAGCTACATATAACCCAGGTCTTAATATAACTAGCACACAGAGAATATTCAAATTTGAGATTACCTATAAGTACAAAAATTAATATGAAATCATTCACATTCTGTGCAAGCCTTGGTGGAGAGCCATGGTGGTCTGGGAAAAACTGCACATGATGAGAGAGAAACTAATTATAGGCTTTAAGGCTGATCTAAAATCACTTCCAGGAAAATTAATTTCTCCCCAATACTGAAAAACATCCTGATAGACAAGAATTAATACAGAAAATGGACTTACAAGTTTACATAGGACTTAGACAGTTTTGGAAAGTCAACTCTTTTGGAGAGAAGAGGGTTAAAAAAGAAGGAATAAATGCCTTTTGGAAACTAAACAGTTAAATTTAGGGTTCTGCAACACAGCAGGAAATTTTTAAAAATAAGAGGACAAATTGTTCACAGAACCCAGCCCCTGAATCTAATCAGTAAAGAAACCATACTTTACCTAAAGCAGAGGACATTTTTGAAACTAGGAATCTTATAAACTTCCCCAAATGGGCAGTTCTTTTCACAGACATACAGAAGTTGACAGCAACTTAAACTATATAAAAAGAAAATGGAAAGTGAGGATAAAAAGAATTTAGTTGATGAAAATATCTATTACCTAGCCCCCACATTCCCAAAAGAGGCATACAAATAAGCACATATATCCATGAAATAAAATAGAAGGTCTAGTAATTAATAAACACTTATCTTTATGATCAGTTTATTTTTACTAAGAATGCCAAGACAATTTGATGGGGGGAAATAGTATTTTCAACAAATAGTGCTGGAACAAATAGATGTCAACATGCAAAGATAGTATATGTGGAAAATCCTAGAGCAAAGATCAGCAAAGTAGCCAGACAGCCACATCTGGTTGTATCATTTTGTGTATTGGCTGTAGCCATTTTTGCCCTACACTGACAGAATTTATAGCTATGATAGAAATGGTTTGCCCCATTAAGTTGAAAATATTCTATCTGATATTGTACAGAAGAAGTTTGTGGACTCATGCCCTAGAGAATTAATCATAAAATTAACACAAATAATAAAATAATTTAGTAACTAGCAGGCTATAAAAGTAACATTCAGAACTCAATATTCTTTATATGTGCAGATATTTACCAGATAGAGGATTATAGTTTTAGGGAAAACCCCAGTTAAATAACAAAAAGATATATACTTGGGAATAAATATAACACATGTAGAAAAACTATTTGAGTAAAACTTTAAAACACTTCTGAAAGACTTAAAACACTTCTGAAAGACATAAAACTTGATCCGAGTGATGAAATTAGTGAGAACACAATTCTCCCTAATTTATAATTTTCACATAACTTATATAAAAAATAGGTACTGCTTTTTTTTTTAATAGAACTAGACAAGTTGAGAGAGAATTCACATAGAGAAATACAAATACATAAAAATAGCCAAGAATTCTTGCAGGCAAGAATCATCAATGGTTCCTACAACTAATGCCTGAAGAGGTGATGACAGGAAGGATGTTTTTGCAGTGTCAAAGTAACTTACCCACAAGATACTTACTAATCATTAATGGAAAAAAATAGTAACTTTACAGTGGAGATATCACCTTTACTATTGTCAGAATTAATGTTGTTATTAATGGGACAAACATATCATGCATCCTGATAGAATCCACTGAAAAGAGTATAACATCACTTCTGTGGCATTCCTGCAAAAATACATAACCTGAAACATGAATCATCAGTCATACATGAAACATCAGACAAACTCAAACTGAGGGGCATTTCACAAAATAAATGGCCTATATTCTTCAAAAATATCAAGGTCAAGAAAGATGAAGGAGGAACTTGTTCCAGGTCAAAGAATACTAAAGAGATATGACATTAACTACAATTCTTACCTGGGAATATATCATGGGCCAACACAGAAACATTTATTTTATGATTTTATTCTATTCTTGTTATCAAGGACATTATTAGTGGAACAATTGGTAAAATATGAAGGTCTGTAGTTTGGATAGTACTGTACTCAGCAGTGGCCACAGGACTGGAAAAGGTCAGTTTTCATTCCAATCCCAAAGAAAAGCAATGCCAAAGAATGCTCAGACTACCACACAATTGCACTCATCTCACACACTAGTAAAGTAATGCTCAAAATTCTCCAGGCCAGGCTTCAGCAATACATGAACCGTGAACTTCCAGATGTTCAAGCTGGTTTTAGAAAAGGCAGAGGAACCAGAGATCAAATTGCCAACATCCGCTTGGATCATGGAAAAAGCAAGAGAGTTCCAGAAAAACATCTATTTCTGCTTTATTGACTATTCCAAAGCCTTTGACTGTATGGATCACAATAAACTGTGGAAAATTCTGAAAGTGATGGGAGTACCAGACCACCTGGTCTGCCTCCTGAGAAATCTGTATGCAGGTCAGGAAGCAGCAGTTAGAACTGGACATGGAACAACAGACTGGTTTCAAATAGGAAAAGGAGTATATCAAGGCTGCATATTGTCACCCTACTAATTTAACTTCTATGTAGAGTACATCATGAGAAATGCTGGACTGGAAGAAACACAGCTGGAATCAAGATTACCAGGAGAAATATCAATAACCTCAGATATGCAGATGACTCCACCCTTATGGCAGAAAGTGAAGAGGAACTAAAAAGCTCCTTGATGAAAGTGAAAGTGGAGAGTGAAAAAGTTGGCTTAAAGCTCAACATTCAGAAAACTAAGATCATGACATCTGGTCCCATCACTTCATGGGAAATAAATGGGGAAACAGTGTCAGACTTTATTTTTTTGGACTCCAAAATCACTGCAGATGGTGATTGCAGCCATGAAATTAAAAGACGCTTACTCCTTGGCAAAAAAGTTATGACCAACCTAGATAACATATTCAAAAGCAGAGACTTTACTTTGCCGACTAAGGTCTGTCTAGTCAAGGCTATGGTTTTTCCCGTAGTCAGGTATGGATGTGAGAGTTGGACTGTGAAGAAGGCTGAGCACCGAAGAATTGATGCTTTTAAACTGTGGTGTTGGAGAAGACTCTTGAGAGTCCCTTGGACTGCAAGGAGATCCAACCAATCCATTCTGAAGGAGATTAGCCCTGGAAGGAATGATACTAAAGCTGAAACTCCAGTACTTTGGCCACCTCATGCGAAGAGTTGACTTATTGGAAAAAACTCTGATTCTGGGAGGGATTGGGGGCAGGAGGAGAAGGGGACGACAGAGGATGAGATGGCTGGATGGCATCACTGACTCGATGGATGTGAATCTGAGTGAACTCCGGGAGTTGGTGATGGACAGGGAGGCCTGGCGTGCTGCGATTCGTGGGGTCACAAAGAGTCGAACACAACTGAGCGACTGAACTGAACTGTATTAATGGTGATTACCTTATTTTGATAAATACACTTTTTAAGGAAATACACTGAAATATTTAGCAGTAAAGGGGAATGATATCTTCAGTGTGTTAACAAATTCAGAAAAAAATCTGAAGGAGGAGAAAGAGACTGATAAGCAAGTGTGGTATAATGTTAAGGAGTTTAGGAAATCTGAAGTATATATGAAAATTCTTTATACTTTTTAAGAAACCAACTTTTATTTTAGAATAATTTAACATTTACAGAAAATTTGAAAAGGTGGTACACGCTTTCCCCAATTTCAGTTTCCTCTAATGTCATTTTAAGTTACTGTGGTACATTTTTCAAAACTAAGAAACCAACATTGGTATATCACTGTTAACCTCAGACTTTATTTAAATTTCACACATTTCCCATGAATTTTCCTCCAAACTCCAGACTTCAATCACATTTCACTAATTTTTCCTTTTTTTTTTTTTGCTTTTTCACCATTCCTTAATTTTTTTTTGTAATTTGATATTTTATTTTTTTTATTTATTTTTTTTTGTATATATTTATTTTTTTAGATGTGTATAAGAGACAGGGTTTGATCCCTGGTCCAGGAAGATTCCATGTGCCATTGAGCAACTAAGCCTGTGTGCCAGCCTGTGCTCTAGGGCCTGGGAGCTGCAACTACTAAGCTCACGTGCAGCAGCTATCGAAGCCCACGTGCCCTAGGGCCCATGCTCTACAACAAGAGAGGTCAAACAATGAGAAGCTCACATACCACAGCTAGAGAGTAGCTCCTGATCGNTCATCATCTCTCCAAATCTCTTCTGGTCTCTGACAGTCTCATTCTTTCCTTATTCTTCATGATTTTAATATTTTTGAGGAGTCTTAGTGAAATATTTCTAGAATATCTTTCAATTTTGGTTTTCTTATTGGGGTTATTTTTGTTAAGAGTACTACAGAGGTGAAGTACCCTTCTCATCTCACATTATGTCAGAGAGAAGATGCTATCAATAGGATAATGCTGGTGATGTAAACCTGATATCTTGGCTAAGGAAGTACCTTCTAGGTTTCTTCTCTATAAAGCTCCAATTTTTCCCTTAGTCGATTTGTAGGGGAGTCACTAACTCCAGCCCATTCTCAAAGGAAGGAGCAGGGGACAGGTTTAAAACTGACCTTCCGGATAGGAGAGTTTCTGTATATAATTTGAATTCCTCTGTAGGGAGGATTTGACTATTCTCCCCTATGTATTAATGTATCATTGGTTTATATTTGTACAGCTTCACTTACTTTTATCTTGGGGGTTATACTCCAATAAACACTTTGTTGTGTCACTTTGATTTGTGTCAGCTTTGGTTATCTGGAGTTCTGATAGACTTTTTTTTTTTTTTTTTTCATTTATTTTTGGTTGTTTTGGGTCTTCATTGCCATGCAGGCTTTCCTGTAGCTGCAGCGATCAGGAGCTACTCTCTAGCTGTGGTATGTGAGCTTCTCATTGTTTGACCTCTCTTGTTGTAGAGCATGGGCCCTAGGGCACGTGGGCTTCGATAGCTGCTGCACGTGAGCTTAGTAGTTGCAGCTCCCAGGCCCTAGAGCACAGGCTGGCACACAGGCTTAGTTGCTCAATGGCACATGGAATCTTCCTGGACCAGGGATCAAACCTGCCTCTTCTGCGTTGACAGGCAGATTCTTTACCACTGAGCCACCAGTGAAGCCCCTCTTGTGGCCTTTTGATATGTCCCCATGCTTTTGGTTTGTGAGCATTCCCTTGCTTTCTGGTGGTACAAAATCCTTCTGCTTTGTCTTGCATTTTCCCTGCTCCAGCTCTATAATCTGCTGTTTCTTCCAAACTCTTAGCTTTTTTTTTTTTTTAATGATATTTAGAAACCACTTTCTTGGCACTGAGTGGTTGTACTGTTTTGTAACTTTCCTTTAAGTCTGAAATTATTTCAAAATCAAAAAATTGAGTTAAAAGTTATAAAATACACATTCTGTTTATTGTTATAAGTATTCTGCCTTAGTTAAACTATTATGTCAAATATCAAATGTTATATATTAAAATTCATAGATATGCTTTCTTAAATAAATTATATTTTTCTTGGTATCTATAAATTATTAATAAAAATTCTACAACCTCAGTAGAACATTTTTGTATGTTTCAGTTACACCTTTTAAATAGAGTGGAAACACTTTGTCTTATTTCCCTCTTATGAAATCCTGCAATTGAATTCATAAACATTTATATTGCAAAACTACTGAGCAATCTAGTTCAACATGCATATAGGAAAGGGCCTAGCCGCAGCATAAAGAAAGATCTTGACATTACTCATAATTCTTTCAAGCGATGATAGCTCCACCCTCAAATTCCACATTAGTGAATAAGCATGATGTGGACAGCTTGGCCTGTTTGACAGGAAATTCTGTATATGTAAACATAGAATTTCTTAGGGAAGGATTTAAGATACCTTTTTTATCTATGACATATTAGAAGGTTACTACTAAATGAGATGCTTCTAATTTTGTATCTTAGAAAGTCATTTTTAGAAAATAATTTCTTCCAGAATATAAGAATGAATAAGAAAAGTATGCAAATGAGGATGTTGTTTAGTCACTAAGTCGTGTCCAACTCTTGCAGCCCCATGGACTGTAGCTTGCCAGGCTCCTCTGTCCATGGGATTTCCCAGGTGAGAATCCTGGAGTGGGTTGCCATTTCCTCCATCAGGGGAGCATCCAGACCCAGGGATCGAACCGGTGTCTCATGCATTGCAAGCACAATCTTTACTGCAGAGCTATTGGGAAACCATTGAATGAGGATATAGCTATGTTTTAACTCTGGGTGACACTAAGACTATATTAACAACTGATGTAGAAAGGAACATGAGTAAGGATAGTTACAATGTAAAAAGGTTTAGTTCAGTCGCTCAGTCATGTCCAACTCTTTGCGACCCCATGAATCGCAGCACACCAGGCCTTCCTATTCATCACCATCTCTCGGAGTTCACTCAGACTCACGTACATCGAGTCAGTGATGCCATCAGATTGAGGGCAGGAGGAGAAGGGGACGACAGAGGATGAGATGGTTGGATGGCATCATTGAATTGATGGACATGGGTTTGGGTGGATTCTGGGAGTTGGTGATGGACAAGGAGGCCTGGTGTGCTTTCATGGGGTCACAAAGAGTCAGACATGACTGAGCAACTGAACTGAACTGGACTACATGAAAGTCGAGGATGATCTGTGATAATACTACCATTTACTGATCCCTTGAAGTGAAGTGAAGTGAAGTTGCTCAGTTTTGTCCAACTCTTTGTGACCCCATGGACTGTAGTCTACCAGGCTTCTCCGTCCCTGGGATTCTCCAGGCAGAAATACTGGAGTGGGTTGCCATTTCCTTCTCCAGGAGATCTTCCCAACCTAGGGATTGAACCTGGGTCTCCCATATTGCAGGCAGACACTTTACCATCTGAGCCACCAAGGAAGTCCAATTACTACATGCCAAATGCTTTCCTTGGTTTAGTTTCACTGATTCTTATTATTAGTTCCATTTTAAGATGTAGAAATTGAGATTTAAAGAGGTTAGGCAACTTTCACAGAGTGATAGGGCTTGGATTAGAAAGTAGGCAGTCCACTTTCAGGGACTGTACTATTTTTTTCTCGTTTAATTGAAGTATAGCTGATTTACAATATTGTGTTAGCTTCAAGTGTACAACAGAGTGATTCAGTTTAGCATTGTTCTTATTGTTCAGTCACCCAGTCGTGTCCGACTCTTTGCAACTGCATGCAGCATGCCAGGCCTCCCTGTCTCTCACCATCTCCCGGAGTTTGCCCAAGTTCATGTTCACTGCATTGGTAATGCCACTCAGCCATTGCATCCTCTGATGCTTTCTTCTTCTTCTGCCCTTAATTTTTCCCAGCATCAGGGACTTTTCCAATGAGTTGGCTGTTTGCATCAGGTGACCAAAATACTCGAATTTTAGCTTTAGCATCAGTCCTTCCAATGAGTATTCGGGGTTGACTTCCTTTAAGATTGACTGGTTTGCACATATATATATATATATATATATATATGTTTTTTCAGATTCTTTTCTATTATAGATATCGAATGTAGTTTCCTGTGCTATACTGTGAATCCTTGTTGTTCAGAATCTATACTCTTGACTATTGCTCTTTTCTGCCTCAACCCATACTTTTCAGGATATGCGGAAGGGATATATACTTAGGAAACCATGGAGGGGAGAAAGTTCCTCTGGTGGAAGTGGGGATAGAATACAGTAGACTAAGGCCAGACAGCAGGAGGAGGAGGGACAGTAGGCTGACCTATCAGTCTACTCAGAAGAATTCAGAATTTATATGGTATTTTAATGACTCATTTAACTTAGAGATGCTGAAAAATTCCTTTACTGAAGAGGGCAAGAACATTGGCATCAAAACGGACTCTTCTCTTGCAGCTCTCACTTCATCCCTTTCATGCCTTTTGACTACCATTCTTTTTTCAAATCTCATTCCCTTTAATCACCAGGCTTCACAAGCAGAGAAGCCCAGGTCTGGTTTCTCTTGTCTGAACTTTCCTTCACTTATATTTGTCCCCAGGAGTCTTGGCAACTAGGCAAGGTGACGATAACCTGGAGGCAAAGAGGACCTAGTTCCCTCTCCCACCCCCACCCTCATTATAATACGGTGCAGTTCCTACCAAGAGGGCTGGGGGTGGAGGCTGTGTGGGCAAAAGACACAGCTTCCAAATGTTCTTGTAAATATTCATAAAAACATGTCAGTGTTGCTAAACCCACAGCAAACGATAATCATCCGTCCCCCTAACACTCTCATCTTTTTGCTGTTAATCCTTTTGTCCGTTTTGAATTTCTTCCCACAACTACTTCTCCCTTATCCTTGCATTTCTGAATTGCTGCCAGCCTCCCTAGCCTCTGCAGTCCTTCATGCAAGTCTGTGGTACCCTTTAAAAAGCAGTGGTGCTCTGTTGCCAGCAAGTGATGTGAATAACACACCCTTCCAAGGACGTTGCTTCTTCTCATCTCCGTTCCTTACTCTTGGGGAACACAACAACTATTCTGCCCTGGAACTGATGGGGATTTCTGAACAACCTGGCACATCTGAAACATTTTTCTGACTCATTGAGCTGGCATATACTGCTAGATCAGCACTGGCCCTGTTCCACACAGCCTGTCACCAACAGTGGGTGTTGTTGTAAGCACTAGTTTTGATTGTGGCAAGATGGGCTCTGTGACTCTCCTCTTGTTCTGTTGAGTTCAGAAAAGGCATCTGGTCTCCATTCACATTACATTTGACAAGAGTCCAAAATCTAAATGAATGTTGCTAATAAAGAACTGTAAGGAAAAAACATGTTGTGAACTACTGAGTGTATTCAACACATACCAAGCTTTGGAGCAGAGGGAGGGGGAGGAGAGCGAATGCACTGGGTTAGAATCACCGACTGGAGGGCAAGGTTTCCAGGCTCTGTTCCTGGCTCTGCCCATGGACTGTGCCTAGGACTGCCTTCTTTAAATTCAGAGTACTCAGCAATTTCTCATAATACAGAAGAGGCTATAAGTAACCTTGCATATGCTTAACTCTCCTGTTGGTCAACTAAGTTACAAAGGAACTAGTGTTAAACTGAACAAACATGCTGGGCTTAAGTCAATGGCTGCCAAGGGGTGGTTTAAGCCTTGCATAGTCTTCACTGGTTCCCCCTCTCCAAATTCTGTGATCTGGATAATTGGCATGTCCTTCACCTTTTGTATAGTACATTCAGACTTGGCCTATGGCTATCTCCCTTTTATCTTCCACAGACATACCTCCTGCATGTGGACCTAACCAGCACAGAAAGAGAATTTATTTCTAAATGGACTTGTTCAGAATAGGCTGAAAAATGTTGATACATGTGAACCTAAATTAAACTTAATATCAAAGAAGCCCCCATTGAACAATGAGTTTTTCCTGGGGTAGCTTCTAAAAATGAACTATCTGCAAAATATACATACAATGGAGATAACTGAATGAGGAAACTTTTTTTTCTTTGCTAAAATATAGTGGATTTACAACATTGTGTAGTTTCAGGTATATAGCACAGTGATTCAGTTATTCATATATATATGGAGATATATATATATTCTCTTTCATATACTTTTCCATTACATATTATTATAAAATATTGAGTATATTTCCCTGTGCTATACAGTAGGTCCTTGTTGCTTATGTATTTTATATATAGTAGTGTATATATGTTAATCCCAACCTCCTAATTTATTTCCCCTGAACGAGCAAACTTTTAAAAGAACAGCTCTTAAAATTCCAGGATAATTGTAACAGTTAAAGTTCTGTTTTTCAGATAACATGATAAAATAAAATAAAACAATGGATTCCAAAGCACCTTAGATTAACCTGATAAAATCTTATTGTCTGTACCTGAAAGACTACTTGTTTTTCTGTTATAGAAGGTATATGGTGGTGGTGGTTTAGTTGCTAAACTATGCTCAACTCTTGCAACTCCATGGTCTACAGCCCACCAGGGTCCTCTGTCTGTGGGATTCTCCAGGCAAGAATATTGGAGTGGGTTGCCATTTCCTTCTCCAACAGAAGGTATACGCCCCTGCTTATTAACAAGTGTATCACAAATTAGAGGCCAATTTCCCCACTGGCTATTTTTAACTACTTTGTCCAGAGAAAGTTCCTAATATCTAAATTTTTGCAAAAATACTATGATGCAGAATATAGAATATCTATATATTAAAAATTTTAGTTGCATCCCATGACTCTAAGACTATAACCAGTCCACTTCAAAGACTGGGAAAAGTAAATAAAAGCTACAGATAATCTAATGCTGCTGTTTGTGGTGGGTTATCTTATGGTAGATAACCATATATATAGGTGGTCTGCTCTTCAGACAAAATACTGGGCCAGGAATTCAGAAATGATTTGTCAAGCAAATGTTTGGTATACAGTGTTGATGTAACATATAAAAAAAGTAACGGCCTATTATTTGGGGGAAGTAAAAGGCCATCCTTTTTGAAGACGAAAAGTTGTGTCTTGGATCTAGCTATGTATCACTATCTGAACAAGCAAGGAATGGAACACAGCATTCAGAAGAGTCTGCAAATACCTTTGGAGATAAAAATTCTTGGCAGAGAAGCTAGGAAAGTAATCTGATTGACTCAAAGGGAAGACTAGTGATGAATGCAATCATCACATGTGTGTTAAGTTCCAGACATTGGTGGAGTAGTCAAGCATCAAAGACCCTGAAGTCAGCTAAGAACGTAAAATTCTAGGGTTGAGGGGCAGATTTGGGATTCAACTGCTGAAATCAGTGTTATATGAGAAGTGTATGCAGGATGGAACAGAGTTCAAGGACCTGAAGCTTGAGGGACCCCTGTGACAACAAGTCAAAAAGGGCAGTTGACAGGAATGTGCAAAGTAAAGGGAGATGGAACTTGAATGAATCTCATATTTGGATTAGAGCAGATTATTTGTTCAGTCATTCAGCCTTTAAACCAATACTTCAACCCTTAATTTCTTCCAACTAACAAATTCCCTCTCTTTATCACAGCCAAATTTCTACATTTGCTATTTCCCTGTCTATATTTTCTTCCACCACTCTACCAAAACTGCTTTCAAGTGCCCCTGCTAAATTCTAAGATAATCTGCAGTTCTCATTTGCTTCACCTCTTGGCAGGATTTGATACTTTTAATTGTCCTTTCTCAATTTTTAAAAAATTTTATATTGAAGTATAGTTGCTTTATAATATGTTGGTTTTAGGTATACAACAAAGTGATTCAGTTTTGCATGTGTGTGCTGAGTCACTTCAGTCATGTCCAACTCTTTGCGGCCCTATGGACTGTAAACCCCCAGGCTTCTCTGTCCATGGGGATTCTCCAGATAAGAATACTATAGTGGGTTGGCATGCCTTCCTCCAGGGGATCTTTCCAATCCAGGGATCGAACCTTCATCTCTTACGTCTCCCACTTGGCAGGCAGGTTCTTTACCACTGGTGCCACCTGGGAGGTCCTCAGTTATACATATACACATATTTACTCTTTTTCAAGTTCTTTTCCCATTTAGGTTATTACAGAATACTGAGTAGAGTTCCCTGGGCTATACAGTAGGTCTTTATTTTAAGTAGAGTAGTGTGACTATATTAGTGCCAAACTCCTAATTTATCCCTCCCCCCACATTCCCCTTTGGTAACCATAAGTTTGTTCTCTAAGTGTGTGAGTCTGTTTCCATTTTGTAAATAAATTCCTTTGTATCATTTTTTTTAGGTTCCGCCTATAAGTGATATTGTATATCTGTCTTTTCTTTTCAAAATGCTTTCTTCCTTTGAATTTTCAAGGAAACACATTCTCTTTTGTCTTATTTGATTAGTCCTCTGAATATCTTCAGGAGACATAAGACATAACGTTTAATCCCTGAGTTGCAAAGATATCCTGGAGGAGGGCATGGCAACCCACTCCAGGACTCTTACCTGGATTATTCCATGAACAGAGGAGCCTGGTGGGCTACAGTCCATAAGATCACAAAGAGTCAGACATGACTAAAGCAACTTAGCATGCAACTTAGTATTCCCCGAATACCTTGGGTTTCCCAAGTGGCACAGTGGTAAAGAGTCTACCTGTCTATGCAGGAGATGCAGGTTGGATCCCTGGGTTGGGAAAATCCCCTGGAGCAGGAATCAGCAGCTTGCTCCAGTATTCTTGCCTGGAAAATCTCATGGACAGAGGAGCCCGGTGGGCTACAGTTCATGGAGTTGCAAAAAGGTTGGACATGACTGAGTTACTGAGTACATCCACACTGAATACCTTTCTTCCTCTACTCACACCCTAAACATTAGGGTCCTTGGAGTTCTCTCTTCTTACTCTCTGTACCTTGATTAGTTCTTCACAATATTTACTGTACTTTGTTGTTACTTCACTGTCTTTCTTACCACTGTAAACTTTATGAGGCCATGATTATGTCACCACTCTATTTTCAGTATTAGCACCATGCAAACATGAAGTCTGTGCTGAATAAATATTTGTTGAGTGGATGAATAGTTGATTGAACCCTTTACAGGAAAGTTATATTTGAGTTGAGGATTAAAAGAGTAGGAGTGTCAAGAAAGAAAAAGTAGAGATTTTTAACATGACAGGTGATTGAAAGGCATTTGTGAATTTTTGAGCAGGTGAGTAATATACTGAGATCTGAAGTTAGATCACTCCAATGACAAGGTGAAGCACAGATTGGAGCAGGGGGTTGGGGTAACTGATATTGCAATATTCTTAGCAAACAGAGTGAAGGCTATAGATATGAAGGAAAAGGAAATGAATGGTTCGGGCATAATTAGGAGATTGAACCAACAAAGTTAGATGGACTGGTTATAGGTGGTGAAGGAGACAGGAATTTTGGATGCCTTGGATTCCTTCTCCAGCATAGGAGGAACAGAAGAAAAAGAAATCAAGGAGAAAAAGCTAGTTTTGGACCCCAAGAGTTTCAGGTTCTTAAGTGTTCCATTATGGGTACAGAAGTTAGATTACATTATAAAGTCTAGGCCTTCAGAAACCATGTCAGTTTAATCACATAGTTCATCCTTGTTGGTGCTTGATAAATTCTTTTGGTAGTATTGGTAGAATATGATATCACCAATACTGCATTGCTGATCCTTCTGGGGAACCCCTTTATATGAAGCTCATGTGTTTATTTACTTACTCTTGTAGGGGTTTATGACTAGGTTGCCCTTTAGATGAACATTATCTATTTTTGCAGATGCTGTTCCAAAATTGATTAGTTCTCTGACCCGCCCACTGAGATAATCCAAACTACTGAAGAAGCAGAAAGGGATGTGGATTACAGGGTTTCAGATAACACTAAGTCCCCAGTGAAAGGTATGTTATTTCACTGCTTTGTTCTCCTTTTGGAAAAGAGTAGCTATGTTTTCTTTTCTCCAACTGTATAGGTCACAGCAATTTTTTTTTCCACTGGGAATTACAAGCTATATGGAAGATTTCCAGAGTAGAATCAGTCTCACACAAATGCTAAATACAACTAATCAGGGCCTGGAAGGTACACAGAGCATAATTAGTAGGTTACATTTGGGTCAGTACTAAGGTCATTTATGAGATACAAGAAAAATAGACCTTTTGCTGTTCTGTAGAAAAAAAGAAAATATAGTCATTTTGTGTACTGTAGTATATGCATTATAATTGGCTAAAGGCATTTTTGATAATTTCATGTGTATATGTAAGATAATTTTAAAGAGTAAGCAAAAAATGCATTGTATTCACAATAAGAATATTAAGGTTGATAGCAAGAAATTGCACACATTTATCTAATATGATTATAATTAATATAAAAATGGAATTATCTTAGCAGATTAGTATGTATTCTGCTACTAAGAAGTCATTCATTTGATATGCTTAAAGGTTTTACTTTACAGCTACAGCTAATGAGTTCATGATAACAGAACATGATTATTGAGGATCTTAGTTCCTTTTCAGGGCTTGTCTGACTATTAAGGACACCAAATGAGAGGAAATAATGTTCAAAGTGTAAATGTAGTATAGATATTCAAAAATCACTGAAGACCATGAAGGTCATCAAATTGGTGAATTACACTAATGGATTAAAAATAAAGCAAGAAAAATATCTTCATACATCCATATGAGTTAATCTCATCTATATCTATTGTTTCAACCACTATTCTTAGAGCAGCAGATTTCTCCCCACTTTTTCTCTCTAGGTCAAACTTTTTCTCCTGAACTCCAGATACACCAATCCAATTGCCTTCTATATCTGCATCAATTTTTGTTTAAATCCATAACGTTATCAATATATTTTTCTATATTTCAATGTGTTCAAAGTTAAGCTCAATATCTTCTTCCATAAACTTCCCCTTCCTGCTGAGGTTTCTAATAAACAAAATGGTCAGTCCTGGATTATCATCCTTTTGTATTTCTCTCTCATTGCCAGTATCTAAACAGTTACTTCTTAGAATGATTTGCTCTATAAATACCTATGGAAACCAATCCTTTTACCCACTTCTTGTCACTGTTTTACTTCAGGTCTTCATGATTTTCCCCTGAATGACTCCAGTGACTCTGGTTGGGTCTCCCAGTTTCTAGCTTTTTCCCATTTTCTCTCTTTTAATCCAGTCCTTAAATCTCCACCAGAAAAAGTGTTTGAAATCTGGTCATATAACTCTCCCTTTTAAAACCCTGGTCTGCCTTTCTTATCCTCAAAAAATAACCATTAGCTTCTGCTTCCTACATAAAACAGAGACCATCAAGCATGAACTTTCTTAACTTCACTTAACTCTCATTGTGTGAATTTATTTACACTCTTCCCAATTTTGCCTCCTCAGTTTCCTTATTTCTGGACAAGGCCAAACTCTGGGCCTTTGCTTTTGCCTCCTCAGGGCCCCCAGGCCATCACTGGTGGCAATTCTTCTCATCTCCCACCTCTCTACTACCTGCTCCCCTTAACATATAGACATGTCCAAATTTTCCTGATCCCAGGCCAAAATTGAACTCATCATTTCCCCACATTTGTGGTTAACTTTTGTTTTTTTTTTTCAAAACTCAGGTAAAGTCGTACTCCCTGCCCCTACTCCCACACTGTGCTATGTGACCTTGAACACTTATCAAATATTTCTCATATCATAGCTAATTATTTGCTAACTTATCTTCTCTATTAGACTGTAGGAACTGGTATTAAATCATTCTTACAATGTGTGTTAGTTGCTAAATTGTGTCTGACTCTTTGCAACTCCATGGACCATAGCTGGCCAGATTCTTCTGTCTATGGGACAGAATGAATACTGGAGGCAGGAATACTGGAGTTGGTTGCCATTCCCTTCTTCCGTGGATCTTCCCAATTCAGGGATCGGACCCAAGTCTCCAGCACTGCAGGCAGATTCTTCACCATTTTGAGCCACCGGGGAGGCCCAAATAATTATTACCAGTAATTAATTAATTAAACAGCAAGTCAAAATGTAATCAAAATACTGTTCAGGTATAGACGCTCTTAGTTTTCTAAACTTTAAATTTTTAGCTTTCATTTTGTCAGAAACTAAACTGGAAAAGGTCAGTTTTCATTCCAGTCCCAAAGAAGGGTAATGCCAAAGAATATTCAAACTACCACACAATTGCACTCATCTCACACGCTAGCAAAGTAATGCTTAAAATTCTCCAAGCCAGGCTTCAATAGTACATGAACCGTGAACTTCCAGATGTTCAAGCTGAGATTTAGAAAAAGCAGAGGAACCAGACATCAAATTGTCAACATTCATTGGATCAAAGAAAAAGCAAGAGAATTCCATAAAAACATCTACTTCTGCTTTATTGACCACACCACAGCTTTTGACTGTGTGGATCACAACAAACTGTAGAAAATTCTTCAAGAGATGAGAATATCAGACCACTTTACCTGCCTCCTGAGAAATCTGTATGCAGGTCAAGAAGCAACAGTTAGAACCGGACATGGAACAACAGACTGGTTCGAAATTGGGAAAGGTGTACATTAAGGCTGTATATTGTCACCCTGCTTATTTAACTTTTATGCAGAGTACATCATGAGAAACGCTGGGCTGGATGAAGCACAAGCTGGAATCAAGATTGCTGGGAGAAATATCAATAACATCAGATATGCAGATGACTCTACCCTTATGGCAGAAAGTGAAGAAGAACTGAAGGGCCTCTTGATGAAAGGAAAGAGGAGAATGAAGAAGCTGGCTTAAAACTCAACATTCAGAAAACTAAGATCATGGCATCCTGTCCCATCACTTCATGGTGGGGAAACAATGGAAACAGGACAGACTTTATTTTGGAGGGCTTCAAAATCACTTCACATGGTGACTGCAGCTATGAAATTAAAAGACACTTGCTCCTTGGAAGAAAAGCTATGACCCACCTAGACAGCATATTAAAAAGCAGAGACATTACTTTGCTAACAAAAGGTCTGTCTAGTCAAAGCTATGATTTTTCCAGTAGTCATGTATGGATGTGAGAGTTGGACCACACAAAAGGCTGAGTGTCAAAGAATTGACGCTTTCGAATTATGGTTCTGGAGAAGACTCTTGAGAGTTCCTTGGACTGAAAGGAGATCAAACCAGTCAATCCTAAAGGAAATCAACAATGAATATTCATTGGAAGGACTGATGCCGAAGCTGAAGCTCCAATACTTTGGCCACCTGATGCGAAGAGCTGATTCATTTGAAAAGACCCTGATGCTGGGAAAGACTGAAGGCAGGAGGAGAATGGGATGACACAGGATGAGATGGCTGGATGGTATCACCAACTGGATGGGGATGAGTTTGGGCAATCTCCAGGGGGTGGTGATGGACAGGGAAGCCTGCTCTGCTGCAGTCCATGGGGTCGTGAAGAGTCAAACACGACTGAGTGACTGAACTGAAACTTAATCAATCAGGTTTATTACTCCACTGTCCCCCACACCCTAAGGCTGAGGGCAGATGACAGGCAGGATATGATGTATTGATGTGGTGGTAGGGGCAGCATGGGATTTCTTTGGTCCCAAGTTGCCCTGGCTGCATCCCTAAGACTCCCCATTCCTGCCTGATCTCTGTTCACTGTTCATTCAAAATGGCTACACCCTCCTGATCAAGACAACAAGCTAAACTGACTTGATTTTGACTACTTCAGTCTCTTCTCAGGAACTATGTAGATGGAATTTCTCTTGTTCCCTCTCCTTCCTGAGATTAGGACAGGGGTTGAGCAGAGAGTAAAATCTCTTCTTCAGTTCAGTTCAGTTCAGTCGCTCAATCGTGTCTGACTCTTTGCGACCCCATGAATCACAGCACACCAGGCCTCCCTGTCCATCACCATCTCCCGGAGTTCACTCAAACTCATGTCCATCGAGTCGGTGATGCCATCCAGCCATCTCATCCTCTGTCATCCCCTTCTCCTCCTGCCCCTAATCCCTACCAGCATCAGAGTCTTTTCCGATGAGTCAACTCTTCGCACGAAGTGGCCAAAGTACTGGAGTTTCAGCTTTAGCATCAATCCTTCCAAAGAACACCCAGGGCTGATCTCCTGCAGAATGGACTGGTTGGATCTCCTTGCAGTCCAAGGGACTCTCAAAAGTCTTCTCCAACACCACGGTTCAAAAGCATCAATTCTTCAGCGCTCAGC
>SJYX01020232.1:139855-215438 GCA_006410675.1 Oreotragus oreotragus
GTTTTCCCTACTTTCTTCAATTTAAGTCTGAATTTGGAAATAAGGAGTTCATGATCTGAGCCACAGTCAGCTCCTGGTCTTGTTTTTGTTGACTGTATAGAGCTTCTCCATCTTTGGCTGCAAAGAATATAATCAATCTGATTTTGGTGTTGACCATCTGGTGATGTCTATGTGTGGAGTCTTCTCTTGTGTGGTTGGAAGAGGGTGTTTGCTATGACCAGTGCATTTTCTTGGCAAAACTCTATTAGTCTTTGCCCTGCTTCATTGCACATTCCAAGGCCAAATTTGCCTGTTACTCCAGGTGTTTCTTGACTTCCTACTTTAGCATTCCAGTCCCCTATAATGAAAAGGACATCTTTTTGGGGTGTTAGTTCTAAAAGGTCTTGTAGGTCTTCACAGAACTGTTCAACTTCAGTTTCTTCAGCATTATTGGTTGGGGCATAGAGCAATATTGCATAGGAACCTGGAATGTCAGGTCCATGAATCAGGGCAAATTGGAAGTGGTCAAACAAGAGACGGCAAGAGTGAATGCCGACATTCTAGGAATCAGCAAACTAAAATGGACTGGAATGGGTGAATTTAACTCAGTTGACCATTATATCTACTACTGTGGGCAGGAATCCCTCAGAAGAAATGGAGTAGCCATCATAGTCAACAAAAGAGTCCGAAATCTCTTCTTAGGAAATATCAAATGTTAGTTTTCTTTCTTTCTCTCCTCCTTTGCCCTAGGGAATCAGTTTTTAGATCAAACTGACTTTGACCTTTGCTTCCAAATCTGTTGGCATAAACTTTACATTATAACTCTTTCAGAGATTAGGGTTTTGAAACCCTAGTGTATCAGTTCTGATGCTTCCTGCTATATAAAACAGAATACTTAACCTAAAAGGCTACAACTCATGGGTCGCAAAAGGGTAGGAGACAACTTAGTGACTAAACAACAACACAAACTAAAAAGTAGCCCCCACAATAAGAGGTTTTAATGATCTCATATAGGAGAAGGTTCAAAGGTAGGGGACAATTCTTGGGTCAGTCTATGGCACAGCGATGTCAATGATAATTCAGGTTCTTTCCTTCTCTCTGCTTCCCCTTGCCCTGCACCCTGATCCTTTGCATGTTGGCTCAGTTCTCAAACTTGTTTCTTCATGGTCTCAAGATGGCTGTCTCTCTCTCTCTCTCTCTAATCATTGAAGGAATATATATTATACTGGGCTTCCCAGGTGGCACAGTGGTGAAGACTCCACCTGCCAATGTAGGAGACGTAGGAGAAACTGGGGTTCAATCCCTGGGTCAGGAAGATGCCCTGGAGGAGAAAATGGTGACCCACTTCAATATTCCTGCCTGGAAAATCCTATGGACAGAGGAGCTTAGTGGGCTATAGTCCATGGGGTTGCAAAGAGTCAGACATGACTGAGTACATATAACATATTACACTTCTAGAATAAGAAGATACTGCAGGATCAAGTCATTCACAGTGTGGTAGCACCTAAAATGTTTGTAACCCTAGCAAACTAGGAGATTAAATGATCATGGCAACTTTAATATAACAAATAACATTAGCANGTCCATGGGGTTGCAAAGAGTCAGACATGACTGAGTACATATAACATATTACACTTCTAGAATAAGAAGATACTGCAGGATCAAGTCATTCACAGTGTGGTAGCACCTAAAATGTTTGTAACCCTAGCAAACTAGGAGATTAAATGATCATGGCAACTTTAATATAACAAATAACATTAGCATAAACATTTCCAGATTTGTCTTAAATTTGGAAGTCACATATGGAGGATATTATTTAGTTGGCTTTCATAGAACATCTCTGCAAAATACACACTAACCAATTGCTATGTGTGTATATATATTGGTGTGTGCTAAATCACTTCAGTTGTGTCTGACTCTTTGTGACCCTATGGACTGCAGCCAGATTCCTCTATCCATGGGATTCTCAAGGCAGAAATACTGGAGTGGGTTGCCATGCCCTTTTCCAGGGGATCTTTCCAGCCCAGGGATCCTGCAATGGCAGGTGGGTTCTTTACCACTAGCGCCACCTGGGAAGCCCATATGTATTGGTAGTATGTAATAATCAACAAAACCACCAAAGAAAAATAAAAAAGGAGGGTAAGAATTTGTCTAATATACAACTCAAAGCCTAATGCATTAGAAACTCATGCTTGCATGTGAAGGTTCAAATGTCATGCTTTGATTTAAATGATAGTACACTGGTTTTTCTAGAGAAACTTTTCTGTACCTTCATCAACTTACTTTGCTTATGATAAGCTTGTTTCCACTTTTGCTTACTTACAAGGCATTTTATTTCTGTCTTTTAAGTCTGTTACACTCATCTTTACCTCTCTGATGATCAACCTGTAGGTTGTCAAGCTAGGTCCTGTAGCAGCCAAGAATCAAAGCATCTGATGCTTTTCATGATCATGTCGAATCTCTGGGTGGCTATATATTTTACTCCAGAAGGAAGAGATTGTTTATATCTGGCTCTCGTCCTTCCTTAGTTTGCATTATAACCACAAAAATTATGCACTCATGAGATGAACCAGCTCACAAAATAACAAATGAGTAATGATACTTGGCTCTTGTTTTCCTTTTTTAATTTTAAAGGACATAATGTGTGTTATCTCAGAGAATGTCAGTTTGCTGATTCAAATTTGGCCATGTGGTTGAATCCAGCCACACTTTATAACTCTACTTTTTTTATATATTTTAAATTTCTTTCACATTCCAAATAGCATAAGTGAATGCATTTTTCAAGGCCAAAACTGGGATTCCTGCTTGGATTCCTACTGAGAACGAGTCCAATCTCAGAATGAGCTTCTGTAGGCCATGACCTTTTTATTCATAGACTCCAGAATCTTAAACTCTGTGGCATATGGGATCCTTACATATTACCTGCCAAGGAGACTGTCTAGCTAAGAACGAACTCAAATGCATGCATTTTTATAAAGTTTTGAAAAATGAGCTCCTAATATTATTCTTTGTCAATCATCCACTTATTATTTATTAGGTTTCTATAGCACCTTTTCTCCAAAGAGCTCAAATGTATCATAAACACATGTTACAATGCACTTTAAATAGGTGTTACCAAATTTGGCATTACATGTGAGAAACAGTGCTAAAATTATGAATTCCAACTGCAAATCATTCAAAGGATAAAAGGAAATTTCAGCATCATTTAAAAATTACATATACATACATACATATATATATATATATATATTTTTTTTTTTTTTCCCAGTCTTGTTAGCTCTGTTAGAAGCTCTTTCCAAAAGAATTGCAGGGTTAGCTTTGAAACAGTGAACACTACCTATAAATATAGTCACTTAACTGGTATTTGAAATGTTATGCAGTTTTCTTATTTGTAAAGGTTCTGATGTTTCCTCTGATTTCTAGAAATACAACAATAGCCATTTATGTTTAAATGTCAAGTGACAGGCCCAACAGGCCTTGGATGTTTATTAGGTTGGACTAAAAGGGGCTCCCAATTCTTTTGTGGTTAATATGTTATTTTTTTTCTTTTTGCCATTAATGTTGAAGCAAGACTGAATACCAGGGAGTTATCATCAATGAGCTCTTGTCCCCTCGATAGAAGAGGGAGGAGAGTGTGAGGGTGATGGAGGCAAATACTATCTCTCTCTTCTCAGAAGAGGAAAATAAACACATTATAATCTTTAAGTTAAAAGTAATTCAAAAAGCCAGAGGCAGGCAATGCCTTCTAATTTAGAGACATTTTCTCTTTCTTTGCCACTCCCTCCCCAAACTACAACAGTAATAAAAGAAACCCCACAATCAAAGACCCAATTCCGACCTCCTCATCCTAGAAATCTCAAATTGGGGGCTTCAGTTGCATTCTGCCCTGTTCTTTTCTTTCCTCTCTCTTTTACTCAGGTGGATTGCTTTCACTTGGGCAGTCTTCATTCCACATGAGCTTTGAAATCATATCCTTGGATCTCTAAAGAACGGCAGTAGTTCAAAGTATTAGTAGCAGCCTTCCATAGTAATGCTGCCATTAGATCATTATAACTATTCTAAGGTTCTACCTGTGAGCATGGCATGAATTTTATATTTGGAAATAAAATCCTCCAGGGATACCACAGAGCTGCATGCCGGCCTTGCCCCTTCTCCCAGGCCATTAGGATTGGCTGCCCAGACTCCGTCTTGTGTTACGCAGGAATAAGTCCTGCCGTGTTTGTTTCACATAAGAACCCCTTCAATTTGTTTATAATGATCTGCATGATATTATTAGGTGAACAAAGCCACTCAATGGTGACATTTATTAACCAGTCATATCATCTGTATTTAAATCTCGTATTACATTTCAGGGAAATTGTGTGAACCTAATTCCAGCATAACTTTTCTTCAGGGACCATTGCTTTGTATTGAGCTTGAAATAAAACAGAAGAAAGTAGAAAGCAGATTTTATTTCCAGGAGAGCATTTCACTTAAGAGGTTTAGTCTGAGCCAGATTATGCGTAGAGGCCCACAGAAAGGTGGATGTAGGGACTTTTCAACCTAGCATGCTAGCTATGTGTCTATGATTGAGTTACGGAGTATGGTGTGTTTCTAAAGAGGGATATGACAATCAGAATGAACAGTGTTGATGAAGTAGAACAGAGAGGTATAGTGCAATAAATGGAAGAATGCCATGTCTATAAAAATGAAGTCTTTGTGTGTGGGCTGGGATAATGATGGATTTGCTGTGACACCTCCATGAGGATGAGTGTGCATGTGTGAGGTAATGCCCATTGTCTGGGAAGAAGGTATGCTGATATTGGTGACTGTGGTTAGGTATGTGGGTAAATTAGACTGTGGAGAAATTGGAACATGACTGAATAAATCACAGCCTGTTAATGTGAGAGCAAGGAGGGCTGGCATGGATGTATGATTTTGAATGATGATGAAATTATGTACTTAAATTTTTTTTTTATTGTGGAAAATCCTTAATATCACCCGAGAGTAGAAGGAATATAATACGATGAAGCCACATGTCCATCACTCAGCTTCGACAATGAACTCATAGTCAATCTTATTGCACCTTCACTTCCCCCTCCTCCCATCACTACCGTATTAAACGTATCTTTGCATCCATATCGACTTCTGTATGAATCTTAAAAGATAAAGAATCTTTTTAAAAAGCCATAATAATGATGGTACCATTTTCATACCTATAAATCAATAATTTCTTATCATCAAATATCCAGTTAGCTTCCAAATTTCTCTGATTGCCTCATATATATATATATATATTTAATGATTGTTGTTTTTGTTGTTATTCAGTTGCTCAGTTGTGTCCAAGTCTATGCAACCCCATGGACTGCAATATGCCAGGCTTCCCTGTCCTTCACCATCTCCCAGAGCTTGCTCAAACTCAAGTCCATTGAGTAGGTGATGCCTTACAACCATCTTACCCCTTCTCCTCTTGCCTTTAATCTTTCCCAGCATCAGGGTCTTTTCAAATGAGTTGGCTCTTCCCATTAGGTGGCCAAAGTATTGGAGCTTCAGCTTCAGCATCAGTCCTTCCAGTGAATATTCAGGACTGGTTTCCTGTAGGACTGACTGGTTTGATCTCCTTTCAGTCCAAGGGACTCTAAAGAATCTTCTCCAACACCACAGTTCAAAAGCTTCAATTCTTCTACACTTAGCCTTTTTTACAGTCCAACTCTTACATCCATGCATGACTACTGGAAAAACCATAGCTTTGACTAGATGGACTTTTTTTGGCAAAGTAATGTCTTTGCTTTTTAATACGCTGTCTAGGTTTGTCACGACTTTCCTTCCAAGGAGTAAGCGTCTTTTAATTTTATGGCTGCAGTCTCTGTCTGCAGTGATTTTAGAGCCCAAGAAAATAAATTCTGTCACTGTTTCCATTGTTTCCCCATCTATCTGCCATGAAGTGATGGGACCAGAGGCCACGATCTTCATTTTTTGAATGATGAATTTTAAGCCAGCTTTTTTACTTTCCTCTTTCACCCTCATCAAGAGGCTCTTTAGTTCCTCTTAGCTTTCTGCCATTAGGGTGGTATCATCTGAATATCTGAGGTTATTGATATTTCTCCGGGCAATCTTGATTCCAGCTTGTACTTCATTCAGTCTGGCAATTTACATGACATACTCTGCATAGAAGTTAAATAAGCAGGGTGACAATATACAGACTTGACATACTCTTTTCCCAATTTGGAACCAGTTCATTGTTCCATGTCCAGTGCTAACTGTTCCTTCTTGACCTGCATACAGGTGTCTCAGGAGGCAGGTAAGATGGTCTGGTATTCCCACCTCTTTAATAACTTTCTACAGTTTGTTGTGATCCACACAGTCAAAGGCTTTAGTGTAGTCAATGAAGCAGTAGATGTTTTTCTGTAAGTCTCTTGCTTTTTCTTTGACCCAATGGATGTTGGTAATTTGAATGGTTGGTTTGTTCAAATCAGAATTTCAAGAAGGTCCACACATTACATTTGGTTATGTCTCTTAAGAATCTTTTAATCTTTAAGTCATCTCTTTTATTTTTCTTGTGATTTGTTTACAAAAATGAGTCATTTTCTCTGTACATTTTCCCTCATTTTGGATTTTGCTGATTGCATGTCTTTTTTTATTTCCTGTGAAATAGTAGTTAGATTAAGAGGCTTGGTCTGATTCAGGTTTGATTATTTGGCAAAAAAAACTTCATAGGTATTATGGCACACTTCCATCAAGAGGCACATAGGTATGATTATCTCTATTTTGGGGAATGTTAGCAGTGCCTGATGTTTATTTTCCAGATCCATTATTTCATTAAGGGTTTGCAACAGGGGATTTTCTTCATTTCTTTGCTGGATTATGTCTATGGAGAGAAATTTTTCCTTAACAATGATTATTTCTCACTGAGGCACAGTTCATACAAGAAAGACAAAATAAATGCTTGATTTTTTCCTTTTTATTTAGGTGGTCTCCTAATATTCTCTAAGTTCAGTGAGGTTTGTTTCCTCTAGTACCATTATGAATGCATGGATTTTAACATACGTCACTCATTTCAATCCAAAGAACTTGTTAATATTATTATTATTATTATTACTATTTATGTTCAAGTTGTCCTATTTTTGGCCATTGGGAGACTTTTCAAATTGACTCCTTATTTCTTTGACACAATGGCTTTTGAGCACTTTCTTGCCTTTTGGTGTAACTGGATATCCCAGGCTAGATTTTTGTATATCCTATACAAGGCCTGAAATCAACCATTTCTTTAGGAACCTTGGTTCCTTTCAGTGGAAATTATGGGTGATCACCATTTTTAGTTTGTGGTTTGTTTGTGGAATGATTTGCATTAGGGTTTGCCAATATTTCTGAAGTAGAGTGTGTTTGTTCAACTCACATTTGTTTTGTGGTGATATTTACAATTGTATCAGGATATTTTGTGTAGCAGGAAACAGAAAGTCTGACTCAAGCTGACATAAAAGGGAATTTTCTTTTTTTTTTTTTAAGGGAATTTTCTTCTTCTTCTTTTTTTTTTTTTTGCAGCTGCAAAGTCCAGATTTTCAATTCAAGGGAAACTTTCAGTTTCTTTCTGTCTCTGATATATCTTTCTTAATGTTGGTTCCGAGCTAAAACCTGCTCTTCTATCAGTCGTGAGATGGTGCCATCAGTTCCAGGATGGCATGTTTCCACAGTTATGCCAGCAAAAGTCATCTTTGTCCCTTCCTTTTCAGAAATAATCCTGAAATTCATTCTGAATGGAAATATTTAGTTGCTATATGTATTCAAGGCAGAGCCAAAAACTTGCTGCTGCTGCTAAGTTGCTTCAGTCGTGTCCAACTCTGTGTGACCCCATAGACGACAGCCCAACAGGCTCCCCCGTCCCTGAGATTCTCCTAGTTGGAGTCAAAGTGCTGACTGGTTATCTAGATTCCACCCCTGGAACTAGAGACAAGAGCTTCTTTAGAACCACCTGAATCTTCAAAAAAGAAATCAGAACTGTTGGAAGGGAAAGAAAGGAAGAGAAGCACTGGATGTTGGAAAGGAGCCAAAAAATGTCCACTATTATTATCATATAGTATTTTTTCTTTCTAGCCATCTATGAATTCAGCTCTTCAAGCTATTTAGGTATTATAGAGGCACAGAAGAGTAGAATTAATAGAGGTAGGGCTTCCCTGGTGGCTTAGATGGTAAAGAATCTGTCTGCATTACAGGAGACCTGGGTTTGAGCCTGGGTTGGGACGATCACCTGGAGAAGGGCATGGCAACCCACTCCAGTATTCTTGCCTGGAGAATTCCATGGACAGAGGAGCCTGGCTGGCTACATTCCATGGGGGTTGCAAAGAGCTGGAAATGACTGAGCGACTAACACACACACACATTATCCTTGTAGTAACCATGAGAAGATACTATAAAGTGTACAGTGAGGTCCAAGGGATGACAATCATGTCTATTTGGGCAGAGGTCTTCACAGTTGCAAAGATTTCATGATTCTGATTCCTTTATGATACTTTTGTTATATTCCAAAGAACATACATTGGAAGGCTCAAACACTGAAACATTATGAAAATAATATTATTTCTCAGATTCATTAAGAAAATTCTTTCACATCTATAGCAAGAAAGTATTGGCAGTATAAGAACAAACTTCTGGGATTCTCTTCCCATATGGCCAGAAGGAACAGACTAGTAATTGTTCTTCTAGAGACGACAGAAACACATGTTGTTAGTGCAAAGCTGTTTGATCATTCTGAGTTGGTTCAGATGTCATGAGAAAGTTATATACATTTGTAATCTAAATGAAAACAAGATGCCAAATCCAGATCGTTCCTTTGGGATGACCATTTATTGATATTTAGGTGCACTGTTTTGAATTACAATATTAAACTTCTCTACCACATGAATTTCATGGCTGCAGTCACCATCTGAAGTGATTTTGGAGTCGAAAAAAATAAAGTCTGTCACTGTTTCCATTGTTTCCCCATCTATTTGCATGAAGTGATGGGACTGTATGCCTTGATCTTCATTTTTTAGATGCTGAGTTTTAAGGCAGCTTTTTCACTCTCCTCTTTCACTTTTATCAAGAGGCTCTTCAGTTCTTCTTCACTTTTTGCTATAAGGGTGGTATCATCTGTGTATCTGAGGTTATTGATATTTCTCCCGGCAATCTTGATTCCAGCTTGTGCTTTATCCAGCCCAGCATTTCGCATGATGTACTCTGCATTAAGTTGAATTCTGCAGCCATGAAATTAAAAGATGCTTGCTCCTTGGAAGAAAAGCAATGACAAACCTAGACAGCATATTAAAAAGCAGACATTACTTTGCTGACAAAGGTCTGTCTAGTCAAAGCTACGTTTTTTCCAGTAGTCATCTATAGATTTGAGAGTTGGACTATAAAGAAAGCTGAGTGCTGAAGAATTGATGCTTTTGAACTGTGATGTTGGAGAAAACTCTTGAGAATCCCTTGGACTGCAAAGAGATCAAACCAGTCAATCCTAAAGAAAATCAGTCCTGAATGTTTATTGGAAGGACTGATGCTGAAGCTGAACTCTAATATTTTGGCCACCTGATGTGAAGAACTGACTCCTTGGAAAAGACCCTGATGCTGGGAAAGATTGAAGGCAGGAGGAGAAGGGGATGACAAAGGATGAGATGGTTGGATGGCATTACTGACTCGATGGACATGAATTTGAGCAAGCTCCAGGGGTTGGTGATGGACAGGGAAGCCTGGTATGCTGCAGTTCATGGGGTTGCAAAGAGTTGGACACAATTGCACAACTGAACTGAACTGAACCACATGAATTAGAGCAGAAGTTGGTAGATGAATACCTCTTACTCACATCTTGTGGGCTTCCCAGGTGGCGCTAGTTGTAAACAACCCAATTGCCAATGCAGGAGATATAAAAGACACGGGTTTGATCCCTGGGTCAGCAAGGTCTCCTGGAAAAGGGAATGGCAACCCACTTCAGTACTCTTGCCTATAGGATCCCATGGACAGAGGAGCCTTGTAGGCTACAGTCATAGGGTCACAAAGAGTTGGACACAACTGAAGTGATTTAGCAAGGTACTTCTGATCCCATCTAGGCAAATCTCATTTCAGACAGCAAAAGATATCTTTGGTGGAGAAGTCCCACAGCAAAATCTCTGGGTATGCAGGTCACAAATGATCTGAAGATCATCAGTCGAAAAATAAATTTAAAATAGCCTGATCAACTTATTGTAGAGATATAGAGAGGAGACCATCAAATAATTTAAAGTCAAACATGCCTTCAGTGTAACAAAATATCATCATGAAAGGCTCTAATGACAGTTACCGTTTTCATGTTATTGGCTGATGTGACATTCTAATAATAAATTACAATCGCAACTTACTCTGTAAAAAACAACTTTAACTTTTAAACCCAGGGAGTGTCACTAATTATATTTTTAATCATCAAAATGATTCATGCATTCCTTTATCAATCTACTTTTCATCATTAAAATGGTTGACACTTGTTAACTGACCGTATCCTGTCTAGTCTCCCATTCTCATTCACTTTTATGATTTATTAATAATATCTTAGAGACCTACCATACTGCATTGCACAAGGCTTATTGTGGTCAAGTTTGCCCTTGAAAAAGCCCTGGGGGAAAAAACCAACCAAACAAAGCTAGCAATCTTAAACCCAAACCCAACCATCTGTGCTGTTCGATGGGGCGTTCCTGATGCAGAGCATTAGTCCTGGCTGAGAGGTACCACAGAGTACAATTGTTTATGCTGTGCCACTATGTAGAGCAGACAATACCACACAATCAAAGCCTTCACACTCAAACAGACATCACACTCTGTAATTATATTTGTCTGACAGATTATTATAATTGTACATGGCAGGTAGTGTAAAGCAGCTCCTTTTTATAGCCTAAATAATGTGGCATATTCTGCATACTCTAAAGCAACCTTGCAGAAGGTAAATTATGAAAGCTAAATGCACATTGAATGTTTTTATTTACTCTTTCAGTTAGCATCTTCTGTGGTGCTAGACAGCAAAAGAGCATTACCTTATTTTGCCTGGTAGTATTTCACTTAACACTTTGTTATGCAAAGTTCCTTTCTGCATGACAACTTCTTTCATTTTGGCATACTCAGGGCAGCGCTAGTAATGTTTATTGGCAATTTTTTCCTCACACCCAAACTGACCAGATACTAGATCAGCCTATGCTAAGTCAGAATGAGGATAAAATGCCTTCCTTAAAATTAAAAAAAAACAAAAACAAAAAAACAAAAAAAACATAAACTTAGTTTTATGGCTTCTGCAACAATGAGAATAAAAACAACTTGTTGGTGAAGCATCCATACAGTTGTTTGCAGAATTTAAGAACTTTGTGAGCCTCCTAGACAAAGAGACATGTCTTACGGTAGAGTCTTTCAGTGCTCTCAATGTCTGATCTCTTCTTCATCCAAGTAAATGGGAAGATTACATTTCTAGTTGGGGCCTTGTTGACTAGTTTTTGCAACTGGTTGTATGTGGAAGTGATGTATATCATTTCCTTTACCAATATATACTTAGCAATGTGAGACCCTCCAGGTCTTCTTACCCTGCTGGTGACAAAGAGGCCTGCATGTTCCAAAAGAAGCAGATATTAGAAAGCAGCACTTCTGTCAGCCCAAATCCCTGAGTAGCTGAAGCTAAGCTCCTGCAAGCTTGGTTTTTCATTTGTTACCTCAGAATAATTTAGCCTATCCTAACTGATATATGACTGTTTAATACTTCATGTGTCTAAGTTGATCACATTTTACATTAGATTTGTGATGTTACATCAAGTCGTCATACTTTCCACATTATGATGATTCTATCATGTATACTCCAAAAATATACATGATAAAATCATAACAGCTATTACACACTGAATGTGTGACACATGCTGCCATTGTGTAATTTTTACATACAGTATGCCTAATTCTCAGAAAAATATACATTTGAGATCACTTAAAGCAGGTAATTGATTTCTAAAGTCCATAGAGGGGAATGACTATTCAAAATCAGTCCTATCTAGCTCCAAAATCTATTTCACTATACTGGTTCATGTTTTTATCTTTTGAAATAGTGAAATGAGTTAAAAAATATAAAAAGAAAATATATTTATATTTCTCAATATTTTATAGTATTCCATTTATGTATTGCCTGGATTGATATGTGGAGTTAGATACTATATAAGGCTAATCTTAAAAGGCAAAGCATTGTCTTCAGATACTGTTATTCAAGGAAGAAGACATGAAACATACATAAATGCATTCAAATAAAACGGCTGATATTTTAAGTGATCAATCCAGCTTTTGAATTTTGACATATTTGTCTATGAAATTCTTGGATGTACTCTTCTTTTTTAAAAAAGAATGTGTTTATCTTTTGATGATTATTTGTTATATTTATTTATTTGGCTGCCCCGAGTCTTAGTTATGGCATGCAAGATCTTTTCAGTGCAAGGACTCTCCAGTTGTGGCAAGTGGGTTCCAGAGCACACAGGCTCAGGAGTCATGACACACTGGCTTAATTGCTCCATGGCATGTGGGATCTTAGTTTCCTGACCAAGGATCCAACCCACATCTCCTGCATTGCAAGGCAAACTCTTAACTACTGCACCACCAGAGAAGTCCCTTGGATGTACTCTTAATACTGAAGTCAGTTTCAGTCCTATCTCATAAGACTGTTGTATTTGATATGGAAATGTATTTAGAGCAGAAATAAACATACAGTGAGGTCTGGGTTAGGCCTGAGCTAGGGTGAGGCAAGAGAGGCATCTAGAGTGTGAAATTTACGAAGATATTAACAAAACCCTGAGAGTACCTTCTTAAATCTTGTTCCCCAGGCGGCTCTCCTGTCCTACTCTAGTCCTGATCCTAGGCTGAGCGATTATTCATTCATTCACTTATGTATACTTCACTGTGAAAAGCCATAAGGAGAGTTTTGTTATGCATACAAAAATAGGGATATTTAGAGTTCCTACCCCATGAGTTTTTGTGAGGATCACGTGAGATAATTCACATAAAGAGCTTAGCACAGAATCTGGCATGTAGAAAGTATTAAATAAGTGTGAGCTTTAAAAAAAGAAGATGATGGACTAGGTAACCACTACCATTGCCTCACATCTTTAAAAATCTGTATTTATACATATCCAGTTAAAATGTAATTACTGAAAACTCTCTTGAAGAAAGGTGGTACCAACATTTAGCAGCGTGACTCTGTGGGGGTGGGATTATAATAGGATGGGGAAAAAAGCATGTTCTCAGTCATAAGGGGCTCACAATCAGGCTGAAAAAAGGCAGGTGAATAAGTAAAACATATTCTCATACATATGTAACAACACTATCTATATCGAAATACACTTTCCATGGGGAATGGCAGGCTGTTGAGATAGAACTCTTTGGAAAGCTGTTTTTCATTCTAACCAGTCAGGAATGATTTTGAGAAGGTGGCCAACTTTGAGTTCTTTGAAGCATTCACTGGTAGAGGGCCATTGTTTAGTCTGATGGGAGTTTGGGAGGGTGTTTGAAGACTGGGAGATAGAATGGGTGGATTCTTAGGTTTAGAGCTGAATCAGTTGAGAAGGTGAAGCTAGATGTATTAAAAAGTGAAATGATGGGATAAAGGAACACAGTTTAGCATGAGGATATGTAAGAGTGGTACTGGATGATCTTGATGGACAGGTCCCAGGACTTCCTGGGTAGATGACAGACCCTTAAAGACTGTTAATGTAATTGCTCATTTGACCATCTCATTTATCAAGGCAAGCCTCTTAGCCTAACTGATATCTATTATTTGTTATCTAAGGGCCTAAAGAAGTACAGAATGGCTTAAAATCCTGGTGATTTGCCCCAGATCACTATAGACTATACTTCTGTCAAGAGAGATTTGCTAGAATTTCTTGTTATTAATTAATTGGTCAACAAGCTGAAAAAGGTCCACATGCAACTCAAAAGTAGAGTGAAATCTTTACATACATAAAGCATAAATTAAGTACTACTTCTGATATTTGAAGAAATGTAGGAAAAACATAAACATTCCCTGGTGACTTTGAAATAAAGACATACCCTGTGTGGATGCTTAAATATTTCTGCCATGGCATATGGTATAGTGCAAGTTATACTGTAGGTGCTCAATAAGTACCTGTTGAATTAATCAATCAATAAGTGAGAACTGTCTTTGGATTGGGTAGAAGTAATTGTGCAGTGTTTCTTAACTGTGTATATTATTTCATACAGTTATTCTAAGGATGATGCTGTAGATACAAATTATTACATGAAGGAAGTACACATTACTGAATTATAGAAGTAAATGATAATTGATGTAAATGCAATTATTTTGAGGCAAAAGTGTGTGCAAAGCTGTGTATTATATCCTTAAAATTAAATGGAAGTCAGTAGAAAAGTCTGAGTCACTAACTTCATAAAAGTCAGAGGTTTTAAGAGCTGCAGAATGTCTTACAAGGATATAGAGGTTTAGGTATTCAAAAAGAATTTGCTATAAATTCATCACCATCATAATTGGGTTGTGGCTGCTGCTGCTGCTGCTGCTAAGTCCTTCAGTCGTGTCTGACTTTGTGTGACCCCATAGATGGCGGCCTACCAGGCTCCCCCATCTCTGGGATTCTCCAGGCAAGAACACTGGAGTGGGTTGCCATTTCCTTCTCCAATGCATGAAAGTGAAAAGTCAAAGTGAAGTCGTTCAGTTGTGTCCGACTCTTTGCGACTCCATGGACTGCAGCCTACCAGGCTCCTCTGTCCAAGGGATTTTCCAGGCAAGAGTACTGGAGTGGGTTGCCATTGCCTTCTCCAATTGGGTTGTGGAGGTAACCTAAATGTTCAACCACAGGCAACATAGTGTTTCTTAATGGAATATTATACAGGTATTAGAGTGTTAATGCAGTTGGAGAATATTTAAACACATGGGAAGTTGTGTGGGAAAAAAAGGAACTTAAAAATCAGTGTGTGCCAGATTAACTTTTTCAAACATGCACAGAAGAAGTCTGGAATATTGAGATCTAAAATCAATAAAAAAAATCATTTCTCAGAGATAGAATCATTGACAATTTTTTCTTTTATGATTGTGTGTGTATTTGAATTTTTTTACAATGGACCCAGAATTTTAAATATGCTATTAAATTATTTCTTGAAATAAAGAAGAGACTCAAAGGACCTACTAAAATTAGAGATAACATCCTCTTTTTGTTTCCCTGCTGAACCCAAGGTCAACCTCCAGATGCTTCTGACCTTGGCATTACCTATACCAATGATTTATCTTCTTGCTTGTGCATGGAGTTAATGTTGCCTGCTATTTTAATACAGCCACATCCTACTCAGCCCCGAATTTTACTTCATAAAGTAGAGTTATGAACTAGATGTCACACATTCTTTCTGAAACCTAAGCATACTTTTGTTACCATAAATAGTCATGAGTATAGCTCATAGCAGCCCCACCTTGCTCCACAGCCATCAGTACAATTAGGTCATAAGGTCTGCGACCTTATTATTTGTCAATGACAAAGAATATTCAAACTACCATACAACTGCATTCATTTCACATGCTAGCAAGGTCATGCTCAAAATCTTCCAAGATTGACTTCAACAGCACATGAACCGAGAACTTCCAGATGTATAAGTTGGATAGAAAAAGCAGAGGAACCAAAGATCAAATTGCCAACATCATTTGGATCACAGAAAAAGCAAGAGAATTTCAGAAAAAAACATCTACTTCTGTTTCATTGACTCTGCTAAAGCCTTTGACAGTGTGCATCACCACAAACTGTGGACAATTCTTAAAGAGACAGGAATACCAGACCACCTTACCTGCCTCCTGAGAAACCTGCACGCAGGTCAAGCAGCAACAGGTAGAATTGGACATGGAACAATGGACTGGTTCAAAACTGGGAAAGGAGTACATTAAGGCTGTATATTGTCACCCTGCTTATTTAACTTATATGCAGAGTACATCAGGAGAAACACTAGGCTGGATGAAGCACAAGCTGGAATCAAGATTGCTGGGAGAAATATCAATAACCTCAGATATGCAGATGATACCACCCTAATAGCAAAAAGCAAAGAGGAACTAAAAAACCCCTTAATGAAGGTGAAAGAGGAGAGTGAAAAAGCTGGCTTAAAACTCATCATTCAAAAAACTAAGATCATGGCATCTGGTCCCATCACTTCATAGCAAATAGATGAGGGAACAATGAAAACAGTGACAGACTTTATTTTGGGGGGCTCCAAAATCACTACAGACAGTGACTGCAGCCATGAAATTAAAAGGTGCTTGCTCCTTGGAAGAAGAGCAATGACAAACCTAGACAATGTATTAAAAAGCAAAGACATTACTTTGCCAACAAAGGTCTGTCTAGTCAAAGCTATGTTTTTTCCAGTAGTCATGTATGGATGTGAGAGCTGGACCGTAAAGGCTGAGAGACAAAAAATTGATGCTTTTGAATTGTGGTGTTGGAGAAGAGTCTTTAGAATCTCTTGAACTGCAAGGAGTCCAAACCAGTCAATCCTAAAGGAAATCAATCCTGAATATTAATTGGAAGGACTGATGCTGAAGTTGAAGCTCCAATACTTTGGGCACCTGTATGGCCAAATGTATGGCCATACATGTATGGCCATCTAATGGCTGACTCGTCGGAAAAGACCCTGCTGCTGGGAAAGAGTGAAAGCAGGAGGAGAAGAAGGTGACAGAGAATGAGATGGTTGGATGGCATCACTGACTCAATGGATATGAGTTTCAGCAAGCTCCGGGAGACGGTGAAGGACAGGGAAGCCTGGTATGTTGCAGTCCATGGGGTTGCAGAGAGTAGGACAAGACTAAGGAAGTGAACAACAGCAAAAGTCTATGAAGATAATAACTTTGTTGATGGACAGAGTAAAAGACAGAAAGGCCAGAGAGAAGACTATTAAAAAAGACCATTTCGGAACTGACCAGGGCCTGTAGAAAAGTCAAATTAGGCTACTTAGCATTTAAAACTAAATGATTTGTTTGCTTAATACACTGTAAGTACCACTGTCAACACATATAGTGTTTTACCAGTTTGAGTTTATTAAAATAGTAAATCTGTGGAGAACATTCAAATCTTCACACAATTAGGCTTGAACCTAATGTTCAAGTGAAAATAGGCTATGGTAATAACATCGTACAACATTGGAGACAATTTTGCAGCCTGCAGGTACAAAGAATGTTACTGATTGCCTGAGGTTTGTGCCAGCTACTTTTTATCTGTCTGCGTGCTGCTTTTCATTCAAATTATAACACCTTTTCCTGCAAGATAAACTAACAAGTTTTTTTTTTTTCTTCCTAGTTTTAAGTTTAGATCTTTCAAAAAGCTTAACATAAAGTAGAGTCATTAGGCTTTGGTAAGAGGCCAAATTAAGGCAAAGCAGATACAAAAATACTTCATGTAAAATAAAAATGCAAATATGGGATGCATGCATGGAGCTGCCTGACTGCTGTATTTTAGAGGGCCTGCAGGTTTGTTTTAATTTCTTCCTCCATTCATGAATCCTTGTTTTTATTTTTATTTTTGCTGTCCTTTCTCTTACTGTGGGGGCTTTGTATTGGCTTTGATTTCCCCTTTCTGATCCTTTTATAATGAGCAAATTAATTTTTCCTTATCACTCAGATTTTTTTTGAAAGGTGAAAAGTATTCTCTATTCTTCAGTAATCATTAATTTATCTAAGGCCTAGTTATATTTTCTTGATATTGACAGGAGAGAAGGTTGGTGAATAATGACTACCTGGAGCCCAAAGCCTTTCACTCCAGAGTTATAAAGGCCTACAGAGCCATGACATTCAAATAGGCATTGTCTTTAAAATGTGTCCAGGTAGGGAAGGCAGCTGAAGTCAAATGTTAACCCAGGTGAAAAGGATTCCTGTTCCTCTCCTGATAACTTACTTAGTTAGATACACTGTTCTTTCCCCAAATTTTAAGGTGATATGCAAATTGACATCTATTATTAAAATCATGATGTGTAGTCACTTAGGATATGTACATAACAGTAAGAGAATACGAATATAAAAGCAAGATGACCAGTACTGCTTTCAAAGTGTTTCTAATCCAGATGTGCTAATACCATGCCCTCATTTAAGACTATGCAGATTTATTAATCTAATCTTCACAACAACCCTAAAATGTAGAAAAAGCAGATACAATGATTTTTAATTTATAGGTGATAAAACTGAGTTTCATAAATGGTAAGGATCTCCCAACTGGTAAGTGGCAAAGCTGGGTGCATGCAGACATGCTTAGTCTCTTCAGTTGTGTCCAACTCTTTGTGACCCTATGGACTATAGCCCGCCAGGCTTTTCTTTCTGTGGGATTCTCCAGGCAAGAATACTGGAGTGGGTTGCCATGCCCTTCTTCAGGGGATCCTGTGTCACCTGCATTTCAGGTGGATTCTTTACCTGCTGAGTCATTGGGCAAAGCTGGGACCCGATGTCGGATCACTTGGTTTTGAGTCCAGTTAGCTTAATGATTCTCACTTGGGATGATGTAGGAATTAGAACTACAAGGTAGTATTTTTAATTGCTCAATGTAGGTGCCTTCATACATTCCAGCATGTGATCTTAGGGTTTAGATAACTATTTTCTTCTCTACACGTATTAGACTATGGAAGAGGTCAAAGTAAGGTGGATGGGAGGGCAGATTCATAAATATTTGAATATACATATGCATTTCTTCTCAGATGTTTTTAATATTCCTGCTTTACCCAACTGAATCCAACTATTAAGGAGCACTGAGGTAAATACTGAGAAAAGATAAGACTATAAGCCAGGGTACAATATGTGTTACTTGAGTAACAAAGAAGGGATTGCCATCTGTCCTATCTGCCTCTATTTGAAAGCTTGTCTTTCAAGCCCTGCAATACCTGTTTGGGACCCTGTTTTATTAACTACTAAACAAATTGTGAGCAAACTGAATACAAGTCTTGATGTTCCCTTAGAATCTGGCATGATCAGGCCCAGGCCCTGAATTAGTCTCCCTGAGTTGGGGACTTGCTTCAAATCACTTGGGGTTTTTCCTCTAATCTGTAACACTTACACTAATCGGATTTAAAACTGACTGAACACTTTTATTATAGCTTGCTAGAGGTATGCATTAAAATTTAACACTGTTTCCTCTTTGAACATAAAGAAAGTCCTTATGGTATGATTATATAGGATTAGAATTTTTCATTAAAAAGGGCTTTAAACACTTCAGCAACTAAAAGGCAGAATCCTATTTAATGAGTTTTTAAAGGTAGTGAAAGTAAGCAAAGTTTAACAGAACTGTTTTCCCTACCCTCACATGAAGCCCCCATTTCACTGTGATGTACGATGAATAAATCAGGGCCTTATGACTTGTATAGGACTGCCACTTGCACACAGCAATAGAAGACAAATCCTGTTATAAAATGATGGAGATATTATACAGAAATCTAAAGAGCAGATCAAAATGCTTCATAGTCTTGAGTTTGGAGAATATCTAAATTATAACTATAGAGTGATTTTATAGGCTCTACACTTTGAACTAGGGGAGGTACTTGATGGTCTGTAATCATCTTAAGAGGCTTATAGCCTGGATTCCTAAAGAAAGTTCAAGGTCTAGGAATTTGAAGGCAGTTATTGATGTTTGGAGTCCTCTATCTGTGTGGTTCACACAGTGGTGGATGGGTGCCTGGGGCCTTCCCTATGGGGCATGGTTCTTATGGAGGTTGGCAGATGTAGGGTCATTTAATACTGCCTTAGTTGCCACGTGCAAACGCCTAAGCCATATAATACAAAGCTCAGGCTTCTGGAAACAGGAAATCTAGCCAAAATATTTAACCAAGTAATTTTATCACTGCCTTTGAAATGGCTATGGTATGCATTTTAGTCAGGTTCAGGAGTACATGAATCTCAAAGAACCTGGGCTGAAACAAACCTACCTTAGATCTGTTTACCCAGTAAGATCTAAAGATTCCATTTTCCAAGCATTTCTGAAACAGGAGTTGTTGGAATTGGAGCAAGGCAGCTCAGTGGCAACAGTTTAAATTTTCTCTGTTGTGAACTCTGATAGGAACAGAGTGGCTATTGGAAATATTGTGTGTACATTCTCATTTATGACTAATTAGAAATATTTTTGTGACTGGATATGGGGAAATGTGTCATGGGTGTCAGCACACTGCATTGCACAATTAGTAAGAACTGGCACTAAAGCCACATGTATCATATTTGGAAGCAAACTTTGATGATGAAGACAGTTTCAGAATTGTGTATACATTCTCATTTATAACTAATTAAAAGTATTTTTTATCTGGTATCTAGGAAGTATGACATTAATGTCAGCAGAATATACTACACTAACAGTTGCATCTCAATTATGAAAAAAACAGATCACCAACATGAACTTATCAGCTTCTTGAAGAAATGCGATGACCAGGAAGTTGGAAAGAGAAACCTTCAGGCCAGGCTGAACACCTGTGAAGAGGGCACTGTCTGCCAGGCATACCCTGTCCCACCAGAATCCTACTGGAAACTTTGGGGCTATTTTTCTTCTTTCCTTTGTCCATGTTCTCCTTCCTCTCTTTTTTATTTCCTCATAGAAGCAGAAGTTGTCTTAGCTACAGGAGTGGAGTGGCTATGGGTGAATGGTCACCCCGCTGCCATACAGTGAAGCATAACTCCTCTCTCTAACTAAAGGCTGTAGCACCTAAGAGCTCAGCTATTTTTCTTTCTATAATCAATTATAAAGAAATAATAACAGCTAAACTCTATACAGCGTGGTGGAGAAGCCTGACAGAATATGGTCCACTGGAGAAGGGAATGGCAAACCACTTCAGTATTCTTGCCTTGAGAACCCCATGAACAGTATGAAAAGGCAAAATGATAGGATACTGAAAGAGGGACTCCCCAGGTCAGTAGGTGCCCAATATGCTACTGGAGATGAGTGGAGAAATAACTCCAGAAAGAATGAAGGGATGGAGCCAAAGTAAAAACAATACCAAGCTGTTGATGTGACTGGTGATAGAAGCAAGGTTCAATGCGGTAAAGAGCAATATTGTATAGGAACATGGAATGTCAGGTCCATGAATCAAGGCAAATTGGAAGTGGTCAAACAGGAGATGGCAAGAGTGAACGTCGACATTTTAGAAATCAGCGAACTAAAATGGACGGGAATGGGTGAATTTAGTTCAGATGACCATTATATCTACTACTGCGGGCAGGAAACCCTTAGAAGAAATGGAGTAGCGATCACGGTCAACAAAAGAGTCTGAAATGCAGTACTTGGATGCAATCTCAAAAACGACGGAATGATCTCTGTTCGTTTCCAAGGCAAACCATTCAATATCACTGTAATCCAAGTCTATGCCCCAACCAGTAATGCTGAAGAAGCTGAACTTGAACGGTTCTATGAAGACCTACAAGACCTTTAGAACTAACACCCAACAAAGATATCCTTTTCATTATAGGAGACTGGAATGCAAAAGTAGGAAGTCAAGAAACACCAGGAGTAACAGGCAAATTTTGCCTTGGAATGCATAATGAAGCAAGGCAAAGACTAATAGAGTTTTGCCAAGAAAATGCACTGGTCATAGCAAACACCCTATTCCAACAACACAAGAGAAGATTCTACACATGGACATCACCAGATGGTCAACACCGAAATCAGATTGATTATATTCTTTGCAGCCAAAGATGGAGAAGCTCTATACAGTCAACAAAAACAAGACCAGGAGCTGACTGTGGTTCAGATCATGAACTCCTTATTGCCAAGTTCAGACTTAAATTGAAGAAAGTAGGGAAAACCACTAGACCATTCAGGTATGACCTAAATCAAATCCCTTATGATTTGATTGTGATTATGACTATATAGTGGAAGTAAGAAATACATTTAAGGGACTAGATCTGATAGATAGAGTGCCTGATGAACTATGGATGGAGGTTTGTGACACTGTACAGGAGACAGGGATCAAGACCATCCCCATGGAAAAGAAATGCAAAAAAGCAAAATGGCTGTCTGAGGAGGCCTTACAAATAGCTGTGAAAAGAAGAGAAGTGAAAAGCAAAGGAGAAAAGGAACTATATAAACATCTGAGCTCCAAAGAATAGCAAGAAGAGATAAGAAAGCCTTCTTCAGCAATCAATGCAAAGAAATAGAGAAAAAAAAAACAGAATGGGAAAGACTAGAGATCTCTTCAAGAAAATTAGAGATACCAAGGGAACATTTCATGCAAAGATGGGCGCAATAAAGGACAGAAATGGTAGGGACCTAACAGAAGCAGAAGATATTAAGAAGAGGTGGCAAGAATACACAGAAGAACTATACAAAAAAGATCTTCATGACCCAGATAATCACAATGGTATGATCACTCATCTAGAGCCAGACATCCTGGAGTGTGAAGTCAAGTGGGCCTTAGAAAGCATCACTANGGCAGAAGAACTATACAAAAAAGATCTTCACGACCCAGATAATCACGATGGTGTGATCACTCACCTACAGCCAGACATCCTGGAATCCCAAGTCAAGCGGGTTTTAGGAAGCATTACTACAAACAAAGCTAGTGGAGGTGATGGAATTCCAGTTGAACTATTTCAAATCCTGAAAGATGATGCTGTGAAAGTGCTATACGCAGTATGCCAGCAAATTTGGGGAACTCAGCAGTGGCCACAGGACTGGGAAATGTCAGTTTTCATTCCAATCCCAAAGAAAGGCAATGCCAAAGAATGCTTGAACTACCGCACAATTGCACTCATCCCACATGCTAGTAAAGTAATGCTCAAAATTCTCCAACCCAGGCTTCAGCAATACGTGAACCATGAATTTCCAGATGTTCAAGCTGGTTTTAGGAAAGGCAGAGGAACCAGAGATCAAATTACCAACATCCGCTCGATCATGGATAAAGCAAGAGAGTTCCAGAAAAAACATCTATTTCTGCTTTATTGACTATGCCAAAGCCTACTGGCGTGCTGCGATTCATGGGGTCGCAAAGAGTCGGACACGACTGAGCGACTGAACTGAATTGAATACAGCATTTACTATGTGCCAGGTTTCATTCTGAAAGCTTGCTATGCATTTCCCATTTAATTTTCTTAGTCCAATGAATCAGGTACTACATTATTATTCTTTCAGTTTTCAGTTCAGTTCAGTCACTTAGTTGTATCCGACTCTTTGCGACCCCATGAATTCCATTTTACAGATGAGGAAACTGAAATCCAAAGAAATGAAATAACCTGCCCAAAATCATGCAATCATAAGTGACAGAGTCAAGATCTGAATGTAGTTGTCTGGCTTCACAGTCTGTACTCTTAACCAATATGCCAAATTGTCTCTTCATTTTTCTGTTGGGTATTCATTGCTTTAATGTTTTTCTGATTATATAATTAATCTATGCTTACTGTAAAATTTAAAACAAGGAAAGTCTGAGAATGAACATAAAACCCTACCTGAAACCTCATCTCCCAGCAGACTGGTGATTGTCCTTTTTTATCTGTCACAGGCAGGTACTCAGATATGTATGGTTTTACCTGAATGGAATAATAACATTATGTCATACATGTGATCTTTTAAATGATGACCTCTTTTCCTTCTTTCACTAACCCCTTCCCTTCCACTCCCACACCACCAACCACATTTAACAAACTAGTATCTTTTTTAGTTTAAAGGTAACTAAAAAGTAAATTCTCATATATTACATTTTCAAGTAAGTGTTTTTCTTATAGATACAAGGATTTCAGTTCAGTTCAGTCGCTCAGTCGTGTCCAACTCTTGCGACCCCATGAATCACAGCACGCCAAAGATTTAGGAGAGGTTATTTTTTGTTTTATTTCATATTACATAACAGCTCTGCATCTTGCTTTTCATACCAAACAATGTCATGAAAATTTCTCACATTTAACTGGATTCACTGTTTCCAGTGCCTGCATACACTGTATGGTCTGTTTTACACACTTGGATCACAAAATTCTGCCTAAATTTTCTCTTTCTATAGATATTGTTTTAGCCTGGCTTTCCTTCTAAAGGAAAGTCCGAGGCAAAGGTTTGAACGTGTGTAACTCAGGGAAGTGATCCAGGCAGGGAGATCCAGAAGGGAGAGACTAGGGAAAGGGAAACTGACAACGCCGGGTCATCAGTGCAAACGTGCTTTGCTGACTTGCTCGGGACCTTGTCTGAGGGGTCTTACCAAGCGCTCCTTGGAACTCGGGCTTTTAGCCTCTTGCCCACTTCCCCAGGGGCTGAGAACCGTTCTTCAGGGTAAACCGCTGAGCGGACAGTCAGACAGCTGCGCATGCGCAGTTGCAGAGGCGCGCCGCAGACCGGAAGTCGGGGCTGGAGGCCCGCGTAGTCACGCTCCACACGCTCCACACCTGCTGCGCTGGCTGAAGTAAAAAGCTGAGGTAATGAGGTTTCTGATACAGAAAGTTAACATGTGCTTTCTCAGCCCGAGGGTCCATGGTTTTAATGCAGAAGACAGTCGCATCCTGTGTTGTGATATTATTCAAGATAATAGTTTACTTCGTCTTCCACAGCAGCTTTGTTCAGGGTGCTTGCCCTCTGTATCACATCACCATCGTGACAACAGTCACATAAGGTAGAGGTAGGCAGGTATTTTACACAGGGGACAAGGCGGGGCCCAGAGAGATAAGGAAGGAGAGACCATCTGTACCATGTTCTCTTTGTGTTCCTAATGGTTAGCGCCTTGCCTGCCGCGTAAAGGATATTTAATATATCCTTTTAAGGGGATGCTGTTCAAGTAATTCGCCAAGTCACACACCCAATATATAGCAAATCTGGTGGTTAAACCCAGGACTTCCTAACCCCCAAACTTCTATGTCTTAAGTTAAACCAGTGGAATGAAAAAATTGCAAATTTTTCCTCACACGCAGCCTGAAAGAATTTCGTAAAACTTCTTGCACATTAAAAAAAAAAAAAAAAGTGTAAAATTGTTCATTCTAAATTTTAAAGCTTATTTTTTAATATGAGAAAGGAAATGCTTAACATTTTATAAAATGAAGTAAAATGAAGCTAGGCTACACTTAGTACATGTAAGCTATGTTTATATTGTGATATGATAAAATGAGGTTTAACTTCTCATTGAATAGCATTCTCTATGAAAAAATTTTATGAATTTTTTACTTGTGGATTTTTATCCAGTACAGCTTGGAAAAATCTTGAAAACATTACAATTACATATAAAGGAATTGGCATCACTACCCTAAACAGCTTCAGTTCTGAATTCACAGTATTCCAACATTGACCAAACTTCTCCCATACAGAGATATGTTTAAAGTGGAGGAAATCAGGAAGCTCCATTGGTTTAGGATTCAGCAATTAATCATTGAAGGATTAGAAACCAGTATTTCCAATTATTATTATTTTTTCTGCTCTTGGAGTTTTCCACTCAGCAGAACACTGCACCATAAAAAGGTTTGGGTTGTATGGGGGGGACTGCGTTTCTTTTGAGAAGTTATTATGTTCTTAGACTTCTAGGCCTGTTTAAAACATCTTGACTACTTTGAAATATATTATTTTCATGATATTGTTCTTTTTTAAATAGATGACACATGTTAATGACAAAAAATTAAGCCATATAAAAGTACAAAGAATACAAAAATCACAGCAATTCCTACTACCTAGATAATGTAATATTATTCTCTCCTCTCCCTTTGATGTGATGTTGTCTTTTTATGGTTCTTCTCCCACCCTTGTCTTTTGGCTAACTCCTTGTCTATCTTCCCAAATCTAGTTTAATTCCTAAAACAAAATTCCTGTGGGTTGGATGTGAAATCTGATCTCTTGTTACCAGCAAAGATCCCTGAGTTCTGTGATATGTGAATGTCAGGTTAAGTCTGAAATAAAAGGCTCTAAACTTCTAGCCATGATAACCTGTATGTGGGAAGTCAAGGGCAGGTACATCTGTCTGTAGAATTTGAGGATGGGATTCTCCTAAAGGAAGTTTCTTCTCCAGCTTTTGTATTTTGTTTCTATTGGATGACAACACACAAACAATGGAGACTTTAATGTAGAAAATAAGTACATTCTTAGTAACTTCACTTCAAAAAAGAGTTTGGGCCAGTTTAGTTTGAGGATAAAACCAAGCTAACTACTTATCAAGTCTCCCTTGTTTCTCACTCAGGTGGTTTTTTATTTGTCTCATTTCTATGAAAGTATATTACAGTTTGACAGATAAACTGTAACTACTCAAAAAAGTGCCATTATGTTTCCAAAATATACTGTTTTCTTACAGATATTTAAAGTAGCATATGCATTGAAACACATGCAATTAAATAGAAGAATGAAATTATATTTGGAAACTATTAACTGAAAGAGCCCACCTTTATGTCTTTTACCACAATTCTTAAGCATTACAACAAAAAAGTGTATTTTCTTACTACCTGAGAGCAAGGCTTTCTATGTGCTTCTTCTGAAGTGAACAAATTTACCTTCTGACTGTTGAAAATGATGTGGTAACTAAGGAAATTAAAAGGAAAAACAAAGTGTGGGCTCAGTATGCTTTGCTGAGGGCTGGGTTCTGACTGGTCCATGAATTATGAGATGCCAGTATACCAAAAGATTAATCCTTCATTAACAATCTGTAATCAGTTGGGAAGACTTGCTCCACAAGGCAGCACACTGGTGGTTGTCCTGCAGAAATATCCTCAAGTCACAAGTTAAGAGTTATTTGCTCTTCCCTGTGCTTAAATGCATTGAGTCAGGCTAAACAGAGCAGCCTTCCATCTGAGAGTGCATGCCCCAGGTTCACATTCCTTAAAAGCTAAAGTGATTCATTCCAAACACCTATGTGCCTGTACTTGTTAGCTATCACTACATAACTCACTAATGCAAGACAGCTACCATTTTATTGTATCTCACTATTTTGTGGGTCGAGAATTTAGGCATTTCTTCTCTTCTTTGGTTGGTATCACTTGGTGACTTTCAGGTAGTATCTGGGCTAATCTGGAGGGTTCAAGACAACTTTACTTACATATTCGATCACTTGATAGTCTGAGCTGAGTCTCTGTCTTTCTCCAGGTAGTCTCAGGGCCTTGATGTATTGTCTCTCCTTTAGAGTAGTTGAACTTCTTATGTGTAACAAGTAAGTGAAGGTGGATGCTGTCAATCTTTTACAGTCTGGGTCCAGAAATGTCCTCAACATTACTTCTACTGTATTCTGTTAGTCAGAGCAGGCACAGAAACCCACCCAGAATCAAAGGGGTGAAATAGAGTTCTCATCTCTTAATGGGAGGCATATCAGAGAATTTGGCACTGTCTTCAATTTGCCTTAATGTATTCTTGCCCCTACTGTTAACATCTAGGAAGAGGGATGAAGGCAAATATGAAGAAAAGCACTCCCAGACTCCTTGCCTGGAACATCTCAGCCTCAGGGAAAGAATGGAGAACTTTGGCACACAGGTAAGGAGTGTATTTAACTTGGAAGATAAAGTTCCCAAGTGCCCTCTGTCAACCTCCTGGTGAACTAGCCTCTGCAGTGTTAAAATATAACGAATTGAGATTTCCCAAAGTAAGAAGACTTTGATTCATTTCCTTAACTTGGAAGGCCATGTGGCCCCTTTGCAGCACCTGCAGTGGCAGCTGATGAGCAGGAACATGGCCACATGGCTTCAGGAAGAACTTCCCGCCACAAAGTGGGGAGCATCCTCAGCTTCATTCTCTAAGGAGGAATTCTTACAAGGTGTGAGAAGAGAGAGAAGATCAGTGGGGCGGGATAAACACACCAGTTGTCTGTCTCTTCTTAAGAAAGGAAATAGATTCGCGGATAAATTCTCCAATTCTGTTTCAAGATTAATTCGTATCAAAAAAATAAGAACAGAGAACATTAACCTAAACCAAGATGTTAACTTCAGCACGATTAGTGCAAAAATGTCTTTTCCAAGTTTGTGATAAAGCACTTATTATGGTGTTGGAGATAAGAATATGGGCTGTGGCAGGGGAGGTGGTCAGACTGCATTGGGTTGAATTTCAGCCTCAAAATGTGCAGCAGTGTGATCCTGGCCATTCTTTGTTCCTTCATCTGTAAAACAGTAGTGATAATAGTATTCAGTAACAATAGGGTAATAATATATACTCACTTCCTAGGACTGATGTGAGCATTAAATGAGATGTTGCATGGAAAACCCTTAGTACCATGCCTGACTCTTATTAAGTAATCACCATATAGAAAGTGTTCAATAAATGTCAGCTTTTATCACTGTTATTATAGAAGCAGCCCCCACCCTGGTGGTGAAACACGAGGGTCACTGGGAGACTAAAGAAAGGGAGGGGTAGAATCACAAGTAAGACTTCTCATTCCTCTCTCTCTGATTATATCCACTGGGGTATAATGTGATCTATAAACTCTTCTGTCTGTTGACATGCCAGCAAATGATACATCTCTCTGATCTACTTAGATTTTCAAGCTAAATGTAAGGGCCCAGGTGCTGGAGGCTCAGAGCAGAGAGAGAGCTGGGGGCTGGGGGCTGTCCTGGCCTTTATAAACCATTGCCACTCTTATAAATAAAGCATTCACTCAGAGAGCCTGAGAGCTGGGGAGCCACATTGCGTGCAAATCCAGATCAGTGACTGAGCTTCTTCCAGGTTGAAGCTAATCACAACTGACATGTTAGAGTAAAACTACTTTATAAAATCAATATTAAATTTACAACCTTTGACATCCTGGGACATCAAAGATAAGGGGGAAATAAGCCATAGAGTAAACAGTCCTCCAGCTATGCCAGCTGCTCAAGGAGATGGGGAGATGTGGGAAACCAGAAGCCTAAATCAGACACTATTAGTCTTGTTTTTATGTCAACGTCTTGACATCAATAAAAACATTAAAAAAAAATCACACAAACATTTACACACAGAAAAGACAGGGAACCAGCAAGGAGAACTCCACCAATCCATCAGATGCCCAGAATCATTCCAGAGTGAAATGATTAGATTCCTTCTCCAACAGCAAGACTTGATTTTTCTGGACAGTGGGTTGCTTCAATTAGGGAGAAAACACCATGTTGTGAGGCTGGCAAATCCCCTGCTGAAAATCCTAACCTATCTAGCCAAGGACCCTGCTGTAATAAAAGCCTGCACTTCTCTAGCAGATCCTCCCTATAATCACAGGGATTCGAATATAGCTGCAAGGGACACTTGGAAGCAGAGTAAAACTATAAAGGTCATTACAAGGTAAGAATATGTTTCTCTGAGTGCTCCTCATGGGGTACTAGCTCTCAGCTGCTCAGATCTGGAATGGATTTCTACCTCTGGAAAGAGGATTGAAATTTAATATCCAGAAGCAGAATTGCCATAAATTCTACCAGGAGAAGTGGGCAGAGTCAGAAGACCCTGTAATATCCAGCATGGTCAAGTTCATGAAGGATTTCCTAGCCCTTCATATCCAAAAGCGTTTGTCTCAAGGGCTGGTCAGAAAATTGTGTCACCTTCACTGTAAGTCTGAGGAAAATACCAAGTGCTCTAGGAAAGGTGGAGTGAGGAAGTCAAGGCCATGTGGCCCAGGTGGTCTAAACAGATTCTTCCATAGTGCTTCCTCCTTTGCAAGAACAACTTGAATTTATACCCAGGTTCACCTGCACTCCATGGTGTGAATCTGAACTTACTAAAATCAATGTTTAATTCAGTGTTTCCATCTTTTAAAGCTTTAAGTGGAATAGTAGCTATACCCTTCTCTCTGCACTCCTCTCTCTCCCTGTCTCCCATCTAACCCTCAGAAGTGACTGATTTGAGCCTCTCTGCTTTGTGGCCATTGTGAGGTCATTTCTGATGGATTTTGTATGGTCCTATGATCAGAGACAGACACAGTAAGATTAAACTTATCAGTAACATTTGGTTTCCATCTGCTTCCTGAATGCAAAACAAAACATAAATAATATTCTTCATTTAGAATTCTACAGAAACAGACTCACAGGGTCAAAAGACTAGGAGGTGTGCAGCTATTGGTGGGTCTTGCTGATGTGTATGAGTATGAATGTATGGGAGCCTTTGGCACAATGGTTGAGACCAACAAATGCCTACTTGAGTCTGGTATGTGTAGAAAGTGAAAAATTACTGCAGTACATAAAAAAATTTGCTTTTTTGATAAGGTTGTAAACTCCAAGAGTTCCTGTAATGGTGTCTGGCACATAGAATGTGTTTTTTGTTTTGTTTCTTGTTGTGAATACATGAATTATAATTTCCTAGATAAACTGTGGGAGGAAACTGGTACTTGTTTAGGGCTTTATCTGTGCCAGGCACTATGGTAGATCCTCTTCTTATGCTTTCTTATAGTACCTCTGTATTGCTTTTTTAATTGTCACTGGAACAAATTATCACAAGCATGGTAGCTTAAACAATACTCATTTTAAATAGTATAGTTCTGTCGGCCAGAAGTCTCACACGGATCTCACTGGGCTAACATCAAGGGGCAAGCAGGACTGAGCTCCTTTCTGGAGGTTCTAAGGGAGAATTTGTTTCCTTGACTTCCCCAACTTCCAAAGGCCATCCTTATTTCTTGGTTTCTGGACCCCTTCCACTATTTTCAAAGCCAGCAGTAGCAGATTGAATCTTTCTCATCCTGCCATCTTCCTGTTCTTTGTTCCACTGTCACATCTTTTCATGACCACAGCTTGGAAAGTATCACCACTTTTAAGCACTCATATCTTAGATTGGGCCCAGGATAATCTTCTAGGATAAAGAGTCTATATACCCTGCAGTCTTGTTTGCCTGTAAAATATGATATTGACAGAATCTGGGGCATGATGTGTAGGCATCTTTGGGAGCTCTTATTCTGCCAACCACAACCTCTGTACGATAGATATTATTGACACTATTAATAGAGAAAAGGACACTGTATCAGTAACATCCTCCATACAGTATGTGATAAAGTTGAGACTCCAGTCAAGGTCTGTGTCCGAAGCCCATGCAATTCCTACTGTGCTACACCATTTCACACCACAAAATGGCTTGCTGTTAGATGGGCTGGGCTTAGGGTCTAGTGAGGTAGGAGCCGGAATAGAAACTTAAAGGGGAATTCTCATATAGGCAAGGTGAGAATCAGGGAATTGAATTCTATTGGAAATGCTCCCCTGGAAGAAGAAATGGATTTGCACTTGAAAAAAAAAAATTCACTTCTTTGAGGGAGAAGTTAGTTTAGGAGCAGGGGATCAAGTCTGAGAGTTAAATAAAACACCCTCTTCTCTCCCAGGGCCTCAGGGACCCTAGTGATCCCGTATTATGTTGTCCTGCACCTACTTGGAAAGAGTTTTATCAATTCAATTCCTTACAAGCTGTAGGGACTCCATATGTTACCCTTCTCAAGAGTTTTACATGTAAAAAAAGAGCGCCATAACCCAAAGTCATACACAGAACCTCAGGATTTTTTTGTTTTTTGAATGGATAGGAAATGAATCAGAGCACTATAAGTTTCCATTTGTTATCATGAGCTAACTTAGTTTGTTGTAATAGTAAATTTTAATCACTATGGCACCTAAGTCAAGGAGATATTCTTGGTTGTGGAAACCTTCCAGGTTTGAGGCTGATTACCACCTATTCTAAACCTAGATAGCATATTCAAAAGCAGAGACGTTACTTTGCCAACAAAGGTCCATCTAGTCAAGGCTGTGGTTTTTCCAGTAGTCATGTATGGATGTGTGAGTTGGACTGTGAAGAAAGCTGAGTGCTGAAGAACTGATGCTTTTGAACTGTGGTTTTGGAGGAGACTCTTGAGAGTCCCTTGGACTGCAAGGAGATCCAACCAGTCCATTCTAAAGGAAATCAGTCCTGGGTGTTCTTTGGAAGGAATGATGCTAAAGCTTAAACTCCAGTTCTTTGGCCACCTCATGTGAAGAGTTGACTCATTGGAAAAGACTTTGATGATGGGAGGGATTGAGGGCAGGAGGAGAAGGGGACGGCAGAGGATGAGATGGTTGGATGGCATCACCGACTTGATGGACATGAGTTTGCGTGAACTCCGGGAGGTGGTGATGGACAGAGAGGCCTGGCGTGCTGCAGTTCATGGGGTTGCAAAGAGTTGGACACTACTGAGTGACTGAACTGAACTGAACCACCTATTCTGTATGCTTGAGAAAAATATGTGGGTAATGTACTGGGTTTCCCACATTGTAGGCAGATTCTTTACTGTCTGAACCACCAGGGAAGCCCCCAAATGAAAAAGATTAGTATATATATAAAAAAAATAGTATTGAGTATTTGCCTATAACTTGAAACCATTGGGGCACATACTTGATTGCATGGAGAAAGGTAGTTTGAGGAATTGGGTTTTGTTGTTCAGTCACTAAGTTGTGTCCCTCTCCTTGCAACCCCATGAACTGCAGCTCACCAGGCATCCCTATCCTTCACTATTTGCTCAAACTCATGTCCACTGGGTTGATGATACCATCCAACCATCTCATTTTTTGCCACCCCCTTCTCCTCTTGCCTTCAATCTTTCCCAGCATCAGGGTTTTTCCAGATGAGTCTGCTCTTCGCATCAGGTGGCTGAAGTATTGGAGCTTCAGCTTTAGCATCAGTCCTTCCAATGAATATGATGGTGGCCTTTGCCAGAGATTAGGCAGGATATTTACCCTAATAGTTGGTGTTCAACTTGTTTTCCTTTTTTATAAGATTAAAAAAATGATAAAAGTCAGCCTTCCTGAATTTCATTCTCTCATGCTAATAGGATAGAGCAGCAATGACATACCATAAAAAATAAGGATATGATTTACAAGCGAACCAGATGGCTCCTATTTCATCTCATTGAATTGTTATCTTTTGAAGAGTTCCTTTTTGTGGATTTTAAAGAGAATGTAATCACTTTAGAAATCCCCAGAGAGTTTCATAATGAACGCTACTTACATTGTGTTGACACTAATAGTAGCTATAACCATATCTTCAAATCCCCATGTAGGAGGCAGGCTTGTTGAAATTATAGCATGGACTAGTAATCCATTTAAAAACATACTTTTAAAAATGAGATTTATGATGACCAAAAGCCCACATAAATCAGTTTCACTTACAAATATGAGATGCTATATTAATAATGAAATCAATCTGGTTTAACTCAAGAAAAACAACATTTTACTGACAAGTTTTACCCAGTTTAGTCTCATGTCAAATTAAGAAACTAAGTAAACCAAACATTTAAATGACTGACTCATACCGTGAAAAAAATGTGATCACAGCTTCATATCACAAAACTATTAAGTTCTGTTCAAGTAATTTCCTCTCAGCATTTCCTTTCCTCACTTAAGGTTTCCTTCTTAACCAAAAAGCATCAAATTAGGAAGCTTAAATGACTGAAGTATTAACACTCTCAGGAAAAAAATGATTGCTTTTCAGAATGGGGGGAAAATATCCTCTCACCAACCTATCTAACCAAGGCTTATGAAGTAACAGGAACATAGGGTTATTTTTGTTGTTGTTGTTACATTCTTTTCTAATACTTTGGTTTTTGATTTGAAGTTTCTTTAAAATAATCCTTTAAAATCATTTCCAGCAGTGAGCAATTCAGCAAGTTCAGAGAACAAAATGGCCAGACCTTTGTATCCTTGAAGACTGGATTTAGACTAGTGGGATTGTATTGAGGTAACTTTTGCTATTTCAAGTATAATAAATTATAACTCATATATGGTTCAATTAGCATTCCTGTGACTAAATCTAACATTTTCCTCTATGCAATCTTCAGTTTGATATGCCTAGTTCATTTTCACAGTATGTCCAAATAAAAATGAAATTTTGAAATTTTACCTCTCTTTGCAGATTTTATATCTATTCATATGTAAACTTCTCTCCCTACCCCGCAATACACACACAGAATAATTTGTTGAATGAGGCTGATGCATATTAAGGTGGCAAATGTTAAACACTCCCAGACCAGGTATAAAAAAAATATTTTCCGTGGAGTTTGGACCTCACTCTCAAAGTTCTAAACACATTGCCTTAGGTAGCCATTACCAATTAATTGATGGAGGCATTTGAGTTCAGACCTTCATCATAGCATTTAATTCATAAAATAGAACCTGCTTTAAATATCTTGAATGGAATGTAATACAGGGAATTAGGTGCTTTAAAATAAAATTGCTGGAAGACCTGAGGAGCTGACTTGATGCCTGACCTCCAGGAATGACTCCCAAAACACCACAGAACTGAGTCCCCAGTTGCATGCTGCCTGCCAAGTTGCTTCAGTCATGTCCAACTCTTTGTGACCCTATGGACTGTAGCCCACCAGGCTCTTCTGTCCATAGGATTCTCCAGGCAAGAATACTGGATTGGGTTGCTGTGCCCTCCTCCAGGGAATCTTCTTAACCCAGGGATAGAACCCACATCTCTTACATCTCCTGCATTTGCTGGTGGGTTAAGGAGATCCAACCAGTCCATTCTAAAGGCGATAAGTCCTGGGTGTTCTTTGGAAGGAATAATGCTAAAGCTGAAACTCCAGTACTTTGGCCACCTCATGAGAAGAGTTGACTCACTGGAAAAGACTCTGATGCTGGGAGGGATTGGGGACGGGAGGAGAAGGGGATGACAGATAATGAGATGGCTGGATGGCATCACCGACTCAATGGACATGAGTTTGAGTGAACTCCGGGAGTTGGTAATGGACAAGGAGGCCTGGCGAGCTGCAATTCGTGGGGTCGCAGAGAGTCGGACATGACTGAGCGACTGAACTGAACTGAACTGAACTCTTTACCACTTGGTGCCACCTAGAAAGCCCCATTGCTCCAAAACTTTAATGCATCTTGAAAATACAAAATGGCTGAAAGCAAATAGTAACATGGGTCAGTGTGCTAAATGTTAAACATTTACTTTTGCAGTTTTATGTAACTGGCAGAGGGATAGTGATATGACTTTTCCATCTCTGATGTATGTGTTTTCAATCTATTTTAACGTATGCTGTATGTTTAGATACTACAGCCTAATAACCATTTTAGAGCAGCTCTACATTCCTATGGAAATATCTCTTTTGCAGAAAAAAAATGTACGTGTGTAGGAACACGGCCAGGGTTTCCCAGATGGCTCAGTGGTAAAGAAACCACCTGCAATGCAGGAGACACAGAAGACACGAGTTCAATTCCTGGGTTAGGAAGATCCCCAGAGGAGGAAATGGCAACCCACTCCAGTATTCTTGTCTGGAAATCCCATGGACAGGGGAGCCTGCTGGGCTGCAGTCCATGGGGTCACAAAGAGTTGGACATGACTGAGCAACTGAGCACACACATGCACACATGGGAACATGGCCACGAAGCTGGAAGTTTTTGTTGTAACTCTTTTAGTAGGCTCCCCCCCACCATGTTTGTGTCCATATGCAACTATTCCTTTCAAGGCTGTTCTAAATAACTGTCTCTCCCTGCCTTCTCCCTCTGATATCACTGTGTAAAGCTTCTTCTCACCTGCCACATCTTCTAAGAGCCAAGTACATTTTAGTAGGTTCTACATCTAATCTTATTTGGCCTGTAGGGCAAGCACGTTGATATGTAGCTTTTCATCCCTATATTTTTTCAAAGTGACTTCTTCCTGAAGCTAAGTCAGTGTGAAGGGAGGCTACTCAGTCCTTCTGAACCTAAAATATTTGATGTGAGATATAAATACAGCCTTCTTTAGGCTCTTGTGTGTTAGTTGCTCAGTCGTGTCCAACTCTTTGCGACCCTATGGACTATAGTCCGCCAGGCTTCTCTCTCCATGGGATTCCCCAAGCAAGAATACTGGAGTGGGTTTAGGCTCTTAGAATCCCCTGAAAAAAGATTTAATTTTTAAGCCTGAGAGAGTTAAAAAAACACAGTAGAGGCAGGGCTGGACTTCAATATAAAAGGTAAATCACAGAACTGGAAAACGATTCTATCAGGAGTATTTCTGTATTGAACTTACGTATTATTTGCTTAGATTTTTGAACTAATTGTCTCTACTCTGTCACTATGTCTTTCTTTGTCAGGAAACTCCACGAAGGAAGTCACTCAAATAAGTTACTTAGAAAAGTTTCTTCCTTTTTTTGTTTTTGTTTTTTGTTTTTTCATTATGGAGAACCTTGCCTACTCACAAGTACTCTCTGTTTTGTTGTTGTTTAAATACAGTGCCTATAAAGAAAGAAGCTGGATGACTAGCTTTCGGTCAGAAGTCATTTGCATCCAAGAACCCTGTAAGAGCCTGACTGATTTAGTTGGTAGTAAGGAGAATCTGGGAAATACAATAAATGAGACAAGGAGTGCTCTCAGGTGACAGTTTCTGATGGCTTATAAGATCACATCATGTCTTAGTTTTTGGTCTCTGCTAATAATCTGTTATGATGTACAGCAGGTTCTGGTATACAGAGTAATTCAAGTGCTCTTCTGTTGGGCATATGGTGCTTTTAAGTACACTCCAAGGGTTGATTTGACTGCTCCTGTTGATAAAGGATGGCACAGTGGGAAGGAAGGGAACAAGCTATGGATGGTGCGTGGGATTCAGGAGAGGAAGGGATTCATATGAGAGCAGAGCTGCTGAGAAAAACAACATGCAGTGACTTAATTAGAAAACCAGTTTTGCCATTCTTTGAGTTCCTGCAAGTGTCACTGTTTCTTATGGTAAAATTTAATGATATATAAATATACACATATATGGTGTATAAAATATGTGTGCTATATAAGGTGTGTTTTATATATGTAAATATGCATGCATATATATATGTACATATATTAAACAGCAAACTCAAATGAAGTAGCAGAAAGACAAGATTTAGTCCCAGCTGTTGAACTGGGAGCAGGGGCAAATATTTGATAAGAGCAAAAAGAAATGATTCTAGAGGAACCTTTTTGAGTAACAGAGAAGAATTTTCCAGGAAACACAGCTTGATACTCTTTCTTTCTGCTTTTAAAAACAGGGAAAATGATGCATTTTTTTCTCATAATATCATCCACAAATCCCATTCACTGGCAAGAGAAGTGACTCTTTATATAAAATTAACAGGTTGTTTACACTTGAAGAGTTTTCAGAATTTTCTCTTACAGGAATTTGTGTCATAGCAAATAGAATCAGAAGTTGTCAGAACAATAGAAATATGGCCGACCAAATCTGTGCAGTTATAGAAAATCCTCATGCCAAATTTGAGTGATTTTAGGCGGAGAGCCTGAGAACTCTGCAATCAGACGGTCAGCTCTGATATAAAAACAGACCAAACATCAATGAGGATGGAACAGAGAGGGAGAACTCAGGACTTCACAGGACTAAGAGTTCAAGAAAGAATATGCTTAAAGTGGGGCCATGATAGACATAAATTAGTCATTCTCAGCAAAGATTTTCTTGAAACCATGGTGGTCCAACATGTGGCCTATGAACTGAATAAATTATGTCTGAAATTGGGTTGCAGTTCACCTGTGATTTGGTGGGAAGAAATTCCCTCATTACCTAATTTTTCCATCCTAACCGACTGAAATGCTTAGCTAAAAGCTGAGTGCTGCTGGGTTTTATACAGGAAGCTTAGATCAATATTTGTAGTTGAAGCCAAAGTTATTAGTTTTATACTTGTGAGTTGTTCGGGTTTAAATATGTACTATCTTATTATGAAATTTAGATATTTTAAATGATTGTGGAATGAAGAAGAATCAACATAGAGACTACTCATGCTTGAGTTGAGGTCAGTATTCAGTAGACTCACTATTACTAGCTAAATAAGTAAATAAGTAAATAAATAAATGTCGTCTACTGCTGTAGACCTGAATGTGCTCTTAGATCAACAGCAGAGGAGGAGGAAAAGGTAAGATAAACTTAAGTGCTCCTTATATGCCAGGAATGGCTCTAGAAGTTTTTCATATATCTCTTCTTCCCTCAAAAGCCCACGATATGTAGATTCCCACCTCACAGTCAAAGAATCTGAGGCATAGAGAGCCTATTTAACTTGACCAAAGTTCCACAGTTTGGCTAGGTACATAGCCAGCTCTTTGAACCCATGGTTCTAAAGTCCAAATTCTTAGTTATGCCTAAGACTAAGAATTACATGTGTATATTTATGGATGTATTAGTGTTTCTTAAACCTTATGTAGTTAATTTATTAATGTAAATTTAAGTCTTTTAAACTATAAAATAACAAAATTGATAAGATTAGCAATAATTTAAAAATACATTATTACATGTAATTATAGTGCAGTAGCAGTACTCACGGAGAAGGCAATGGCACCCCACTCCAGTACTCTTGCCTGGAAAATCCCATGGGTGGAGGAGCCTGGATTCATGTTTGGGAGTTCGTGTAAAAAAATAAATAAATACAAAATAAATAAATAAATAAATAAATAAAAAATAAAAAAATAAAGAGCCTAAGTTTTAAATTTTGGTGAAGTTCAATTTATTATTTTTCTTGAAATCAAGTAGTACTAGTTCTCCTATTTTTTTCTTATTTTTGAAAATTGTTTTAAATATTCCAGATTTTTTTGCATTTCTCTATGAGCCTGAGAATCATGTATCAATCTTTTTAAAGAGTAAAAAGCCTGTTAATATGTTTATTGGAATTATACTAAATCTATAAACCATTAGGCGGAGAAGGCAATGGCACCCCACTCCAGTACTCTTGCCTGGAAAATCCCATGGGTGGAGGAGCCTGGTAGGCTGCAGTCCATGGGGTTGCTAACAGTCAGACACGACTGAGCGACTTCACTTTCGCTTTTCACTTTCATGCATTGGAGAAGGAAATGGCAACCCACTCTAGTGTTCTTGCCTGGAGAATCCCAGGGATGGGGGAGCCTGGTGGGCTGCCGTCTCTGGGGTCGCGCAGAGTTGGACACAACTGAAGCGACTTAGCAGCAGCAGCATAAACCATTAGGAAGAGAACTGAAACCTTAACAACAGTGACTCTTTGGATCAATGATCAAATTATATCTGTTTATTTCAGTCTTTTTTACTTTCAACAACATTTTTTAGGTTTTGAATATCTTTTGGTAGATTTATCCCTAAGTATTTTGTGTGTCTTTATGTTAAACTTGATTGAAATTTGCTTCTGTTTTTCTAGATTCATAAAGTGGAAGCTGATGCTATGGATTTGAGACCTTCTAATACAGGAATTTATTGCTGTCTTCTCCTATATTGTGCTTTAAGGGTAGTTCATAAATTTTAATAATTGCATTTTTTCATTCAGTTTAAAATACCTTATAATATTCATTTTGATTTGTTTTGACCCATATGTTATTTAAAAGTATATTATTTAGGTTCTAAACATTTGGAAATTTTCTAGAGAATATCCCTTACTGATTTCTAGTTTAATTCCATTAAGGTTGGTCAAAAAATGTACTTTGAATGATTTTAATCTTTTACAATTTATTGAGACTTTCATGGCCCAAAATATGGTTTACCTTGGTAAATATTCTGTGTATCTTAAAAAGAATGTGTATTCTACTCTAGGTTAAGCAGAATGCTATATGTATGTCAACTATTTCAAACTGGTTGTTAATATTGTTCAACTTTTCTATATTCTTGTTGGTTTTCTACCTCCTGGTTCTATCAATTATTGAGAGAAGATTATTCTAATTTATCTATTTCTCTATGAATTTTGATCAAATTTTGATTCATACATTTTGAAGAACTGCTACTCGGCATAAACATTCAGGCTGGCTATGTCCTCTTAACCTCTGCCGTGTTGCTTACTGTCAAACCAAGTTCTAGACCTTCACTTCAGTTTTTGACTCAAATGAGTCCACTGCCTGGTTAAACTTTCAGGACTATAAGACCCCAAACAATTATCTCACTCTGTTGGGTAGGTATGTGAGAGATTGTTGATTGGTAGTATTTCCCTAGGATGTAACCCTGAGTCAGAAAGAGCATGATGGCTAGGAAAAATTTTATTGATTAGCTATTTTATTCTTAATAGTGTGTCCCACTCACATTTAGCGTTAGAAAGCAAATACAGTGGAATCACATTCTCGCTGGGTGAAGTATCTTGTATCAAAGATTCAAGCTCAACAATACTACTTCCCCTGTCCCTGCAGTCCTCACAAAGCCTCAGCATTCATATTTAGCACAGAAAACAGGCTGGAAATAACACAACGGCATGACAATCCCTCACTTTAAAGTTTCAATTCCTCTTTTTTTCTATTTTTGTTAAAAAATAAAATCACTTAATCTATCTTTTACATGAATGATTCACCTTTGGTAACAGCAAATATGAAAATGCAATAATTTATAAATATCAGTGGTATCAAACCCAGAGCTAAGTTTGGCCTCTTCCTTAAATTCCCAATTCTTTGACTTTTAAATGTTATAACTATACTTCCTCAATTTATGCAACATTTCCTTTAATGTGTGGTGATAACTTCCTGTACTGTATCCCTATAATGTACCTTCCTGTAAAATGTGCCTCATTTTACAAATGAGAAATACAAATATCAAAGGAATTAAAAGACCTGGTGTCACATACTGGAGAAGGAAATGGCAACCCACTCCTGTGTTCTTGCCTGGAGAATCCCAGGGACGGGGGAGCCTGGTGGGCTGCCCTCTATGGGGTCGCACAGAGTCGGACACAACTGAAGCGACTTAGCAGTAGCAGCAGCAGATGGCACATACTGAGGAAGTGACAGGAGGGAACTATTAAAAAATAAAACAAAAATATAAGATAATAACCTCCTAAAACTTTATTTTTAAAATCTCTATATACATTTCTTTTAACAATGCTCACAAATCTGCAACTTACTCTCCTTTACTTATACAACAATTTGTGATTCCTTTTCCTATTAGACAGAGAAAGCAATGGCAACCCACTCCAGTACTCTTGCTTGGAAAATCCCATGGACAGAGGAGGCTGGAAGGCTGCAGTCTATGGGGTCGCTGATGGTCGGACACGACTGAGCGACTTCACCTTCACTTTTCTCCTTCATGCATTGGAGAAGGAAATGGCAACCCACTCCAGTGTTCTTGCCTGGAGAATCCCAGGGACGGGGGGAGCCTGGTGGGCTGCTGTCTCTGGGGTCGCACAGAGTCGGACACGACTGAAGTGACTTAGCAGTTCCTATTAGAGAATGACATCAACATCTTCCTACTGAAGTTGACAAAACCTTCAAACTCTTTTTATACTCACTTCATTTCACAACTACAGTAACTTCAGCTTGGAACATCAAAACAGAACCACACCCAGGGTTTTTCACCTTTATGGCTACATAAGACAAAAATTTTAACATATACATTTTCCCATCTATTCATTGTTTTGTTTGTTTGTTTTTTTAAAAAGGAACTGTACTGATGAACATGAAGTGGCATAAAACCAGAGTTTTATCCTAGCTAGAAAAAAAAAAAAAGTCTTATCTCAAGTTTTAGATGCCTCAAGGATGCAGGAAAGAAAACATCTATATTAAAATCTACCAGTATACCTAACAGCACACATCTTCAACTGCAGTGAATGGTTTACCATAAAGGTTTCACAACTTGGAACTTTTTGGAACTTTTCACTTCCAAATGCAGAAAGGTAAGGAATGAAACAGCATCTCTGGTGAATTTTTATCTGGGTTCAGAGGAGTGAATACAAATCACAGACAAAGAGAAGCACAAGCACCAGCAAAGTTTATATCCTATGTGCATAATACAGAGATGTATGCACAAAAGAAACAGTCTTTATGTCTCTGCCTTAGGCTTCCTGGGTGTTGTAATGGTAAAGAATCTGCCTGTAATACAGGAGACTCAGGAGATGAGAGTTTGAGCCCTGGCTGGGGAAGATCCCCTGGAGAAAGTGAAAGTGAAGTCCCTCAGTCATGTCTGACACTTTGTGACCTCATGGACTATACAATTCATGGAATTCTCTAGGCCAGAATATTGGAGTGGATAGCCTTTCCCTTCACCAGGGAACTTCCCAACCCAGAGACTGAACCCAGGTCTCCTACATTGCAGGCAGATTCTTTAAAAGCTGAGCCACAAGGGAAGCCCCCCAAAATGGAATGGGTAGCCCATCCCTCCTCCAGGGGCTCTTCCCAACCCAGGAATCCAACCACGGTCTCCAGGATTGCAGGTGGATTATTTACCAATTGAGCTATCAGGGAAGCCCTCCCCTGGTAAAGGAAATGGCAACTCACTCCCTATTCTTGCCTGGAAAATCCCATGGACAGAGAAGCCTGGTGTACTATAGTCCATGGGGTTGCAAAGAGTCACATGACTGAGCACAGACATATAATGGTGTAATGTCTCTGCACAATAGTACAATTTGTGATATAATTTCCCCATGCCCTTCTCACCTACAATTCAGTTCTATATTTTAAAGCATAAGAGACACTTCCCTGAGTTCAGCCTCCAGAGAACAAAAATCTGACCTACACAGACATGCCTCATAACGTCACAGTATCACAATACCTCAACTATAAAATAATGCCTGTAAAAGCAATAAGGGTCATAAAAAATAAAATTCTGATTATATTAGAAGCCTTAAATAGGTATATAGTACTGTTTCTTGTCTGGGGAGGCCTTACAAATAGCTGTGAAAAGATGAGAAACGAAAAGCGAAGGAGAAAAGGAAAGATATAAGCATCTGAATGCAGAGTTCCAAAGAATAGCAAGAAGAGAGGTGGGCTGCTGTCTCTGGGGTCGCACAGAGTTGGACACAACTGAAGCAACTTAGCAGCAGCAGCAGCAGCAGCAGTACTCAATGAAATAATATTTTTGTTCCTTAGAAAACTGTGAGTTGAAAGAACTCAACTAAGTTACTGAGAATGATTATTTCAGAGTGGTAGGATAATGGGTGACTTTTGATTTCTCCTTTATGCTTTTTGTATTTCCTGTTTTTCTGTGATCATCATAGGTTGCTTTTTCTAAGATGTCATTGTGATGAGCTTCCCCAAATAAGTAGACTCCAGTGTCGCTTGTAACGTGCTTCTTGGATGCTGTCAGAAAACCAAAGGCATACCTTGCCATCCCTGTTCCTTTCCATTTTGAGTGTGTGACTTCTGAAATTTACTTGGTCAACTTTTCTCATTTCCAAGTTCAAGGCCTTTTATACTCAGTTAAGTTAAAAACGTGTTTGGAACAGCCTATGTAGGAAGTGATAAATGTTAAGTATATATTTGGTCTCAATTGTTAATTCAAAGCTGAGTGTCAGAAAACCAATAATTCCACCTATATGAGATTTTTGGAAGTTGTACATATGTTGTATAGTGCAAGAGCTTTAGGGCAAGGTGATTTAGGTCAGATGGCAGTTCTATCACTGTAGGTGTATTTTATATGGTTAAATTTTAAATCTTCTATGGCTTAACTCAGCCTTCTGTAAGATGGGAATAATTATAGTACCTGTATCTCATAAGTTTGTTGGAAGAATTAACTAAGTTGATTTATGTACATAAAGCATTCAGAATAGTGTCAAATACTTCATTTAAGCATTCAGTAAACATTAGCTATAATTTAGCTCAGGTGGACATGTATCACAGTAAGGTAAGAACTAGCTTACAAATATCTACAGACTTGTGTTATATATAACCCAAACGTTTCTCATAGAATACAAACCTATGCTCTTAGGATGAAATAATTTGGAAGCACATTATATATCATGTTTGAACTCATGTTTGATAACTGTACTTTGCCTTCAGGCAAGGACTATCTCCACAAGAGGTCTGTTGTGAGCCCCAAGAGGTTGTCTTAAAATTGTGTTGTGCTTTTATCTTTTTCTGTGTCAGGTAATCTGAAGTGGTTATCACAAAATTAGTGTTACAACTTCCCTTCCTTTATTTTATCAGTATGGGAATGTTATAAGTGTGTGGAAAGAGTGCAAGCAGTTGGAGGTTTAGCTTTTAAATGCTCAGTAAAAACAGCTGCCAATAAATTGAGTGCTTTACCATGATCAAGCTCTACCATGATCAAAGCACTCTCCAAGAGTTAATGTAATCTTCCTTCTCTTTCTGTATCTATATGATGACATGTATTATTACCTCTGTATTATAGGTGAGGAAATTGATCTCTAGAAATTAGTCACACAACTAATTAAGAGATGGAATTGGGATTAAAGTCCAAGCAGTGAAAGATAAGTCTGGCTTTCCTGTCACCTCTGTCTTGTCCAACAATGAATGTAAATAATAGAAACCGTGAACACAGATATTGACTTTAGGCACAGAGGTATGATATTCAAAATATTCACCAGCTGGTCATCCAAGGCATTAATTCTGACTAATCAGAATGGATGCCAGCTGTGAACAACTGGTTTAGCTATTTGGGTGTGAACTGTCTGAATACCAGCTCTAATATTTTAGTGACAAATGGTTAATTTGTGAAGTATATCACTCAAAATCTTCAAAAAGAAAATTTATTAAATTACAAAGGATCACTAAAGACCATATCAAGTCCAATATATAAGGCAGGTCATTACATGCTCCTTCCATACACAGTACTCAACCCTGAGTTACCCATCAGCTGAATGGCATGTTGTAAAGATGTCTATGTTCTTTTCCTAGACGATGCTGCTCTCCTTGCTGGTACCATGAGCTAGAGATAGCCAGGCCCAGGATGGAAAGAACTGTCTTGAAGTCTTTTTCCCTTAAATTCATCTACGTACCTGTCCAGGGGATATTAGAATGGATTTTTATTTCAATTCATTTTATTGATTTGGCATCTGTTTAGTGTGATGTAGGGAATAGGATGATGAGTTTAATGTTACAGTACTGGATGGTTAAAAATGCTGTCTGCACTTCCCTGGTGATTCTGCAGTAAAGAATCTACCTGCAAATTCAGGAGACATGAGTTTGATCCCTGGGTTGGAAAGACCCTGGAGAAGGAATTAGCAACCTACTCCAGGATTCTTGCCTGGGAAATCATATGGACAGAGAAGCCTGGAGGGCTACAGTCTGTGAGGTCACAAAGAGTTGGACACGACTGAGTGATTAAACAACAACATTTTACCCACCCAGAATCCAGTGATAAATAAGTTAGAGGACTCCTGTTTGATGTACTTTGACAATTACACCTACATTTAGAGCTCCCGCTTTTACTGCAATGGTCTATGCAGACTTTCTTACTAAGGTTTTTCACCTCTGAGAAGCAATTACTTCTGTCACTTACAGTTTTAAGTGTAATATTAAGGTCATAGAACTAAAAACATCTGGGTGATGGTCCCAGACCTGCTTCTGACAGACCGGAAGCACGACAGCTCATGTGTAAAACAGTCCCTACTGTGGAGAGCTGTGGGGCAATTTAACGATCTCAGGCCTGCATTTCCTTTCTGAAACAACAAGAGCAAAAATATTAAAACATTTGGAATCCCCACATTCTCTTGACAAGTTTTTGAAAGTGCCGTAGTCCTTAAAAATACTTAAAACTTATTTGAGAAAGAAGTTTGTTATTATTATATCCTTGGCATGTGTGCTAATTTGTTTCAGTCGTGTCTTACTCTGTGTGGCCCTATGGACTGCAACCTGCCAGACTCCTTTGTCCATGGGATTCTCCAGGCAAGAATACTGGAGTGGGTTGCTGTGCCCTCCTCCAGGGGATCTTCCCAATCCAGGGATCGAACCTGCGTCTTTAACATCTAACCTGAATTGACAGGTAGGTTCTTTACTACTAGCACCACCTAGTAAGCCCTTATATTCTTGAGGGGGGTAGCAATAAGATAGACATTATGAGCTGCTTTGCCACTGTCTCCTCTTCGTTTTGTCCACCCAGATGTGTGTGTGAGGCCCAGTTGGGCATGCCTCTAAACCCTAACACTGTCATAAGGAAGTTATATTTAGGGTCCAAGAAGCTTATTTTAGGTTTATAGCTAATGAGATACATTTCTTTGCTTCCTCAAAGATTTTTCCCATTCAGATTTTAGATCCTCTTACAGTTTTCTAAATAAAATGATGGACCCCAGCTTTTATAATACACTATTATGTTCTTCTGGCCAGTTTTCTCCCAGCTTATCATTTTAAGCAGACACTTGTAGATGTTTTAATTTTTTGAGGTTGTCACCTTCCAAGTCACAGAGTACCCACTTCTACAATAATCTGTCTCACCTGGTGTCCAGCGACAACTAGGAAATGATTCTTTTGGTGTTACTGCTCTGTGCATTTTCAAGTCCTGATTTTCAATTTTTGAGTGCTCCTTTTCTATTAAGTAAAATTGTTCTGGGCTTATGTGAATGATGATTTGGGCTTAGGTGTAGTGTAATATACAGTGAAAGCAACAGACAACAATTCCCTGTGGGGCTCACCATAGGCCAGAAGAGCTCATGGAAAATAAAACATGGGGGAAAAGGTGCACTGGAAGCACAGTTTGATTTTGTCAGATTCTTGGCATCTGGTTTTTAGTTAATGCTGTTTCTTGCATTTGAAAGAAATCACACACATTTTTGCTCTAGGAGCACTTAGAGCAAGAACAGCATCACCCATCTCTAAAAATATTTCCCGGTGGATAAACTGTTAAGAAAACATGTTTGTGGTTCACACTTTGAATAGAAATATTTACTATTCATACTTTACTTGAATTTTTTTTTTAATCAAGTAACTAAATTGGCTTTTTATGAGATGTTGACTAAAATCAGGGCACTGGGTCACCACATTTATAACCAAAGCAAATGATTAATAATAATTCCATAGCCTTGAAATAACCTACACTGAACCAGCTTACATTGTACTGAGGTTTGTTTTAATTCAGAAGCACAGTATTTCAGGAAAACATGTTAGAAATTAGTTTGTAAAAACCTGAAAGACAATGAGTATTTGATGATTTCTTGAAACTTTAATGAAAGCCTCTTGTGTTCATTAAAAAATGAGTGATTCTAGTTACGTGGATGAAGATCTGAGCTGATGGGCTTAATTAATGTCACTATTGTTTTTCCCTAGTCAAACTTACTTACAGTCAGTGTATATTTTATAGCAATTTCTTTTTCTGTTAAAAAACAAAACAAAACAAAAACCTTTTTTTTTCAGAATGGATCAGGTGTATGGGGGTCTTTAAAATAAGTTAACTTAATGGCCTGAATTTGGAAATAAGGAGTTCATGATCTGAGCCACAGTCAGCTCCTGGTCTTGTTTTTGTTGACTGTATAGAGCTTCTCCATCTTTGGCTGCAAAGAATATAATCTGTCTGATTTCGGTGTTGACCATCTGGTGATGTCCATGTGTAGAGTCTTCTCTTGTGTTGCTGGAAGAGGGTGTTTGCTATGACCAGTGCATTTTCTTGGCAAAACTCTATTAGTCTTTGCCCTGCTTCATTCCGCATTCCAAGGCCAAATTTGCCTGTTACTCCTGGTGTTTCTTGACTTCCTACTTTAGCATTCCAGTCCCCTATAATGAAAAGGACATCTTTTTTGGGTGTTAGTTCTACAAGGTCTTGTAGGTCTTCATAAAACCGTTCAAGTTCAGCTTCTTCAGCATTACTGGTTGGGGCATAGACTTGGATAACTGTGATATTGAATGGTTTGCCTTGGAAACGAACAGAGATCATTCTGTCGTTTTTGAGATTGCATCCAAGTACTGCATTTCGGACTCTTTTGTTGACCATGATGGCTACTCCATTTCTTCTGAGGGATTCCTGCCCGCAGTAGTAGATATAATGGTCATCTGAGTTAAATTCACCCATTCCAGTCCATTTTAGTTCGCTGATTCCTAGAATGTCGACGTTCACCCTTGCCATCTCTTGTTTGACCACTTCCAATTTGCCTTGATTCATGGACCTGACATTCCAGGTTCCTATGCAATATTGTTCTTTACAGCATCGGATCTTGCTTCTATCACCAGTCACATGCACAACTGGGTATTGTTTTTGCTTTGGCTCCATCCCTTCATTCTTTCTGGAGTTATTTCTCCACTGATCTCCAGTAGCATATTGGGCACCTAACGACCTGGGGAGATTCTCTTTTGATATCCTATCATTTTGCCTTTTCATACTGTTCATGGGGTTCTCAAGGCAAGAATACTGAAGTGGCTTGCCATTCCCTTCTCCAGTGGACCACGTTCTGTCAGACCTCTCCACCATGACCCGCCCGCCTTGGGTTGCCCTGCAGGCATGGCTTGGTTTCATTGAGTTAGACAAGGCCCTGGTCCTAGTGTGATTAGATTGACTAGTTTTCTGTGAGTATGGTTTCAGTGTGTCTGCCCTCTGATGCTCTCTTGCAACACCTACCATCTTACTTGGGTTTCTCTTACCTTGGGCGTGGGTTGTCTCTTCACGGCTGCTCCTTACCTTGGACGAGGGGTATCTCCTTACCGCCGCAGTTCCTGACCGTCAACGTGGGACAGCTCCTCTAGGCTCTCCTGCGCCTGCGCAGCCCCTGCTCCTCGGGTTGCTCCTCCCGGTCGCCGGCCGTGGCCTCGGGCGTGGGTGGCTTCTCCCAGCTGCCACCCCTGGCCTCGGGCGCAAGGTGGCTTCTCCCGGCCGCCCCTGGCCTCGGACGTGGGGTGTCTCTTCCTGGCCGCCTCTGACCTCGGACACGGGGTAGCTCCTCCCGGCCGCCACTGACCTCAGACACAGGGTAGCTCCCCTCGGCCGTTCCTGCACCGTCGCAGCCTGGCACTCTAGGTTGCTGCACCTGATGTTGGACGTGGGGTAGCATCTCTCGCCCGAGCTGAGTGCGGCGGCCCGGCTCTCACAAGCGGCCCGCGCTGCGAGAGCCGGGATTGGAAATAACCTTAAATACTGTGAGCCAGCTTCTTATTTTACATATTAATCTTAGAGAATTGTTAGTTGGCAATGGTGATGATCACCCACCTTGTTAGTTCTAGGATGAGGACTAACAGCCTGATATCCTGATCTAGGTTGGTGTTCTTTTGCTAAACCCTGCTGGGCTTTCTTTCTTTTTTTTAAAATTTATTTTACTTTATAATACTGTATTGGTTTTGCCATACATTGAAATGAGTCTGCCACAGGTGTATACAAGCTCCCAATCCTGAACCCCCCTCCCACCTCCCACCCTATGGGCTTTCTTGTATAAAATTAAAAGAAAACTTTGATCTTGTTTTTAAGGCTTCTTTGATAATATTTAAACAAATGTGAGATTTTTATGATTCCAAGCCTTAGAAAAAGTTTCTGATGAAATATGCAAACAATTGCCTATCATGGGTGTTCATGCATTTGATTCATTGAGATTGCTGAGGGGTGAAAGTTCTTGTGTGCTTAGTGATAATCTTAATCAGTCTGAGAGCTGTTATCAGAGCAAAGAGAAATGAGTTTTAGATTTTCTTTATTGATACACATTGACCTTTTAACCCTACTGATTGACAAAGCCACCAAATGTACATTCTTTCCTGTATGGCTCCTGGCCCTGGCTGTGTTCCACAATTCTGTCAAGGGGGTTCTAACATTATGCTAAAACTGCCACTTTTCGCCAGCCGACAATATGCTTGTCTGCCCATTAATGCTTCAGAAAGTGATTAATAAGCTCCCCCACCCCTCCCTGAAAAAAAGGAGGCAGTCCAAATCATTCATAAATGCACAAGGATGAAATGTCTCCTTTGGTCCAGTAGCCCCATGGGCACCTACCCCCAGCTAAAATGTAGACTGATTGTGGAAACCTTGCAGGTATAAAAGAAATTGCAAATTTTCATGTCACTTATTAGTGTCTGCACTTATAATGTTATTTTTTATAATTCAGATTCTATTTGTGTTAATAATGTCAAACATTATACTAGGACTCATTCCCTCTTGAGCCTGTCCATCTGTTATATTGTCAGAATGACCTTCCTTGTTTCTTCTTCACTTGTAGAATTTTTCCCTTGGTTGAATTAAAAAAAAAGAAAAGAATAAAGCAGCCTTCTGCCTTCTTTCATTTAAAGTGACTAAGGAAGAACTTCAATTTCATATACAAAGGTAGAGAATGGTTTTCCTCACAACACATACCATACATTAATTGATACTTTAGTCTACCCAGGGCATTGTATATGTTGTATTAAAAGGAATGAAAATGAAAGGTCATCATTGTGAAAAGACACAGAGTGAATGGATGCAGGAATAATTTTTAAAAGTTTTAAAAGATCAGAATAGCCATATTTTTAAATGTCTAAAGATATCTTTCCTTTTTAATAAGATTAAGTAGTTTGAAATCTTTTAATACTGTATGATGTAAGAATGTAAGAATTGCTATTTTTTAAAATTCATTTCAATTGACTAAATACTTGTCTGCTTTATATTCTCAGTAGGTGTGATAATAGCTGTAATTATTTAAAGTAAAAAGTGAAAACCTGTTAAATAGATGAGATGGTGTCATCTAAAAGTCACAGATTAAAGATAAAATAGCATACATGAAAAAGCTTTTGCAGTTTAAAATGTGTACATTTAACTTATTGGTATTATATATGTATGTTAGATTCAGTTTCAGAATATCTTTCTAATCATACTTTTCCCCTGATGTTTTAAGACCACCCTGTAATAAGTGTTCTTTGCAATGAACATATGTTCCTCCTTCTTCCTTTCATCTGCTTTTCTTCCTGTCTTTTGTATTATTTTTACCTTTTAAAGCAATGAGTGTTTGTTCTCTGTGAATTGTTCTACTGCTTATGGGGTCTTTACCTTCTTACCCAACTAAATATCACCACCAGTATCAAAAAGGATGATTTTAATCTCTTTGAGTAAGTTTGGCATGTTTTAATTTAAAATTTTGTCTTTAAGATATCATTTTTAATAGGCATTTTGATTTCATTTGTGAATCTCCCTTGAATTTCACTAAAATGATGGGTACATCTAGAGAAGGGGAGTATGTTTTGGTGAATTTGAACACATTGAAAATTATATTAGACATTATATGTTTAACAAAATACATTTTAGAGCTTGAAGAATAGAACTGATTTTTAGTAAAGCAGTGAAAGTAGAAGGCAATGGCAACCCACTCCAGTACTCTTTCCTGGAAAATCCCATGGACGGAGGAGCCTGGTGGGCTGCAGTCCATGGGGTCACACAGAGTCAGACACAACTGAAGCGACTTAGCAGTGAAAGTAGGACATCCTGGGAGGTCTGGCAATGCCAAAGAATGCTCAAACTACCGCACAATTGCACTCATCTCGCACGCCAGTAAAGTAATGCTCAAAATTCTCCAAGGAGGCTTCTACAATATGTGAACCGTGAACTTCCAGATGTTCAAGCTGGTTTTAGAAAAGGCAGAGGAACCAGAGATCAAATTGCCAACATCCGCTGGATCATGGAAAAAGCCAGAGAGTTCCAGAAAAACATCTATTTCTGCTTTATTGATTATGCCAAACTTTTGACTGTGTAGATCACAAGAAACTGTGGAAAATTCTGAAAGAGATGGGAATATCAGACCACCTGACCTGCCTCTTGAGAAATCTATATGCAGGTCAGGAGGCAACAGTTAGAACTGGACATGGAAAAACAGACTGGTTCCAAATAGCAAAGGAATACATCAGGGCTGTATATTGTCACCCTGCTTATTTAACTTATATGCAGAGTACATCATGAGAGACACTGGGCTGGAAGAAGCACAAGCTGGAATCAAGGTTGCTGGGAGAAATATCAATAACCTCAGATATGCAGATGACACCACCCTTATGGCAGAAAGTGAAGAAGAAGTAAAGGGCCTCTTGAGGAAAGTGAAAGAAGAGAGTGAAAAAGTTGGCTTAAAGTTCACCGTTCAGAAAACAAAGGTCATTGCATCCGATCCCATCACTTCATGGCAGATGGATGGAGAAACAGTGGAAACAGTGACAGACTTTTTTTTGGCCAGTGCGGTGGGGCCGGGGTTGAGGGTTGGGGGAGGTTCCAAAATCACTGCAGATGGTGACTGCAGCCATGAAATTAAAAGACGCTTACTTCTTGGAAGGAAAGTTATAACCAACCCAGACAGCATATTAAAAAGCAGAGACATTACTTTGCCAACAAAGGTCCGTCTCATCAAGTCTATGGTTTTTCCAGTAGTCATGTATGGATGTGAGAGTAGGACTAAGGAAAGCTGAGCACCAGAGAATTGATGCTTTTGAACTGTGGTGTTGGAGAAGACTCTTGAGGGTCCCTTGGATTTTTAAGTTAATCCAATCAGTCCATCCAGGAAATCAGCCCTGAATTTTCTTTGGAAGGACTGGTGTTGAAACTGAAACTCCAATACTTTGCGAAGAGCTGACTCATTTGAAAAGACCCTGATGCTGGGAAAGATTGAAGGCAGGAGGAGAAGCGGACAACAGAGGATGAGATGGTTGGATGGCAACACCAACTCAATGGACAAGAGTTTGAGTAAACTCTGGGAGTTGGTGATGGACAGGGAGGCCTGGCATGCTGCAGTGCATGGGGTCACAAAGTGTCAGACACAACTGAGCAACTGAACTGGAAGGTCTGGATATCAGAGGCAATTCTAGAGGTTCTGATTCTTTTGTAACCCATAGGTAGTGGTCACAGTGATTTTGTGTATGGTACAAACTCAGTTCTTATTATCTATCTCCCTTATTTAGGCTTGAACTTTGATCTAACTTGTAGTGGAATTAAAGATAAGTGTGCTGTCTGACTCATGTAGGAGAGTTAGTACAGAACAACAAAGGATATTAAATACACATTGATTTTCATGTCAGCTCTTTGCTAACCTTGTGACTGTCCTACTAAATTATTTTTATTTGTGAAGAGCTGTTATAGTGACATTCTTTCATGCATTCTTCTAGTTGTTTATTAATGTATTTATTGTGGACTTACTATAAGTATACAATAAATTTATTGCAGACTTACTATAAACAAATCACTGTTTATTTCCAATATTCTGGGAGATGGGTCATAGAGGCTGTCTCTTATACACATCTACTCCAGGTGTTTCTTGACTTCCTACTTTAGCATTCCAGTCCCCTATAATGAAAAGGACATCTTTTTGGGGTGTTAGTTCTAAAAGGTCTTGTAGGTCTTCATAAAACCATTCAACTTCAGCTTCTTCAGCATTACTGGTTGGGGCATAGACTTGGATAACTGTGATATTGAATGGTTTGCCTTGGAGACGAACAGAGATTATTCTGTCGTTTTTGAGATTGCATCCAAGTACTGCATTTCAGACTGTTTTGTTGACCATGATGGCTAGAGATTCCTGCCTGCAGTGGTAGATATAATGGTCATCTGAGTTAAATTCACCCATTCCAGTCCATTTTAGTTCGCTGATTCCTAGAATGTCGACGTTCACCCTTGCCATCTCTTGTTTGACCACTTCCAATTTGCCTTGATTCATGGACCTGACATTCCAGGTTCCTATGCAATATTGCTCTTTACAGCATTGGATCTTGCTTCTATCACCAGTCACATGCACAACTGGGTATTGTTTTTGCTTTGGCTCCATCTCTTCATCCTTTCTGGAGTTATTTCTCCACTGATCTCCAGTAGCATATTGGGCGCCTAATAACCTGGGGAGTTCCTCTTTTGGTATCCTATCATTTTGCCTTTTCATACTGTTCATGGGGTTCTCAAGGCAAGAATACTGAAGTGGCTTGCCATTCCCTTCTCCAGTGGACCACATTCTGTCAGACCTCTCCGCCATGACCCGCCCACCTTGGGTTGCCCTGCAGGCATGGCTTGGTTTCATTGAGTTAGACAAGGCTGTGGTCCTAGTGTGATTAGATTGACTAGATTTCTGTGAGTATGGTTTCAGTGTGTCTGCCCTCTGATGCCCTCTTGCAACACCTACCATCTTACTTGGGTTTCTCTTACCTTGGGCATGGGGTATCTCTTCACAGCTGCTCCAGCAAAGCACAGCCGCTGCTCCTTAACTTGGACGAGGGGTATCTCCTTACTACTGTCGTTCCTGACCTTCAACGTGGGATAGCTCCTCTAGGAGATTCCTTAAAACACTGGAAATAGAATTGCCATACAACTCAACAATACCACTGCTGGGCATACACATCGAGGAAACCAGAATTGAAAGAGACACATGTACCCCAATGTTCATCACAGCACTGTTTATAATAGCCAAGACACAAAAGCAATCTAGATGTCCATCAGCAGATGAATGGATAAGAAAGCTGTGGTACATATACACAATGGAGTATTACTCAGCCATTAAAAAGAATACATTTGAATCAATTCTAATGAAGAGTGAAGTAAGGCAGAAAGAGAAACACCAATACAGTATACTAACGCATATATATGGAATTTAGAAAGACGATAATGATAACCCTGTATGCGAGACAGCAGAAGAGACAGAGATGTATAGAACAGTCTTTTGGACTCTGTGAGAGAGGGCAAGGGTGGGATGATTAGGGAGGATGGCATTGAAACATGTATATTATCATATGTGAAACGAATCGCCAGTCCAGATTCGATGCATGATACAGGATGCTCAGGGCTGGTGCACTGGGATGACCCAGAGAGATGGTATGGGAAGGGAGGTGGGATGGGGGTTCAGGATGGGGAACACATGTACACCTGTGGTGGATTCATGTCAATGTATGGCAAAAACAATACAATATTGTAAAGTAATTAGCCTCTAATTAAAATAAATAAATTTACATTAAAAAAATGGAAATATACAAAGATAGAAAACTGAGGATGTGTAGAAGAGTATTTATTAATTAAAGTGCACTATGACTTTATCACTTTAGTTATGAGATTTTGAGATAGCTAATTAACTTCTCTGTACTACATGTTTCTTCATTCTGAAAACAGAGGTAATGATAGTACTTTATTCAAATGGTCTTCCTGTAGACATTAAATGGATTAATCCAGGAAAAATACCTTAAATGTTCTTATTATTTTTTTAATCATCGTTGTGATAATCTATAGAAATGTCACATGAGCCAAACCCTTGAGGCCAGGAGAAGAAATTCCTAATGTAAGAACATAAATTCCATAAAGAAAACCGATAGTATTGACATTGTCCATTTGTTGTTCAGCCACTAAGTCTTACCCAACTCTTTGTGACCCCATGGCCTGCAGCACACCAGGCCTGTCCTTGGCCATAGACATTCCATATAATGTCCACACAAGAGAGAGGCTAAAGTGGGAAATGTGAAGAGACTTCTCCACTTCTGTTCACTGTGAACCTATTTCCCTGCAGGCCCGTGTTGGTTGAGATTGTCGTCTTGGCCCTCAAATTGGTCTTCCAGTATAGTGTCAGCATTGAACCTGATAAAGAACCTGATATCACCAAGGTGGTCATGGAAGAATGAGGGAACGATCAACACAGCATCTCTTTCACTGTGCTGGCTAGATCAGATCCTGCAGATTGTCCCCAAATCATCATCCACCCACTGAGAAATTCTAAAAATGAGATCTTGAAAACTGAATCCTCTCCATTTCAACTGCTGATCTTCAGTAACCCACCAAATCCACATCTTAAACTGTGTGCTTGAATGAACATGTTTAGCCCAGGGAAGAGGATGAAAGGAGAAAGGCTGATCCTGCTCCTGGCTGAGAGAGGAGAAATGGTCTGGAAGTTGAAGGCTGGAGCAGGCTGGCCTTGGCAAGAAAAAGGCTGAGCCATGAGCAGAGGTCAGAGCATCCTGCCACAACAAGGTATCTGACCATAGGTTGGCCTACAGAACTGCAAAGCCAAAGATTGGCTCTGCAGCCTACCAGCACTTGGAAAGACTGACATGTGAGTCCAAATGCTTGAGCCCCGCTGGACCCTGCCTAGCCTATAGCACCAGGGAAATCACCGACCTTTATCAGTTTCCTTTCTTCTCCAGGTGCATTGGACTGCTCGGTGGGGTTGTGGACTTTGCAGTCTACCTCATGAATGAGCTGTTGTCCCTGGTAATGCACTACAAGGGGAATTGTCCACTCCTGGGGGTGCAGAGCCAGGCCTGGTGAGGGGAGGTGTGATTTTTCCTGGCTGGGCTGTACTCTTAGGGATCTTCCTTTCTAAGGGACCATCTTCCTTGGGGTGGTCAGTTGCTCCCTGCCCCTCTTCACTCAGCATGGCCTGGGAGATGAACAGGGGACTGACATTAGCTGAAATCAATGGTCCCACACTTGAAACATTTACCATAACCACAGACTGCCAGTAGGACTTTCACTAATATTCCTTCATTCAACACAAGTTTAATTCATTTAAATACAAAACCTATACACATCATAGTTCAGATTCACATGTATCATATAAAAAAATCATATGTACCATGTGCCCCAAATACCAAATATTCTATACTAGTCATTCTGGAAGGAGGCTGGGAATCTGGGTTTATATTTTTAAAAATCCTCAATATTGTTCTGGGATTTACTGAACTTGAGTCACTGTTCAAAGTGTGTTCCTCAGACCAGCAGCACTGACCTCCCATGGACACTCATTATAAATGCAGACTCTTAGGTCCTACCTCAGACCTGCTCAATAATTTGTATTTTAACAGCATCTTCAGGGAATTGTATATGCACAAAACTGTGAAAAACACAAAAACACTTCTCTATGGTTCCCAGGGCCCCATTTCACTCTATAAAGTTTCAGGTTCAAGAGGTCAAGGTTTCTAAGGGAATAGTGCTCTGGAATGTTAAAAGTCTAGATTGTTTAAGGTTCTAGGATTCTAATAGTCTGAGGTTTTAGAATCCTGGTGACCTCTGGCTCTCAGATTTGGACTCTAGGCTTCCATTGTTCTAGAATCCTAATGGTTAGAAGTTCTGAGGGCCCCAGTACTGAGCATCTCTGTGGGTGGCAAACAGGGTGCTCACAGCAGATAATAATCAGTCCTCTTCCTTCTCCCATCTCTCCTCTCCCTCCTCAGCTGCTGAACTGTTTCCTTCCTTGCCTCTCTGCATTTCTCTCTATGTGTCGCTCTCTTTCCCCGGCTCCTTGTGACCCTCAGCTATGCCCATGAGTCTGCAGTTACCTTGAAAACCTGGATATGGATTATGTTAAGAACCACGATGCTAAGTCACAGCCTGGAAAAGTAATGAGGGGGCTCCCTCTGCAGCGTTACAGGAGAGGGCACCCCACTCTAGTCTGTAGCACAGGCAGGTCTGGTCAGGGGATCCTGGAGAATCTGCAGACCTTTCCTTGTGAGCAGGTCAGAAAACTGTGGCTGGAGGGGCCTCTGCAGACTGATGGCCTCTGTGGGCCTCTGAGAGCTTCTACTGCCCTCCTTTGTCACACTGGCAGAACCTGCTGTCCAGAAAGATGTGACAAAGAGGATGGGCCTGATCAGGGCTCAAATCTTGGATGTTCTCTTAGCAACTGTGATTTCGTGGTCAACTGGCTCTACCTCTCTGAGCCTTGGGTTCCTCCCAAGTGAAAGGAAATCATAAATGCTGCAGATCTGATGAGTGGATTTAAAGAGAGAGCAGAAAGAGCTTAATACCCAGTAGGCATTGTTAATAAACACAGCCCCTTCTCATGAGGAGCTGTGGTTTGACCTCCATCCCCTGGAAACTCTTCTTGACCTGGGTCTCTGGAAAGACTGGCGTTGATGAGGCTGGGGCCAACAGAATGGGGTGAGTAACAGTGTCAGGGTCCTGGAGGCAGTTCTTCTAGAAAATATCCACAGACCCAGTTCCTTGGGCAATCGCTCTGTTCTTCTCATATATTCTCTCAATGGCTCCTTGCAATGACCCTGTGGGGATAGTTAGTGTTATCACACCCATTTTACAGATGAACTAACTGAGGCTCAGGGAGATCAAGTGACATGCAAGAGGTCCCATGGCTGTCAACTCTAACCCACTGGAGAGTTTCAGCCACTGGTGTTTGAATTCTATTCAGCTTTCAGTGCTGGAGCCTAAGAACTGCTACTTATTAGTTCCTTCAGAGGAAGTTTATAAACTCCAACTGGAAAAACAGATGAGGAGGACCTCTGTGACGCCTACCTGCTGGTGAAGGCCGGCTCTGAGCCCTGGGCTGATGGAGGATGAAACCCTCCAGAAACACACACAGGGACCCGTGGATAAGCAGCATAGCTTGGCTCCGCTTCTGTCTCTAGTGGCAGACTGAGCCCTGATCTCGGTCACAGACCGGGTCCTGACCCTTAATCACACACCCAGACGGCACTTGGTTTTGCCCCTGACAGCCCAGAACAGTCAGACTAGGCTTTGGCTCCACTGCTGACTGAGCTCTGACACTGGTCACCGATAGTGACCTGACCTGTGTCTCAGTCTGATCCATGAACCTGATCAAATGCTGAGCCCCAAACCATGACTCATCATGGTCCTTGATCATTCTTTTCACATTAGCCATTGTTGTTAAGGTGAGCGTGTGAGGAGGGGTCAGTGCCAACTACCAGAGAAAGACCCCAAACCACAGGTGCCCGTCCCTCACTGAGCCTCAGAGATCGCAGGGTTTCGGGGGAAACACTACGGCAGCCATGCCTCGTGAACACAGGAGCCAGTAAGGGCCCTAGGAAGTCCATGCCTCACACCAGGGTTGTCTTCCAGATTGATTCCCAGGGACTTGACAGAATCTCTGTACCGTCTCCCTCTGGGATGCTGTCACCATCCCTCAGGAGTGACAACTGAACTGAGTCAAAGACACTCTCAGACGCTCCTCCTCGCAGTCAGGACACCCTATGCTCGACACCCTCACCCCAGCAATAAAAAAACCATTTCTCTATGTCCAGTGTGGTCCATTGCATTCCTTCCATTGAGACTTCAGAGAAGACAAGGTATGGGCAATCAGGGCAGTGGACACCTGGATCCAAAGCTAGCAACACATTGTAGACCATGTCTTCCTCCTCCAAACTGATGCCTACTCGAGCGTCACACAACCACACTGGAAACAACAAATATCAAAGCCACAGGAGAGCTTAGAGGTCATCATTTTCACATCTTTGCTGAAAAGTCTAGGGAAACGGTGGCCCAGGCGAATGGCTTGGCACTGCAGGTGCACTTCACCATTGCCACATAGTAGGCATGGCAAACCTCTTTTTCCAGTTGAGGATACTGAGATTCAGGGAAGGGAGGTGACTGGCCTAGGTCTCACAAGCACAGAAAATCAGCATTTGTGTCCACAGGAAAGGTCAGGTCACATTGAGGCCAGCTAGTGGGGCAGGAGAGTCCTTGGACTTGAATATGTTATTCCTCGACATCTGCTGTTTGAGTTGGTTGTTACACCTGGTGCATTGGGCCCAGGTCAACCCGGAACACTTGGCCCAGGAAGCCCAGATGGGTGCCCACTTGGCACAGGGCTTATAATACCAGCAGAGACCTCTGGGTCACCTGTGTCCATCTTCTCCAGTCCCGCACCTGCATCTCAGTAGGAACCTGATGAACTCAGCTCTGACAAAGTATAAGTAGGGCTAGAGGCTTGAGGAGCTAGCCTTCCTCATGGTAACTGTGGTCCCACCATCAGAGCACAGAGTAAGGAGAAGGTAGCAGCCCAGGTGCCCAAGCCTGGTGCTGGGACATGGAGGACCCCATCCAGCAGAGCCTTGGATCCGTCAGCAACCACCCTCCACACTGTCTGAGCCTAGTTTATACACATCTGAGATCCCTCTTCCCCTGGCTGTGGGCACAGAGCTGAGGGATGTGAGGAAAATCTGTGGAGAGACTTGTTCTCACTTCAAGACTGCAACCCAGGGGGTGGAGAGTGATGTAATGAACTCAGACCTAGAGTTGGCCCCAGCCTTCTGCTGCCTCATTGCAAAGTGGGTAAACAACCTGGTACCTGGATCCCCGTGGCAAAACGGAAATTAAAAGGGTACGAAGGGGATTGTGGTCAGACCTCAGTTCTGGATTCTGGCAGACTGCTTTCTAATCCTCTCTTTCCCTGTTGCTGGCTTGTGGCCTGGACAAGGGACTTCATCTCCCTGAACCTCAGGTCCCAGGTATGTAGAATGAGACTAAGTATGGGAGTCTCCTCCCGGGTGTGCTGTGAGGATGTGGAGGGATAATGTGTGTAGGCTCCTTATATAACAGTGATGGAGGTATTATAATTATTGCTGGTGTCTGGTCACTTCACTCCCCTCCACCTCAGGTGTCCCATCTGTACATGACCCCACTGATACAGGGTTATGGAGAGGATGAAGGGAGGAGATTAAGCATCCAATATGCTTTATGCTTAATCAGTGGAAACCAGATTTCTTATTTCGTGTGCTATAAAGACCACATGACCTAGATGGGCTCAGACTTCCGGTGTCTATAAATTCTGGCTCCCTGGTGACTAGTGTATAAGCTTTGGGAGGTGCAGTTCCTCACCAAACCTCAGCTTCCTGTCAGGACCATGTTAGAGAGTCCAAGAAATATGATGTCAAGTACAAGTACACCTCATTAATTGTAGGGACTGGATGGAGCTTTCTGCAGAGAAGCCCTCCCAAGCACTCCTGGGCTTGCAGGGTGGATTGATTAGTGATGTCTGCCCCAAGTTCAGGAGGGGAGAGTGGAACGATTGCATGTTCACCAGATCAGGACCAGGTCATCTGTAATGACCCCTCCAGCCGGTGATGGGGGCATGGACACCACATATTCACAGAGGTTGGGACTCTGGGACCTGTCTAGTGCTGTGGGGTGGAGGAGGGACCCTGATCTGAGTTCCAGGCTTGGCTCAGTTTATAACCTGTTTTGTAACTCTGAGGAAGACGTTCATTTTCTCCAGGGTCTCCATTTCCTCGAACTACAAAATGAATTGAGGCTTCCTGCTACACAGTTGACCCCTTGGTGTTCTGAGAAGTGGTCAGGAATGTCTGGGGGCTATTTGCTACATTCCCACCAGCTGGAGCAATGTACATAGGGGAGAAACCTCAGGCCAGCTCCGCCCACACCCTTAGCCACTACACATTCCTGTGGCCAGAGAGAAGGAGGAGCTTCTAATGCAGCAGAAGCGCCCCGTGTCTGGGGAGAGGCAGACGTGCACAGAAAGTACTTGGAAACAGAGCAACGTGCTCTCCCTCAGGGTGACCCATGGGCAGGGTCCCCGATTTGTGTTATAGTAACAATGACAACAACATGTCAGGGAGCACGTGTTCATCAGCTACGATCACAAGGCATTGTTATGACACAGGAGACACGTCAGGGAACAAAACAGACGAGATCCCTGCCTAGTGGGGCTCCCTCTCCAGTGGACGAGGAAGAAAACTAATCTTTACGGATCGCATGTCCAGATCTATACATGTTAACTGTGTACCCTTCAGACCAGTTCAGTGATGTAGGTACACCCATTTGCCCTATTTACAGGTGAGTAAACTGAGTCTCGAAGAGGGGAAGATCATCAGGCTAGTAAGTGGCAGCACTCTGATTTGCTCACAGCCTCATCATACTTTCAAGAACTGCACACACTGCCCCTTGTCTCCCTCCCTATTTTCCAGGGCTCCTGAATGCTGCCTTAGGTCACCACTCACTACTATGTATTGCAGTAATAGTAAGTATGATGACCTCTGTTATTCATGGAACACCTTCCTCAGCCAGGGCTGGACTGGGCTTTCTACTGACATTTCCTCATTTAGTGCCCCCAGCAGCTCTTCCTAAGGCAGAGGATATCCTAGTGCTGGTTTTCATGGTTGAAAGCAAAAAAACAGGGCTCAGAGAGGTTATGACATTTACCTGCTGTCACTCCACCAACAAAGAAAAGTTCTGGGATGTACACCCAAGGATGACCTAAGAGCAAGCTTATTGTACTGTTACAATAAAATAAAACACATGGATTACTGGATGGGCACATTTTAATTAATCAGCATTAAAAATGCTTATGCAAGCTCTAAAAACTATTTATTGAAAATGCACTCTGTGGCAGGGCTTGGGCATGAAGCCTGTGGTTTTGGCCCTTATGGCTTCACAGAGGGGACAGTTATCACTTTGCCCAAGGAGCTGATGGGATTCATGCTCAAAGCAAGAGTGTGGGGTGGCCCAGCAGATGGGAATGTAGCAAGGATCCCTTAGATGTTGCTGACCACCTCTCAGAGCCCTGCGGAGTCAACCGTCTAGCAGGGGATCTCTGTTCATTTTGTAGTTAGAGGCAACAGAGACCTTGGGAGAAAATGAACATGTTACTCAGAGTCACAAAGCAGGTTATTTATTGGCCAAGACTGGAATCTAGATAAGGGTCTCTATTACCTTTTCACAGCACCAGGCAGGTCCCAGACTCCCACTGTCCATGAATGTGTGGTGTTGGTGTGCCCATCGCTGGCTACAGGGCTCTTGGATATGACCTGGTCCCACAGTGGCACACACGCAGTGACTCCACTCTCCCCTCCAGAACCTGTGGCAGATATCACTAATCAGCTCCTGAACCCTCCAAGTTCAGGAGCTGCCTGAGACAGCTTCTTACCAGAAAGCCCTATCGAATCCCTATATTCAATCAGATCATATTTGAGACCATGGTGCTGTTTTCACTAACTCAGCCCTAGAAGGGAAACAGGCTTATGAGGAAGCACACAAGGAAGCACAGCTGTCACGGGCTGTCTACACACCATCACCCAAGGGAGCCAGAATTTGTGGACACTGGTGTACTGGATGTCTGAGCCCATTTTCTCTCATTCAATCTTTACTGCACACAAGAGTAAGAAATGCGGTAGCCACTGCTTAAGCATTAAGAGTGTTGAGTGCTTCATCTTCTCACTTAGTCTTCTCCATAGCCCTCCGGGGTGGGACCACATATAGACGGGAGACCTGAGGTAGAGGGGAGTGAAATGGCTGGTCGGTGATGGGGGCGTGGACACCATAGGTTCACGGAGGTTGGGACTCCGGGACCTGCCTAGTGCTGTGAGGTGGAGGAGGGACCCTGATCTGAGTTCCAGGTTTGGCTCAGTTTATAACCTGTTTTGTGACTCTGAGGAAGATGTTCATTTTCTCCAGGGTCTCCATTTCCTTGAACTACAAAATGAATAGAGGCTTCCTGCTACACAGTTGACCCCTTGGTGTTCTGAGAGGTGGTTAGGAATGTCTGGGGGCTATTTGCTACATTCCCACCAGCTGGAGCAATGTACATAGGGGAGAAACCTCAGGCCAGCCCCGCCCACACCCTTAGCCACTACACATTCCTGTGGCCAGAGAGAATCCTGCTACACAGTTGACCCCTTGGTGTTCTGAGAGGTGGTCAGGAATGTCTGGGGGCTATTTGCTACATTCCCACCAGCTGGAGCAATGTACATAGGGGAGAAACCTCAGGCCAGCCCCGCCCACACCCTTAGCCACTACACATTCCTGTGGCCAGAGAGAAGGGGGAGCTTCTAATGCAGCAGAAGTGCCCCGTGTCTGGGGAGAGGCAGACGTGCACAGAAAGTACTTGGAAACAGAGCAACGTGCTCTCGCTCAGGGTCACCCATGGGCAGGGCCCCCGATCTGTGTGTTATAGTAACAATGACAACAACATGTCAGGGAGCACGTGTTCATCAGCTACGATCACAAGGTATTGTTATGACACAGGAGACACGTCAGGGAACAAAACAGACGAGATCCCTGCCTAGTGGGGCTCCCTCTCCAGTGGACGAGGAAGAAAACTAATCTTTACGGATCGCATGTCCAGATCTATACATGTTAACTGTGTACCCTTCAGACCAGTTCAGTGATGTAGGTACACCCATTTGCCCTATTTACAGGTGAGTAAACTGAGTCTCGAAGAGGGGAAGATCATCAGGCTAGTAAGTGGCAGCACTCTGATTTGCTCACAGCCTCATCATACTTTCAAGAACTGCACACACTGCCCCTTGTCTCCCTCCCTATTTTCCAGGGCTCCTGAATGCTGCCTTAGGTCACCACTCACTACTATGTATTGCAGTAATAGTAAGTATGATGACCTCTGTTATTCATGGAACACCTTCCTCAGCCAGGGCTGGACTGGGCTTTCTACTGACATTTCCTCATTTAGTGCCCCCAGCAGCTCTTCCTAAGGCAGAGGATATCCTAGTGCTGGTTTTCATGGTTGAAAGCAAAAAAACAGGGCTCAGAGAGGTTATGACATTTACCTGCTGTCACTCCACCAACAAAGAAAAGTTCTGGGATGTACACCCAAGGATGACCTAAGAGCAAGCTTATTGTACTGTTACAATAAAATAAAACACATGGATTACTGGATGGGCACATTTTAATTAATCAGCATTAAAAATGCTTATGCAAGCTCTAAAAACTATTTATTGAAAATGCACTCTGTGGCAGGGCTTGGGCATGAAGCCTGTGGTTTTGGCCCTTATGGCTTCACAGAGGGGACAGTTATCACTTTGCCCGAGGAGCTGATGGGATTCATGCTCAAAGCAAGAGTGTGGGGTGGCCCAGCAGATGGGAATGTAGCAAGGATCCCTTAGATGTTGCTGACCACCTCTCAGAGCCCTGCGGAGTCATAGAAGCCCTCCCAAGCACTCCTGGGCTTGCAGGGTGGATTGATTAGTGATGTCTGCCCCAAGTTCAGGAGGGGAGAGTGGAACGATTGCATGTTCACCAGATCAGGACCAGGTCATCTGTAATGACCCCTCCAGCCGGTGATGGGGGCATGGACACCACATATTCACAGAGGTTGGGACTCTGGGACCTGTCTAGTGCTGTGGGGTGGAGGAGGGACCCTGATCTGAGTTCCAGGCTTGGCTCAGTTTATAACCTGTTTTGTAACTCTGAGGAAGACGTTCATTTTCTCCAGGGTCTCCATTTCCTCGAACTACAAAATGAATTGAGGCTTCCTGCTACACAGTTGACCCCTTGGTGTTCTGAGAAGTGGTCAGGAATGTCTGGGGGCTATTTGCTACATTCCCACCAGCTGGAGCAATGTACATAGGGGAGAAACCTCAGGCCAGCTCCGCCCACACCCTTAGCCACTACACATTCCTGTGGCCAGAGAGAAGGAGGAGCTTCTAATGCAGCAGAAGCGCCCCGTGTCTGGGGAGAGGCAGACGTGCACAGAAAGTACTTGGAAACAGAGCAACGTGCTCTCCCTCAGGGTGACCCATGGGCAGGGTCCCCGATTTGTGTTATAGTAACAATGACAACAACATGTCAGGGAGCACGTGTTCATCAGCTACGATCACAAGGCATTGTTATGACACAGGAGACACGTCAGGGAACAAAACAGACGAGATCCCTGCCTAGTGGGGCTCCCTCTCCAGTGGACGAGGAAGAAAACTAATCTTTACGGATCGCATGTCCAGATCTATACATGTTAACTGTGTACCCTTCAGACCAGTTCAGTGATGTAGGTACACCCATTTGCCCTATTTACAGGTGAGTAAACTGAGTCTCGAAGAGGGGAAGATCATCAGGCTAGTAAGTGGCAGCACTCTGATTTGCTCACAGCCTCATCATACTTTCAAGAACTGCACACACTGCCCCTTGTCTCCCTCCCTATTTTCCAGGGCTCCTGAATGCTGCCTTAGGTCACCACTCACTACTATGTATTGCAGTAATAGTAAGTATGATGACCTCTGTTATTCATGGAACACCTTCCTCAGCCAGGGCTGGACTGGGCTTTCTACTGACATTTCCTCATTTAGTGCCCCCAGCAGCTCTTCCTAAGGCAGAGGATATCCTAGTGCTGGTTTTCATGGTTGAAAGCAAAAAAACAGGGCTCAGAGAGGTTATGACATTTACCTGCTGTCACTCCACCAACAAAGAAAAGTTCTGGGATGTACACCCAAGGATGACCTAAGAGCAAGCTTATTGTACTGTTACAATAAAATAAAACACATGGATTACTGGATGGGCACATTTTAATTAATCAGCATTAAAAATGCTTATGCAAGCTCTAAAAACTATTTATTGAAAATGCACTCTGTGGCAGGGCTTGGGCATGAAGCCTGTGGTTTTGGCCCTTATGGCTTCACAGAGGGGACAGTTATCACTTTGCCCAAGGAGCTGATGGGATTCATGCTCAAAGCAAGAGTGTGGGGTGGCCCAGCAGATGGGAATGTAGCAAGGATCCCTTAGATGTTGCTGACCACCTCTCAGAGCCCTGCGGAGTCAACCGTCTAGCAGGGGATCTCTGTTCATTTTGTAGTTAGAGGCAACAGAGACCTTGGGAGAAAATGAACATGTTACTCAGAGTCACAAAGCAGGTTATTTATTGGCCAAGACTGGAATCTAGATAAGGGTCTCTATTACCTTTTCACAGCACCAGGCAGGTCCCAGACTCCCACTGTCCATGAATGTGTGGTGTTGGTGTGCCCATCGCTGGCTACAGGGCTCTTGGATATGACCTGGTCCCACAGTGGCACACACGCAGTGACTCCACTCTCCCCTCCAGAACCTGTGGCAGATATCACTAATCAGCTCCTGAACCCTCCAAGTTCAGGAGCTGCCTGAGACAGCTTCTTACCAGAAAGCCCTATCGAATCCCTATATTCAATCAGATCATATTTGAGACCATGGTGCTGTTTTCACTAACTCAGCCCTAGAAGGGAAACAGGCTTATGAGGAAGCACACAAGGAAGCACAGCTGTCACGGGCTGTCTACACACCATCACCCAAGGGAGCCAGAATTTGTGGACACTGGTGTACTGGATGTCTGAGCCCATTTTCTCTCATTCAATCTTTACTGCACACAAGAGTAAGAAATGCGGTAGCCACTGCTTAAGCATTAAGAGTGTTGAGTGCTTCATCTTCTCACTTAGTCTTCTCCATAGCCCTCCGGGGTGGGACCACATATAGACGGGAGACCTGAGGTAGAGGGGAGTGAAATGGCATGACAGTAGAAGCAACTGACATCATCATTTCATCACTGGGGTCACTGCATATCAGGGACCTACTTCATGCTCAGCCCTTCATACACATTATCCCACCACATCCTCACCACACACCTGGAGGAGAATCCCATCTTTAGTCCCATTTCACACACAGGGGAACTGAGGCTCCAGGAGATGCAGCTCCTTGTCCAGGCTGCACAGCCAGTAACAGGAGGAGAGGATTCAAACTCAGCTGGCCCAGCACTAGAGCCAGGGATGATCACCAGCACCTCAGTACCATTTTAATTTCCATTTGCCACCAAGATCCAAACACAGGTTGACTACCTATTTTACCAGCAGAAGCCTGGGGCCAACACCAGGTCTGAGCTCACTATATCACACTCAGTCCCCTGGGCTGTGTCCTGAGTAGGGACAATTCTCTGCACAAGGTTTCTGCACAGCCCTCAGCTCTGTGCCCACAACCAGGGGAAGAAGGGCCTCAGATATTTGCAGAACTGGGCACAGACAGTCTGGGTGGGTGGTCTGCTGACAGGCCCAAGGCTCTGGTGGACAGGGTTCTCCATGACCCAGGCTTAGGCTCGGGCACCTGCCCTGTGCTTTGATGGTGGGAACAGAGTCAGGGTGAGGAAGGCTAACTCCCGAAACCTCTGGACCTACCCTTACATTTCCTGGCTGCTGTCTTGTGCAGGACAGGGTTCCAGGTTTCTACTGAGATCCAGGTGGGCAAATGGAGGAGACAACCCTGGGTAACTAGTGGGTGCTCTCAGCCTAATGCCAAGTGGGCATGCATTTGCACTTCCCAAACCAGATGTTCCGGGTTGACAGGGGCCCAATGCACCAGGCATTACAACCAACTCAAACAGCAGAGGTCAAGGAATAAACTGGGTATTCAAGTCCAAGGATTCTCTCGCCCCACCAGCTGGCCTCAAGGTGATCTGAGTGAAATGTCCTTCCCTGGGGACCCAAACAGTGGGCCCTGTCCTTGTGAGAACTGGGCCAGTCACCTCCTTTCCCTAAACCTCTGTTTCCTCAACTGGAAAGTGGGGCTTTCTGAACCTCCTCACAGAGCTGTCCTGAGCACCAGTTGGGAAAGTGGACCTGCAGTGCCAAGCCCAGGCCCTGGCACTCACCTGCCCCTACTGGGAGCTGAGCATCATGGCTGATGACTGCCACTCACTGCTGCCCCCAGAGGACAAAAAAGAAGCTGGCTTTGTCCTGGGTGTGGTCTGTGATGAGACACTACCCAGCACCAGCCAGTGTGACTCCAGGAGACCATGGCCGGGTGGATGTGGGTCTTGGGAGGACAGGCCGGTGAGAAAGGAAAGAGGCAGGAAGCCTGAGAGAACCATATCCCCATGGGGCAGCCAGACTCAGGGAGGAAAATAAGCTGGGAGCAAGAGTCATACAAATGTGCCACAATGATCTTCAAATGAGAGACCAAGGAAATTTCGAATCATGGCTCACAGTCACATCAAGTCACACAGGACATTAGCAGTCATCTGGTCAAATTCCCAAGCATCTCTAAGGATGGGACCCTCACCAACTTATCAGAGAGTGGACAGCCTTATCTGACACCACAGAGATGCTTGGAGCATTCTAGAACCAGGTCAGGGTCTTGGGACCCACATGAGAGGAAAGCCCTAGAGGAAAAGGTGGTAACAGCTTCCTGAGGGCAGAGAAGAAGGGAAAAAGTCAAATGATAATGATCTGCTGTGACAGAAGCCAGCAAGAAGCTGAGCTCGGGGAAGATGGGGAGGGACCACCTCAGGTGAGCCGTCACAGAGGTTGCGAGGTGACGTCAAGAGCCAGGGACAATTTGGCAGGTGAGTTCTGGGAAAAGGGAACAGTCTGTGTGGAGGTCAAAGGCAGCAAAAGGGCTGACATCTTTCTGGAACAGAAGGAATTCAGTAGGGCTATGGAAGGGGAGGTAGATGAGTTTGGGGTGGCAGTGAACAGTACCACAAGGCCTTGATGGGGCTGCTGTTTTGAAGCTGAGTGCTTCAACCTCTGGCCACTGCATTGAGAGCAGAGGGGTTAGTGGCATGTGTGCATAGGAATCCTGCATACATGAAGGTACCTATAGAGGCAGATTTTGTTCACTCACAGAAGTAACTCTACTGGCTAAATGATGTAGGTAGACAGGGAAGAGGGTGGTCCTGAACAATTGAAAACATTTGTCCTAAGGCCAGCTCTACTGTGAGGGATTTTATGGCGAGCACTCAGACATAAGAGAAGGTTTGGAAAGAATGACCTCACTGGACACTGACCCTGACTCTCTGGGCCACAAATTCTAGCCCCATATCTGTCCCTGTCTTTCTGAAAGACCTCAAGCTGATTTCCAAATACTGATCGAATAGGGTCATAATTTCCCTCTGAGCCGGCGTTTCCAAATCCTGATGGAATGAAGCTGGATGATCACCATGAGTCCCTCTTCCAGAACATTCTCCGCTTCATCCATTCTCGGTCTTTATCCCAGCCTCCACCTGCAATGGCCACCATCTTGGCAGCACGAGAACCTGCTCTTAGTCTTGGCACAAAGTCCTCTCCACATCCACCCATTCCAGTTCAATCATCCTGGGTGACCTTTGCTTCGGAAGTCTCTCTGCATTCACTCTGGACAGGGATTATTTTCACTGGAGTCTCCTTGGATGGCTCTGGACACAGGGATTGTTTCCAGGGGCAGCCTCCCTGCCCATCGCCATCTGGAAGATATAAGGGCCATCAGCACCCAGTGGAATTCAGGAGGCTGTGCAGGCGAGCAAGGACTTCGTAAGTATTTTCCTCCAAACCCATGACTGGCGGGCTTTCCACCTAATGTCACCCCGCCTAAGGCCTTCAGAAGGCTTTGGGGCTGGAGGCAGAGGGATCGGTTTATTCAGTTAGTTTCTATCTTGATTAGAGCAAATTAAGAAATAGATTCAATTAGGAGAAGTGCCAAACTGACAAGCAAAGCAGGATCATGATGTGGTGCCCATTTATTTGCTGAAACTTTTATTCAGCAAACTTTATTTTGTTGCACTGAGCAAGGAGCAGGGTTCTTACTATGTGTAATGAATTCAATAGTGAGATACATCACAATCCTTCCTCTAAGGGGTGCACAGCCTGATGGGAAAGGCAGCCGAGTCTTCCCTAACTGGTACCCAGGGCTGTGGTCATGCAATGAAGGCAGCAAGATGGTGGAGTGGGGCCCCCTAACCTAGACTCTGGGGAGAGTCTAGAGTGATCTTCCTAGAGGACATGATAGCTTACTGAATTTGGAGTCAGTAGGAAGAGACTCAGGTAAAAATGAAAAGAAGAGAGAAATGTTCCAGTCAGAGAAGCCGGCATGTGGTAAAGAGCTCTGACCTGGAGTCAGGCAGGACTTTTCAAATAGTATCTCCTTCTTTCACTGGTTGTTTATCTCTGGGCAAGTTGCTCTAACTTCCTGACCTGGGCTGCCCATCTGAAAGAGAGGAGATAACCACGTCTATCATCAAGGACTGCTGAGTGTCAGAGTGACAGGTGCTCATCAAAGACCCCGTTTCCCTGTGGGTAATTCTCACTCCTGATCCTCCCATGACTGTCCAGGTGTCAGGACAAGATGTTTCAGCTTTGGAAACTTGTTCTCTTGTGNACGTCTATCGTCAAGGACTGCTGAGTGTCAGAGTGACAGGTGCTCATCAAAGACCCCGTTTCCCTGTGGGTAATTCTCACTCCTGATCCTCCCATGACTGTCCAGGTGTCAGGACAAGATGTCTCAGCTTTGGAAACTTGTTCTCTTGTGTGGCCTGCTCGCTGGGACCTCAGCATCTCTTCTTGACATTCGTGGCAACGATGTTCTGAGGAAGCTGAAATCTGGTCTTGAGAGAGGACTGGACACCTTTGACAGTACACTTGAAAGTGAGTCAACAATCCTGATGGTCGGTGGCACCTGGGAGCTTGCCTGCTAAGTACTATGCCTGTATTACCAGAGGCTATATAGCAGGGGCTTTCTTTACGGCTTGTTTACTAAGAGAGGTGACTAACTGGTTCCTGGGTCATTGTTTACTATTTTTCTAGAAAGAAGCAACACTTAACTGAATATCACTTACATCTTATATCATGGTAAACTTTGCTAATATATTCATAGGATAAATTCCTCAAAGTGACATTTTAAAAGTTCAAAAGTATGCATATTTTAAATTACAGTAGATATTGACAAATAATACCCTCTGCAATATTTTCTCCAAGAGTCTATGAGATTACCTTTTTTTCCACTTCCCTGACAGCACTGTTTTGGACGACTGAATTTTTTGCCAATCTCACAGAAGAAAGGTTATAGTTCATGTCATTTTGCTTTTTTTCTAATTATGAAAGAATTCACTCATATTTTTCATATTTTATTAGTCATTTACATGTTTAACTTAAATATTTTATATTTGTGGCATATTCTATTGCTGGGCTATTCAATTTTCTTAGTACTTTGTATTAACTAACTGGAAAAGAATTCCTACCTAGCCTAGGTAGCTTTAAAATTACCTACCTTTCTAGTTAATCATACGTCCTTATAATTCTGATTTCTTGGAAGAACTTGGCCTTCTTTTCAATTTCTGGAAACATTACCAGCACCCTGAGAAACATTCTTTATAGGAGAAACTAATTTCTGTATATGACGGCCTTTCAAACCTTGCCAGGGCTTGGGCAAACTTCAAAGGGACCCACTTTCCAGTTTCAGTGCTGATAAAACTGAGCTCAGAAGCAGAAGTGTCTGGATTATCTATAGGACCAGACGGAGTTTCCGCCTCTGTTATAATTAGGTAGATATTGTCTATTGCAGAGCCAAATTAGAGTACTCTGATTACATATCTTTTCCTGTAGCCTTTTGTGTGCTTTTTTCTGAGCTCGTTGTTGCCTTCCTGTTTCTCATTTGAATTCTTTTCTACACGTATATCCTGAACTCTTTTCAACTGTGCCATTCTACATCTGCCATGCCACTTCCTCTATCAAATCCCTCTTTTCTCTGAAAGACCCTCTGTTAGGACTCTCTGTCCTCCTGCTCCTGAATGAATCACTGCTTTCTAGGCCTGCTATCCAGTCTCGTTGTTGCCTTCCTGTTTCTCATTTGAATTCTTTTCTACACGTATATCCTGAACTCTTTTCAACTGTGCCATTCTGCATCTGCCATGCCACTTCCTCTATCAAATCCCTCTTTTCTCTGAAAGACCCTCTGTTAGGACTCTCTGTCCTCCTGCTCCTGAATGAATCACTGCTTTCTAGGCCTGCTATCCAGGACTCCTACTTGCCACTTTAACAATTTGGAGTCATGTTTTTTCTTTGATTCTATATTTTCCATTTCTTATCTTATGCTCAGTTTGTATGAGCATCTCCTTAATCTTCACTACTAGAAGCTGATGTGCAATCAATATCTATTGCCTGCTCAATAGGGGATTGATCGCTTTGTTGAAATGATGAGCATATATGAGCATGAAGGCAGCATACTAGGAACAAGGTCTCCTAGCTGTGCGACTTTGGCCCATGTCTTAATCTTTTGATCCTTTATTTCCTCATCTGAAATCACAGATAATAATAATATCTACTTTATGAAAGTGTTATGAAATGAAATAAAATAACCTAGGAAAGTAGTCTCATTAGTTCCTGGTGCCTAGGAAGTGCTTCTTAAGTTGGGTACTACACTAAATGGAGATTGTTTTTGCAGCTATCTTTCAGAATTTGAAGGCTGAATTGGAATCCAGGTGTTCACACGAGGTGGTGGAGGAGACCCAGGAAACTGAGAATTTGTTGGAACAACTCATTTCTAGAATTTTTCAAGTAGTGAACAGCCTTACAGGGTGAGTTGATGCTTCACGTTGGAGATCTTTGTTCCCAGAAAAGAGAATACGTATCTTTGGGGAGGTAAGTTTAATATAGAAGAAAGAAAGATGAATAAACCATGTGTGTTTTTGCAGAGCAGAAGCGGTCTGAGGCTAGCTCTGCCAGATCTTGGGGAAATTAGAGTCAGGGCTGCAGGGCTGGTGAGCATCTCATGGGTCTGGAGCCTCCCATTCTGTGATTTCAGGGTCACGGTGAAGATTCTCTTCTCCCTCACCTCTATCTGTTTGCTGATGCCTAAAGTCCCTTTTCTAAGGAATAAGACTTTTCCTCTCTGAATATAGCTGAGTATAAAAGTCTGAATGGCCTCAGGAGAGAGAAAACTAGAATTCACCCCACACAGGTGGCTCCACACATAGCATCTGGGAGTCAGGCAGTTCTGGGTTCAAATTCTGTCTCTGCATAAAGAGTGAAATAGTGCTGTCTGTAGCAACAAAAGGATGGACATAGCGATTATCATACTAAATGAATCAGATAGAGGAGAAACAAATACCATATGATACCACTTATATATGGAATCTAAAATATGATGCAAAAGATAGTATATGAAACAGACTCATGGACATAGAAACAGACTCATGGTTACCAGAGGGGAGAGCAATGTGGGGGAGAAATTAGGAGTTTGGCATTAACATATGCTAAGTTGCTTCAGTCATGTCCAACTCTTTACGACCCTATGGACCATAGCCCAACAGGCTCCTGTGTCCATGGGACTGTGCAGGCAAGAATACTGGAATGGGCTGCCATTTCCTACTCCAGGCATTAACATATACACACTGCTATATATACAGTAAACAACCAACAAGGACCTACTATATAGCACAGGGAACTATACTCAATATTCTGTAATAGCCTGTCAGGTAGAAGAATCTGGAATAAAGATACCTCTATAAATACACATATCTCTACCTGAATCACTCTGCTGTCCACCTGAAACTAACACAACACTGTAAAGCTGCTATACTTCAGCTAAAAACAAAAACAAAAAAGCTAATACTGGCTCTGGCACATTTTCACCCTTGGCGTCTTGAGGAAATCACAGCTGTCTGATCCTCAGTCTGCCGTGCCATCTAATGGAGAGAATTCAGCCTCCGAGCAGGGCTCTCTTGAAGACCAAAGCAGGCAAGTAAAACAAAAACAAAAAAGCTAATACTGGCTCTGGCACATTTTCACCCTTGGCGTCTTGAGGAAATCACAGCTGTCTGATCCTCAGTCTGCCGTGCCATCTAATGGAGAGAATTCAGCCTCCGAGCAGGGCTCTCTTGAAGACCAAAGCAGGCAAGGTCCATGAGGCTCAAAACTCAGCACAAAGCTGGCACAGAGAAGAGCCAAGCAATGGCTGTCAGGAGTGACAAGGCTGAATTGTGGTTTTTACACAGGGTGAGAATCAGTAATGTCCAAGTCCCGGATATCACATTCGAAGCGACTTCTGAGAACAGCACTGATGTGAAGATCCCCATCACTGCTAACGTCACCGTGAACCTGTGAGTAGCCTTAGCATCTGAGGGTTGGGAGAGGCAGTGCGGTATGGCCAATAGGTCTCCAGTCTGGAATCAGGCACTTTTCCACCCTGCTGCCTTGGTCTCCCAATCAGTAAAACAAGGAGGCCTTTGCAACTCCTAAATCCTAACCTTTAACATGTTCTAAGATCGGGTGGGAGGTGGGAGGGGGGTTCATATTTGGGAGTTCGTGTAAAAAAATAAATAAATACAAAAAATGAAAAAATAAAAAAAAAAACCATGTTCTAAGAAACAGTGCCCAGAACCAAATCTCTTTTTTTTTTAAATCCTCCATGAAATATATTTCAAAAATCATAAAACTTATCTAATCATAATAGCTGAAAATTGAGAAGACATGAGCATTTATAACTCTTAGGCAAAGTTTCCTCCAACATCATTTTGTCTCTCAAGATTCTCTTTAAATAGCAGTCACCAGGATGGCCATATAGTAGTGTACAGTATGTAATGAAAGACATGTGATATTATATGGAAACTATAATTATATTAGGAATTTTATTAATTCATTAATTATACATAAGTTTTATTAGAAACAATAATTCCTAAGTATTTTAATTACTTTTTAAATACGAAGGGAAAGGAAAATGCAGATGTGTAGAAGAGTCTTTATAAATTAAGTGTACTGCGATTTCATCATTCACTGAATATGAGATCTTGGGATAGTTACTTAACCTTTCTATACCAAACATTTCCTCACTCTGAAAATAGAGATAATGATAGTATTTTTCCCTCATGGTACTGCTGTCAAGATTAAATCATTTATGAATTTTATTAATTCATTAATTATATATGTTTTATTAGAAACAATAATTCCTAAGTATTTTAATTACTTTTTAAATATGAAGGGAAAGGAAAATGCAGATGTGTAGGAGAGTCTTTATAAATTAAGTGTACTGAGATTTCATCATTCACTGGATATGAGATCTTGGGATAGTTACTTAACCTTTCTATACCAAACATTTCTTCACTCTGAAAATAGAGATAATGATAGTATTTTTCCCTCATGGTACTGCTGTCAAGATTAAATCATTTAATTCAAGTAAAAGACTTTTGTGAAATACTTAACACAGTTTGTGCTCAAGAAATGTTAACCATTATTTTTATTTTATTTATCGGTGTGATACTGTACAAAAATTTCATACGAGCCAACCCATGGGGCCAGAAAAGTAATACCTAGTGTAAGAATGTAGATTTCATTAAAAATTTACACACTATTGACTTTATCCATAGATATCCCATGCAATGGCCATCTAGAGAGAGAGACTCGTGTGAGCGACATGAAGAGACTTCTCCACCTCTGTTCACTGTGAATCTTATTCCCTGTAGGCCTCTGTTGGGTGAGATTGTCAACCTGGACCTCAGTGTGGAACTCCAAACTACTGTCAGCATTGAAACTGACACTGATACCGAGACTAGTGACTCCAAGGTGGTCGTGGGAGAATGCACCAACAACCCAGAAAGCATCTCACTCATGGTGCTGCACAGGTCAGGTCAACACATCTCAGCAGAGCAAGGAATTCCAGAGAAGCGGGGACCCATAGTTTCAGCCCTATTCCTTACCTGGGAGGGAGCAGAGTATGGTTAAAAAAAAAAAAAGTTTGGACTCTGGAGTCAAGCTAGCTTTGCCACTCACTTGGGTCTTTGTAATCAATTTAGCCTATAGAAGCTTTAGCTATCATATCTGTATACTAAGGATGGTAACATTACCTAACTCATAGGCTACTATGTTGACCAAATGAGAAAATGCATAGCATACTCAGAGAATATTTGGCCAAGCACATACTAAGCTTTCAGTAGTAGTAATATCTATCCTTATTTTCTGTCTCTCGGGTCTTCCCATTACTAAGATGGGAGTGTTGACCTCTCAAACCATAACTGTAAATTTGTGTATTTCACCTTTAATCTTTATTTGGTTTTGCTTCATGGTTTTTGAAGCTCTGTTGCATGCACATTTAGCATTGTTACATCTACTTGAAGAACTGAC
>SJYX01020232.1:232939-273179 GCA_006410675.1 Oreotragus oreotragus
AAGTTAAATAAGCAGGGTGACAATATACAGCCTTGACGTACTCATTTTTCTATTTGGAACCAGTCTGTTTTTCCATGTTCAGTTCTATCTGTTGCTTCCTGACCTACATGCAGGCTTCTCAAGAGGCAGGTCAGGTGGTCTGGTATTCCCATCTCTTTCAGAATTTTCCACAGTTTATTGTGATCCACACAGTCAAAAGCTTTGGTATAGTCAATAAAGCAGAAATAGATGTTTTTCTGGAACTCTCTTGCTTTTTCCATGATCCAGCGGATGTTGGCAATTTGATCTCTGGTTCCTCTGCCTTTTCTAAAACCAGCTTGAACATGTTGAAATTCATGTTTCAAGTATTGCTGAAGCCTGGCTTGGAGAATTTTGACCATTACTTTACTAGTGTATGAGATGAGTGCAACTGTGTGGTAATTTGAGCATTCTTTGGCATTGCCTTTCTTTGGGATTGGAATGAAAACTGACCTTTTCCAGTCCTGTGGCTACTGCTGAGTTTTCCAAGTTTGCTGGCATATTGAGTGCAGTGCTTTCACAGCATCATCTTTGAGGATTTGAAATAGCTCAACTGGGATTCCATCACCTCCACTAGCTTTGTTCGTAGTGATGTTTCCTAAGGCCCACTTGACTTCACATTCCAGGATGTCTGGCTCTAGGTGAGTGTGAGTGATCATACCATCATGATTATCTAGGTTGTGAAGATCTTTTTTGTCTAGTTTTTCTGTGTATTCTTGCCACCTCTTCTTAATATCTTCTGCTTCTGTTAGGTCCATACCATTTCTGTCTTTTATCGAGCCCACCTTTGCATGAAATGTTCCCTTGGTATCTCTAATTTTCTTGAAGAGATCTCTAGTCTTTCCCATTCTGTTGTTTTCCTCTATTTCTTTGCCTTGATTGCTGAGGAAGGCTTTCTTATCTCTCCTTGCTATTCTTTGGAATTCTGCATTCAAATAGGTATATCTTTCTTCTCTCCTTTGCTTTTTGCTTCTCTTCTTTTCACGGCTATTTGTAAGACCTCCTCAGACAGCCATTTTGCTTTTTTGCATTTATTTTTCTTGGGGATGGTCTTGATTCCTGTCTCCTGTACAATGTCATGAACTTCCATCCAAAGTTCATCAGGAACTTCCTTTAGCATTTCTTATAAGGGAGGTCTCATGGTGATGAACTCTTTTCTGATTCTGCAGAAAAACCTTTCTCTCTTCTTTCTTTCTGAAGGACTGCTCGTGCTTCACCAGCTATAGAATTCTTGGTTGACAGTTATTTTCTTTCAGTATTTTGAATGTCTCTTTCCATTCTCTGCTGATCAGAACAGTTTCCATTGAGAATCCACCAATCATCTTACAGGGTCCCATTGTATGCAACTTTCCTTTTTTCTTTTGCTGCTCTTAAAATTCTTTCTTTTTCTTTGACTCTTGAGAAGATAATAATAATGTGTCTTGGTGCGGACCTATTCAGATTCAATCTGTTTGGGGGTTTTTGGACCTCATGGATCTGGATGTACATTTTTCCCCAGGTTCGGGATGTGTTTAGCCATCATTGCTTTAATTACACTTTCTATCCTTTTCTCGTTCTGGATTCTCATAATGAATATTATTTCTTTTCATCCTGTCCCATAATTCCTATAGGCTTTCTTTACTCTTTTGGTTTCTGCTCTTCTGACTAGCTAATTTCTAATGTCCTATCCTCCAGGGTGCTAATTCTTTCTTCTGTGGTCAAGTCTATTAGTACTTTTGAAACATTCCATTTAGTTCTTCAGTTCAGTCATTGTAGCTTCAGCATAAGATTTCTGTTTGCTTTTTTTATGAATGCTGTTTCTTGGCATTCATGCATTGTTTTCCTAATTTTTTTATTCATGCTTTTTTTTTTCCTAATTTTATTTTACTTGTCTGTGTTTTCTTGTAGTTCACTTGACTATGGGGTGACCTTAACAAACTTAACTGTACCTCAGATAACTTCTGAGGGTACCAACTTCCTTGCCCTTTGCATGTCCCTCAAACCCAGACTCTGCAGGATTTGGAGAGGGTTCGGGCAGGCAGGGGCGTTGATGCACCCCATGTGCACTGAGCAAGGCATTAGCATCCAGAGCAGAGAAACAACTGGCTCAGAGTGACCCACAGCTGAGGAGAATAGCCCTCAGCCTGCCAAGGCCACACTCACAGCCCCTACACAGCCACTCTGGGTGCTGATGCCAGTCTCAGGCTCCTCTGTTATGCTGTAACATTGGGCAAGAAGAAGCTGGCCAGGGCCTGGCACATTGATGAGTGATCCAACTCTTTAAACCCTACAGGGCCTGAGTACAAGAGGCACACAGAGGGTGCTTGCATTGTGTGGGGCAGTTAGTACACTCTGTGGCTAACTGAGTTCCAGACTGGTCTGTCCATATCATCCCAGAAATAGAAGCAATCACAGCTTCCCAGCCCCTCATCCCTCCTCCTTGGGCATCCCAACTCTTCCTTCATTTCCAGGGTACAAGGAATCTCCTTGCCAGCATTTTGCTGTTCACCACCCACTCAACTGTCCTGAGAATACTGTCTCACTGTGTACAGTCAAAAAGAAGTGCATTCATCCATTCAACACCATTTAGTGACTGTTTTGCATCTCGTCCTTTGCTTGGTAATGGGGCTTCTTAGAAGAAGGAGGTGCCAGCCCTCAAGGACCTCACAATCTGGTGGGGCAGAGATGGTAAGAAAAGTAAGGGAGTGCTATGACCAAGATGGAGACTAAGATCCTTCCTGACTTTGCTTCCCTTGTAAGAAGAAAAGCTAATAATTATTTAAGAGCAAAACACCACAGAGAAGATCCTAGAATACAATGGCGAAACTGAAGTATTCACCTCAACACAGAAAACCTTACCTTAAAAAGGTAAGAAGCAGCTCCACATGTCACTCCTCTAGGCAAGCACAGCACCATATGGAGAGGCTTCCTCTGAGCCTCTAAGGAGAAAAGAGAACACTGGAGACAATCAGAGCCCCTTTGGCACTGGGACCCATTTGTGGGAAGCCCCGATTATGATCACACAACATGGAGACTGCCAGGGAACCTGTGAGGGCTCACCACTGGGATACTGACAATGACAGAGAAGAAAGGAGGGGCTTGCAAAAAGCAACGTGTGGATCTTGGCAGACCAAGTTTATACCTGCAGCAATCAAGTTAATCACAACCAGTGGCTTCGCCCAAACTTGGGGTACACACTGAGCAGGAAACTTGGTGGGAAGCAAGTCTGCCTGATTCGCATCTTCAAACAAGAAGCTTGGCTGGCCCTAGGACTCAGCTGGTCCATGCACAGTCAGGGAGAGGAGTCCCAGCTCCATCCCCTGAGAATGTCTTGTGGTTCCATCTGACCAGAAGGGTTGGTGGCAACCATTGGAAACTGTGTTTATCAAGCACGAAACGAGAAAAAGGCAGGCAGAGCCCATAGTTTGCAAAGCAAAGCTAGTGACTGCTCACCCAGGAAATGTGGGGTGTGAGTTGCTTTCAATTAAAACAATAAAGAGAAAGCTTTGTCAGCATTAGAGCAACCTCCCCCACTGTGCTGGGACAGGAAAGCTAATTGCTGAGTGCAGCCTGTAGCCTGTTCAACTACAGAACTTAACCAGAGCACGTGGGAAACTGTGTAGCCCATTCAACAGTCCTAAGTACTATAGCCCTTGAAGACAGCACAGTCAGCAACTTTGCTTGTTTGCAGAGGAAAACTGGTGGCTTCACGGCATGGAATTCAGCATACTCAAGCTTTCAAAGAATAAATTCTAGAGGTTGTGGGTCCAGTCCTGCAGCATGTTGTACTGCATATAACATCACGTTCCTGAATATCTAGTAAGTCTGGCCAGAGAATCCAGGCAACTGCAGAGTTCATTCTACAGCCTCACCTAAATAGGAACTCAAGCCAGCAGTTGGATCCAAATGTCTTCAGGCAGAGGCACACCCCTATTCTCATTCTCAGAACTTACACCGTTGCCTCACCCCCAAATAGCCTGAAATAGCAGGTTCCTTTTGGCCAAGGACATCACCAGCAGACATACTCAGAAAACAAAGCTGAGCTGACTGTTGAAAAACTGTCTCTGCCAGAGCAAACCTGTAAATCTGGAAGAAGAGCCTGATTACTCAAATGTGCAGATTCCAATGTAAGGAATCAAGGATCACACAACATAAGTGAACTATGGTACCACCAAAGGAAACTAATGAAGTCCAATAAGTGACCCTCAAGAAATGGAGATCTATGAACTGTCAAACAAAGAATGAACTCTCTCAGCTTTTTCTTGTTCAGAAAAGTCTTTATCCCTTCTTTGTTTCTGAGGGACAGCTTGTACTTCACCAGTTATAGAATTCTGCAGCACACCAGGCTTCCCTGTCCTTCACCAGCTCCTGTCAGGCTGCAGTCCATGGGGCAAGGAGTCAGACACAACTGAGCAACTGAACAACAGCAACCACAAGACAAAGCTCTGTAGCTATTACATAAAAGAACATAAAAAGAGTTGAAAGCATACTGAAACAAAAAGTTACCAAAACCCACACACAAAAAAAGACAGCAGAATAATAAATAAGAAGCAATAAATCCACCAAAAAAAACACAAAACAATTAACAAACTGGCAACAGTAAATCTTTACCAATCAGTAATTACTTTAAAGGTAAATGGATTGAATTATCTAAGTAAAATGTATAATATGGCTAAATAAATAAAAATCAAGATCCAATTAAAATAAATAAATTTATATCAAAAAATAAAGTCATATCCACAAAAGAAATTTTCTAACCCCCCAAAAAAAACAAGATCCAAAAATATACTACTCACAAGAGATTCACTTTAACACTAAGTATACACATAGACTGAGTGTAAAAGGGAAAGAAAAAGGCATTTCAAGGAAATGTTAGCAAATAAACAAATCAACAGCAGGGTTAGCAGTACTTAAAACAGAGAAAATAAACTTTAAACTAAAAGTGGTAAGAAGAAACAAAGAGATTCATTATAGAGTGATAAAGGGGTCGATACAGCATGAAGATATAACAATAGCAAATGTTAGTGTGCTTAACATTAGAACACCTAACTATATGAAGCAAAAGTAAACAGCTACAAGGAGAAATAAACAGCAGTGCGGTGGTAGATGGGGACTTTACTATCCCACTCTCAAAACGGGGTAGATCATTCAGATAGAGAATCAATAAGGAAACAGGATTTGAACAACACTGTAGGCTGAATGGGGACTTCCCTGGTAACTCAACTAGTAAAGAATCTTCCTGCAATGCAAGAGACCAGGTTCTATTCTTGGGTCAGGAAGACACCCTGTAGAAGGGATAGTCTACCCACTCTAGTATTCTCGGGCTTCCCTAGTGGCTCAGACAGTAAAGAATCCACCTGCAACGTGAGACCTGGGTTCAATCCCTGAAGGAGGGCATGGCAATCTATTCCAGTATTCTTGCCTGGAGAATCCCCATAGACAGAGAAGCCTGGCAGGCTACAGCTCATGGGGTTGCACAGAACCAGAAATGACCGAGCAACTAAGCACATAGGCCAAATGGACCTAGCATACGTGTGTAGAACATTATATTCAACAACAGCAGAATACATGTTCTTTTTTTTTTTTTAACTTTGTGTAGATGTTTATTCTACTTCATGTAACAAAGCTATGAAGTTCCATGTTTAAATGTACAGTGATATAATACTTTGCAATATAAAATACAATTTACAGAAATTTCTATCAAGTAAACCTAAAGAAACACACTTGATTTTTTTACATTTGGTTGTATTTAAATTAGAAATTTTTGTTTTACATGAAAAAAAAAAAAAAAACCTTCACATCACATTAGATGTTGGAACTCGTCACCACTTTAATGTAACTTAACCTACTGATAGGGTCTGTAACACCCACAAATCACCCAGACTGCTAAGTTCTCAACGTTCTCGCAGCTTAAACGTTTGTGCTAGAAAGGGAAGAATCTGTAGTGATGTACGATGGAATAGACTCCAAAGAAAAAAGGAAATTCTCTAACTTTACATTTGCAAAATTAAGTTTATGAAAATATTTAAAAAATTATCAAAGTATATTTATACAGTCAAATAAATTAGCAAGTTTTCCTCTACTTTCCACTTCAGAAATACTTGGAAACACACGACGAGAAGCAGCTTACTGTGCTTCACAGTGAAACGATTCTAATTTGCAGTTTTTGAGCTAATCGCGCTATTTTCACCTCAGGCTTTATACAAATATTGTTCCATTTCAAAGACAAATGCTGAGATTTATCACCTGACAAGGACAGCTGTGGAGCTAGTGCACTTTTCCTGGGACAAGTACGAGCTGCTCAGGCGGTAAAGTCCAACCAAGCTCTGTTCCTGATTATTCAAGTCAAAGAACGCCACCCTCCCCCCCAACCCCACCTTTTAAATTACACTTAATTGATTTATTTCCTTTCTTTGAGGTGAGGTGAAGTCGCTCAGTCGTGTCCGACTCTTTGCGACCCCGTGGACTGTAACCTACTAGGCTTCTCCATCCATGGGATTCTCCAGGCAAGAATACTGGAGTGGATTGCCATTTCCTTCTCCAGGGAGAATACATGTTCTTATCAAGCACACATTTCTAGGAAGACTGGAAAGTCCCCAACTATCAAGAACACTTTCTAGGAAGACTGGAAACAAGTTGGAGAAAATTCAAAAAGACTGAAATCATATCAAGTATAATCTCTGAAAACAATGACATAAAACTAGAATCAGTAAGAGGAAAACTGAAAAATTCACAAACACATGGAAATTAAACAACATTTCCATTTCAGCAATTGTTCAACACTTGAACAGCCAATAAAATGATAAAGAATAATATACAGTTTCTTGAAGCAAATGTAAATGGAAACATATATCAAAACAGAAGGGATTCAAGAGAAGCAATTCTAAAAGGTAAGTTCATAGCAATAGATGCCACATTAAGAAGCAAGAAAAATCCCAAATAAACAACTTAGTTCTGTGCCTTAAGGAACTAGAAAAAGAAGAATAAATTAAATCCAAAGTTATCAATGAAAGAATACAATAAAGATTACAGCAGGAATAAATGAAATAAAGAGAAAAATAATAGAAAATCTTTAACAAACAAATAGCTGGTCCTTTGAAAATGTAAAAGAAATTGAAAAGTTCTTAGCTAGATCTCATGACCCACAAAGGGGGACTTGAGGTCTTCACATATTGCCCTGGTCTGCTTTTATCCTCAAAGATACAGTTTAGACACAATCGCCTGGCAAAGCTCACTAGAAAAAGTAGCTATACTAAGGGGATGAGAGAGTGCATTCTCTTAGTGCCTTGAGCCAAGTGTGCCTGAAGTCCTCCAAGCCCCAAACTTTCCAGTTAAAATACATTTCTCCCTCTCTATTTTTAATTTTTGCTGATGCCAGTGTGTGTTGGAGCCTGCCATTCAAATCCATAGCAAGTCCTGACTTACATTTATAGACTCACATCAGTCTCCTCCATTCTGATGCCTACTCAAGGGTCACACAACCACATTGAAAACATAACAGGCTTCAAAGCCACAGGAGAGCATAGAGGTCATCATTTTAACCTCTTTGATGAAAAGTCTAAGGAAATTGTGGCCCAGAGAAGGGTTCCAAGTACATTTGACTTGAACCCCACTTATTTTTTTCTCTTCTCTTCACATATGTTAAGTTTTTCTTTTTTAAAACACCAATACAGTGTATTAATGCATATATGTGGAATTTAGAAAGATGGTAACGATGACCCTATACTCAGGACAACAAAAGAGACACAGATGTAAAGAAGAGACTTTTGGACTCTGTGGGAGAAGGTGAGGGTGGGATGATTTGAGAGAATAGCATTGAAACATATATATTCCTACATGTGAAGCTGATGACCAGTCCAAGTTTGATGCATGAAGCAGGGCACCCAAACCCAGTGTACTGGTACAACCCAGAGGGATGGGATGGGGAGGGAGGTAGAGGAGGGTTCGGGACAGGGGAGCCCATGTACACCTGTGGCTGATTCGTGTCGATGTATGGAAAAACCGCCACAATACTGTAAAGTAACTAGCCTCCAATTAAAATAAATTAATTTTTTTAAAGATTAACAATGTTACTTAATACGTTTGCTTAAACTATAGCTGCTTGAGCCCCTTCCTAGATACTTAGGGTCACTGGCTCAGTAAACTGCCCCAGGATGTCTGGCCAGAAATGGAAACAACAGGACTAGATGGAAAAAGGTACTTTCTGCCTTGAATTCTGAGAGCTGTGACCTCCATGCCATTCTCTGGAGCCTCATCTCTGTCTAGACATGACCCTCACAGCTCTACATGCTTATCCTGCTTCATCTTGTTTCATCTTCTCAGCAACCACACAGGGGGTGTTACTGCCACTATTTCCCAGCTGAATAACGTGAAGCTCAGAAGGGCAGGATGGCATGCTCAAGGTCACACAAGTGGGAAGGGGCAGAGCTGGGGAGTGCACCCAGTTCGGCATCCTCTCCCACTGAGATCGGCTGTTCCAGCCTCCATCCTCTGGGGGCAGCAGTGAGTCACACTCTTTGGCCCCACTGTCCAGCACCCAGGAGGGGCATGTGAATGCATGGCCCTAGGTTTGACACTTCTGATCCATTTTCACCATTGAAACTCACCACAACCTTATAAGGAAGTTTGGAAAATCCCATTTCCAATTGAGGAAACTGAGGTTCAAGGGAGGGAGATGACTGGCCCAGGTCTCACAAGGACAGGAAGCCAGCACTTGCATCTGAGGAGAAGGTCAGATCACATTGAGGCCAGCTGGTGGGGCAGGAGAGTCCTTGGACTTGAATATCCTGTTTTTTTCTTGACCACTGCTATTGGAGTTGGTAGTTATGCCTGGTGCATTGGGCCCCTGCCAGCCTGAAACACTTGATCCAGGAAGCCCAGACAAGTGCCCACTTGGCATCAGGCTGGGAACACCGGTAGAGAGTTCCAGTTCACCTGTGTCCATCTCCTCTGGTCCCCCAGATGCATCTCAGTGGAAATCTGATGAATACAGCCAGGGCAGAGTAGGGGAAGGGCTGGAAGCTTGAGGAGTTAGCCTTCCTCACCCTGACTGTGGCCCCACCAACAGAGCACAGAGCAGAGAGAAGGTGGCAGCCCAGGTGCCCAAGTCTGGGGCTGGGACATGGAGGACCTCATTCAGCAGAGCCCTGGACCCATCAGCAGACCACCCTCCCCACTGTCTGTGCCCAGTTCTGCAAACATCTGAGGTCCCTCTTCCCCTTGTTGTGGGCAGAGCTGAGAGCCGTGCCAAAATCTTGTGAAGAGAGTTTTTCTCATCTCAGGAACACAGCCCAGGGGTCGAGAGTGATATAGTGACCTCAGACCTGCTGCTGGCCCCAGGTTTCAGCTGCCCCATTGAAAAATGGGTAAACAACCCAGTGCCTGGATCCCAGTGGCAAAATGTAAATAAAAAGCTTACTGAGGGAGTGGTGATCGGACCCAGCTTTGGGATCAAGCAGAGTGGGTTTGAATCCTCTCTCTTTGCCTGTTGCTGACTGTGGGGCCTGGACAAGGGACTTCAACTCCCTGAACCTCAGGTCCCCTAGTCTGAAATGGAACTAACTATGGGAATTTCTTCCCTAGTTGTCTGTGAGGATGAGGTTGGATAATGTGGGTAGGCCCCTGATACACAGATACAACAGTGATGATGATATTATAATTATTCCTGGTTATCTGATCACTTCACTCCCCTCCACCTCAGGTCTCCTGTCTTTACATGACCTCACTGCACAGGGTTATGGAGAGAATGAAGTGAAGAGATTAAACATTCAATATATTTTATGCTTAGTCAACAGCAACTACATTTCCTGTTTTGTGAGCTATAAAGACCACATGAACTATACGGGCTCAGACTTCCAGTAGACCTCTGTCCACAAATTCTGGCCCCCTTGGTAGCGTGTGTATAGTCTTTGGGAGGTGTGCTTCCTCACTAAGCCTCAGCTTCCTGTCAGGACCATGTTAGAGACTCTAAGAATTATGATGTCGAGTACACCTCTTTGATTGTAGGGACTAGATGGAATTTTCTGCAAAGAAGCCCTCCCAGGCAGCTCCTGGGCTTGGAGGGCAGGATTGATTAGTAATGTCTGCCACAAGTTCAGGAGGCAAGAGTGGAATGACTGCATGTTTGCCAAGGCAGAACCTCTAGCTGGTTCCTCCAGCTGGTAATGGGTATGTGAACATCACATGTTCATGGAGGTTGGAACTCTGGGACCTGCCTAGTGTTGTGGGATGAAGGAGGACTCTGATCTGGGTTCCAGTCTTCACTCAGTTTATAACCTGCTTTGTGACTCTGGGTAAGATATTCATTTTCTCTAGGGTCTCCATTTCCTCTAATGACAAAATGAACAGAGGCTCCATGATACACAGCTGAACCCTCGGGGCTTTGAGAGATGGTCAGGAACATCTGGGGACTACTGGGTACATTCACACCGGCAGGAGCAACATGTGTAGGGAGAAATCTCAGGCAGCCAAGCCCACACCCTTGCTGCTGCTGCCGCTGCTAAGTCACTTCAGTCGTGTCCAACTCTGTGCGACCCCATAGACAGCAGCCCACCAGGCTCCCCCTCCCTAGGATTCTCCAGGCAAGAACACTGGAGTGGGTTGCCATCTCCTTCTCCAATGCATGAAAGTGAAGTCGCTCAGTCTTGTCCGACTCTTCTCAACCCCATGGGCTGCAGCCCACCAGGCTCCTCCATCCATGAGATTTTCCAGGCAAGAGTACTGGAGTGGGTCACCATTGCCTTCTCCGCCCACAGCCCTGACCACTACACAAACCTGTGGTCACCAGAACAGGGAGGGACCAAAGAGAAGGGAGAGGTGGGTCTTAATGCAACAAAAGTGCCCAGTGTCTGAGGAGAGGCCAATGGAGGTCCCTCCTCCATCCCAGCCAAGGCTGACTCTAGCCAAACCTTCTGTGTTGTTATAAATAAAATGCATGGATTTCTAAATGTGTACATTTTAATTAACCAGCATTAAAGAAAAATATTTATGCAAGCTATAATAATCATTTGAGTGTCTACTTTGTGTCGGGCCTTGAGCAGGAAGACTGTGGTCTTGGCCCTTATGGCTTCAGAAAGGGGGTGGTTATCATTATGCCCAAGGAGCTGGTGTAATTCATGCTCAAAGCAAGAGTGTGGGGTGCCCCAGCTAGTGGGAATGTAGAAAACAGCCTTCAGATGTTCCTGAACACCTCTCAAAGCCCTGAGGGATCAGCCATCTGGCAGGAAACCTCTGTTCATTTTGCAGTTACAGAAAACAGAGACCCTAAGGGAAAACAAATATCTTAGTCAGTCACAAAGCAGGTTATAAACTGAGCGAAAGCAAAGACTGGAACCTAGATAGGGGTCTCCTTCTCATTCCCACAGCTCCAGGCAGGTCCCAGAGTCACACCCTCCATGAACATGTGGTGTTGATGTGCCCATAGCTGGCTGGAGGCCTTTTAGATACAACTGAATCCAAAACAGATATGACCTGGGCCAATAGCGGCAAACACACAGAGCCTCCACTCTCCCCTCCGGAACTTGTGGCAGACACCACTAATCAATCCTTCCCTCTAAGTCCAGGAGCTGCCTTTGAGGGCTTCTTACCAGAAAACTCCATCCAATCCCTATATTCAATCAGATCGCATTACTCAGCCCTGCTGAGTAAGGGAAACTGAGGCTTATGAGGAACCATACCTGCCAAGGGCTACATACTATCAACCAAGGGAGCCAGAATTTGTGGATACTGGTATACTGGAGGTCTGAGCCCTTTTTACCTTATTCAGTCTTTACTGCACACAAAAATAAGAAATAGAGTAGCCATTGCTTAAGCATTAAGCGTATTGAGTGCTTTGTCTTCTCACTTAGTCTTCTCCATAGCCCTCTGGGGTGGGACCACGTATAGATGGGAGACCTGAGGTAGAGGGGGTGAAGTGACCAGACAATAGAAACAACAGACATCATCATTTCATCACTGGTGTTACTGCATATTAGGGGCCTACCTCATGCTCAGCCCTTCATACACATTATCTCACCACATCCTCACCACACACCTGGAGGAGAATCCCGTCTTCAGCCCCACTTCACACGCAGGGGACCTGAGGCTCAGGGAGATGAAGCTCCTTGTCCAGACTGCACATCCTGTAACAAGAGAAGAGAAAGGATTCGAACACAGCTGGCCCAGCAATGAAGCTAGGGTATGAGCACCACCCCCTCGGTTCCCTTTTAATTTCCATTTAGTCACCAGGATCCAAGTATGGCTTGTCTCACCATTTTACAATGAGACAGCTGAAGCCTGGGGCCAACACCAGGTCTGAGCTCACTACATCAGAATCAGTCCCCTGGACTCTGTTCCTGAGTCGAGAAAACTCTCTTCACAAGATTTTGGCACAGTCCTCAGCTCTGTGACCACAACCAGGGGGAAGAGGGGGCCTTAGATGTTTGCAGAACTGGGCACAGACAGTCTGGGAGGGTGGTCTACTGATGGGTCCACGGCTTTGCTGGATGGGTCCCTCAACATCCGAGCCCCAGTCTTCTGGACTCTGTTCCTGAGTCGAGAAAACTCTCTTCACAAGATTTTGGCACAGTCCTCAGCTCTGTGACCACAACCAGGGGGAAGAGGGGGCCTTAGATGTTTGCAGAACTGGGCACAGACAGTCTGGGAGGGTGGTCTACTGATGGGTCCACGGCTTTGCTGGATGGGTCCCTCAACATCTGAGCCCCAGTCTTTGGCACCTGCTCTGTGCTCTGATGGCAGGACCACAGTCAGCATGAGGAACACTTGCTCCCCAAGCCTCTACCCCTATTCTGTCCTGGCTAGGTTCATGTCCAGGACAGGCTTACAGGTTCCTACTGAGAAACAGGTGGATGAACAGAGGTAACCAACCCTGGATGACCCAGAGATCTCTACTGGTGCTTTCAGTCTGATGTCAGTGAGCACCCATCTGTGCTTCCTCGACCGGGTGTTCCGTGTTGACATAGGCCCAATGCACCAGGCGTTACAACCAAATTAAACAGCAGAGGCCAAGGAATAAACAGGATATTCAAGCCCAAAGACACTCCTGTCAAACCAGTTGCCCTCAGTGTGATTTGGGTGAAAGATCTTTCCCTGGTGACTCAAATGCTGTGCCTTGTCCTTATGACACCAGGGTGAGTCAGCTCTCTTCCCTGAACCTCAGTTTCCTCAACTGGAAAATGGGGCTTCAAATCTCCTCAAGGGGTTGTTGTGAGCCCTAGTGGCAAAAGTGGACATTCAGTGCCAAGCCCAGGGCCAGCCATCTGCCTGCCCGTCCTAGGCGATGGACACTGGAGCCAAAGAGTGTGACTCACGGCTGCCCCCAGAGGATGGAAGCTGGAACAGCCGATCTCAGTGGGAGAGGATGCAGAACTGGGTGCACTCTCCAGCTCTGCCCCGTCCCATCTGTGTGACCTTGAGCACGCCATCCTGCCCTTCTGAGCCTCATGTTCCTCAGCCGGGAAATGAGGGTGGTAACACCTACTGGACCGTCTAGTCAAGGCTATGGTTTTTCCAGTAGTCATGTATGGAGGTGAGAGTTGGACTGTGAAGAAGGCTCAGCGCTGAAGAACTGATGCTTTTGAACTGTTGGAGAAGACTCTTGAGAGTCCCTTGGACTGCAAGGAGATCCAACCAGTCCATTCTGAAGGAGATAAGCCCTGGGATTTCTTTGGAAGGAATGATGCTAAAGCTGAAACTCCAGTATTTTGGCCACCTCATGTGAAGAGTTGACTCATTGGAAAAGACTCTGATGCTGGGAGGGATTGGGGGTAGAAGGAGAAGGGGATGACAGAGGATGAAATGACTGGATGGCATCACTGACTCGATAGACATGAGTCTGAGTGAACTCTGGGAGTTGGTGATGGACAGGGAGGCCTGGCGTGCTGAGATTCATGGGGTCGCAAAGAGTCGGACACGACTGAGCGACTGAACTGAACTGAACTGAACACCTACTGTGTGGTTTCTAAAAAGATGAAACAAGAAGCAGGATAAGTACATTGGGTTGTGAGGATCATGTCTAGGCAGAGCTGAAGTTCCAGAGGATGACATGGGGGGTCACAGCTCATAGAACTCAAGGGAGAAAGTACTTTTGAGCCATGTAGTCCAGACACTTCCATTTCTGTCAGCCACCCTGGAGCCCCTGACTAAAAGTACCTAGGGAGGGGCTCAGGCATCTATAATTTAAGGAAACTTAGTAGGTGGTCTTGGTTAGTCTTTTTTTTTTTTTCCTTTCCTCTAAGGCTATTGCCCAAAGTAGAAGATGTCAACAACAACAACAAAAAAAGATGAAATGAGAGAGAAAAGCAAGTGGGGTTCAAATCACTTTGAACCCTTGGATGTAGTCTTGGATGAGTCTTTCTCCTTCTCTGGGCCACAAACTCCCAAGACTTTTCAACAAGGAGGTTAAACTGATGAATTCTAAGATCTTCTGAGTCTTTGATGTCTGTCTGTTTCCAATGTGGTCGTGTGACCCTTGAGTAGTCATCAGAAGGGAGGAAGCAGATGTGAGTCTACAAGCGTGCTGAGTCAGGACTTACTGTGGGTTTGAAAAGCAGTACCCAAATCACACTAGCTTCAACAAAAATAAAAGATAAGGAGGGAGAAATGTATTTGAACTGGAAAGGCTAGGGCACAGAGGACATGAGGCACAGCTGGATCAAGGCACTGAAAGGATACAGTGTCTCATTTCTCTTTGTATGGCTTCATTTTCTAGTGAACTTTGCCACATAATTGTATCTTAATAGTATCTTTGAGGACAAAAGCAAACCTAGGCAATCTGTGGAGACCCACAGCCCAGGTCTCCCACCTTGCAGGTGGATTCTTTACCATCTGAGCCACCAGGGAAGCCCCTTTTCTGGATAGTGAGTTCTTCTCATCAGAATTCTGGGAACATGGTTTCCGTGATTCTGTAAAAGTACTCCTAATGTCAGGGGGTAATTGTAGATGTTTTCTTCATGAATCTGGTGTATACGGTCTTGTTCTCACAGGTATGTATGCATGCATGTTGAATGTTCATGTCTCCATATGTGTAAGTATGAATATGCTTTTTCAAGAGTTCCACGCACACTGTAGAGAGTAGAGGACAGAGGACCTCAGCTAGAAGGGAGACATGGCTTCTCTCCACTTTGGTAGATTTAGTCTCGTGTGCACTAGACTGGGGAGTCCCTCAAAGGCTTTAGCAGATGGGGGACATTGATCATGTGGTGAAGTTCTGTCTTCATGTGAATTGGAGCCAGCGAACCTCTAAAGGAGTGAGTCGCCCTGAGAACACGGTTCCTTAGAAAGTAGGAACTTGTGTGACAGACCCAGACCCACCACCAGTGATCAAGCACATCTAGTTAATTTCACCTCAAAGCTCAGGCATGAGAGGAGGCTGACATCAGTACAAGAGGCTGGCTTTGTCCTAGGTGTGGTCCCTGATGAGAAACAGCACCAGCCACTGTCACTCCAGGAGGCCATGGCCAGATAGAGGTGGAATCTTGGCATGCAGGGAGGTTGAGAAAAGGAAAGAGGCAGGAAGCCTGGGGGAACCATGTCTCCATGTGGCAGCCAGACTCAGGGAGAAAGAAAAGCTGGGAAGAAGAGTCATACAAATGTACAACAATGGTTTTTTTTAGAGACTAAGGAAGTTCAGAATCACAGCTAAGAGTCACATCAAGCCACACAGGATCTTAGCAGTCATTGGTCAAGTCCCTGAGCACTTCTGGTGATGAGATCCTTTTCTTCCTAGAGAGTGGACAGCTTTATAGGATGCTCCAGAGCGGCTTGGAGCATTCTAGAGCCAGGTCAGGCTTTTGGGGACCCACATGAAAGGAAAGCCCCAGAGCAAAGGATGGCAACAAGTTACTGAGGACAGAGAACAAGGGGAAAAGGTCAAATGATGATAATTTGTTGTGAAATAAGCCAACCAGAAGATGAGTCGGGGGAAAGGGAGGCACCACCTTAGGTGGACAGTCACAGCGTTTCTGAAGTGATGTCGAGAGCCAGTGACAGCTAGGGAGAGTTCTGGGAAGAGGAAATGGTCTGTACAGAGTCCCAAAGCAGCAAAGAAGCTTGAATCTTTCTAGAATAGAAGGAAAACAGTAGGGGCCGTGGAAGGAGAGGGAGATGGCTTGGAGTGGCAGTGAGCAGATGACACGGGGACCATGATGGGGACTTTGGGTTTACACTGAATGAGACCCCTCTGCCTGCTGCATTGAGAGTAGAGGGATTGGAGGCAAGTGTGCAGAGGGAGATCACAGACTAGGGAGTCCCCCAAATGCTTTAGCAGAAGGTATTATGCAGGCAGATATTGTTGTCTCTCAGAGGGAACTCTACCAGTTAAATGATTGGGTAGACTTTGGAGGGTGGTATTGAGCAATGCATCATTACAAACATCGCCCTGAGGCTGGCTCCACTGTGAGGGATGTGGTGGAGAGCACTCAAAAATCAGAGAAGAGTTGGAAAAACTGACCTCACTAGTCCCTGACCCTGACTCCATGGGGCGTAATTCTAGAACTTTCTCTGTCCATGTCTTACTGGGTGACCTCAAGCTGGTTGCTCTCCTTAAAATGACGACAAAATTAGACTGGATGCTCACTATGGGTCCTCCTACCATAACATTCTCCAATTTGTCCATTCTCAGACTTTACCCCAGCCCTCCCACCTACAATGGCCACTATTTTGGCAGTTGGAAGTTCCATGAGAACCTGCTCTTAGTCTTGGCACAAAGCCCTCTCCATATGCATCCATTCCAATTCAAGCATCCAGGGTGACCTTTGTTTTGGAAATACCTCTGGACAGGGATTATTTTCTTTGGAGTCTCCATGATGGCTCTGGGCCTGGGGCTTATGTCCATGGGCAGCCTCCCACCCCACTGCCATTATATAAGGGCCATCACCACCCAGCAGAATTTCAGGGGACTGTGCAGGGGAACAAGGATTTTGTAAGTATTTCCCCCCAATCCTATAGAGGGTGGGCTTCCCCCTTAAGGTCACTCCACATGGAGACCTTCAGAAGGCTCTGGAGTCAAGAGGCAGAGGGATGGGGTCATTTAAATTAGCTAATATGGTCAATATGGCAAATTAAAAAATCAATTATATTAGAAGTTTCAAACTGATGAGCAATGTGGGGTCAAGATGTGGTGCCCATTTATTTTTCATGCTTTTATTCTGCAAACCTTAATTTTGTTGTACTGTATTATGTAGAAGCTTTTTACTAGGAGGTGGGAATTCAACTAGTCACAGCCCCTATTTAAGGAGTTCACAGCCCAGTGAGAAAGGAGGCAAATCATCACTAATTGGTACCAAGAATTCTGATCAGAGAATGAAGGCAACAAGATGGTGGAGTGGGGGCCCCTGACCTAGACCCTGGGAAGGGGCCTAGAGAGGGCTTTATAGTGGTTATGATGTCTTATTGAAGCTGGAGACTCAGTAAGAAGTGATTTATGTAAAAATACAAAAAAGAGGGAAATGTTCCAGGCAGAGAAGGCAGAATATGCAAATGACCTCTGTGTAAAGAGCATTGACCTGGAGTCAAGCGTGACTTTCCAAGTAGTATCTCCTCTACTCAGCGGTTGTGTATCTTTGTACAAGTTGCTCCAGCTTCCTGACCTGGGCTGCCCGTCTGTAAGAGAGCAGATAACCACGTGCATCTTCAAGGACTGCTGAGTGTCAGAGTGACAGGTGCACATCAAAGACCCCGTTTCCCTGTGGGTAATTCTCACTCCTGTTCCTCCCATGACTGTCCAGGTGTCAGGACAAGATGTTTCAGCTTTGGAGACTTGTTCTCTTTTGCGGTCTGCTCGCTGGGACTTCAGCGTCTCAATCTTATGCTGACAAGAATGCTGTGAACAAGCTAAAATCTGTTCTTGAAGAAGGACTTGTGACTGATGACAGTATGTTTGAATGTAAGTCAGCAAGAGGAATGATCAGTGGCACCTAGGAGCTTGACTCCTATGTACTGTGCCTGTATTACCAAAGACTGCCACTAGGGGCTGCTCTTTATGGGAGATATTCTGATAGAGGTGGCTATCAGTTCCCGGTTCATTTGTTTACTATTTTCCTAGAAATAAGCAGTGCTTAACTAAATGTGACTTTACATCTTAGATTAACATCATGGCAAACTTTTGTAATATATGTATAAGATAAATTCCTAAAAGTGACATTTCAAAAGTTCAAAACGTATGCACATTTTAAATTATAGGAGATATTGACAAATAATCCCCTATGTTAACATTTTCTCCAATCACACGTGAGAGTACCATTTCTTCTACTTTCTTGACAGCACTGTATGGACAATTGAAATGTTTTGACAGTTTCACAGATGAAAGTTATAATTCATCTCATTTAGCATTTCACTAATTAAGAAATAATTCACCCTTTTTTTTTATTTTATCCTTGTTGTTGTTGAGTTGCTCAGTCGTGTCTGACTCTTTGCACCCCCATGGACTGCAGCACACTAGGCTCCTCCGTCCTTTACTGTCTCCTGGGAATTTACTCAAACTCATGGCCATTGAGTTGATGATGCCATCCAACCATCTCATCCTCTGTCGCCCCCTTCACTTCTTGCCCTCAGTCTTTCCCAGCATCAAGGATCTTTTCCAATGAGTTAGCCCTTTGCATAAGATGGCCAAAGTATTGGAGCTTTCGCTTCAGCATCAGTCCTTCCAGTGAATATTCAGGGTTCATTTCCTTTACGATTGGCTTTTTTTATCTCCTTGCTGTCCAAGGGACTCTCAACAGCCTTCTCTAGCACCAAAGTTTGAAAGCATCCGTTCTTCAGTGCTCTTCAGTGCTCAGCCTTCTTTACAGTCCACTTCTCACATCCATACATGACTACTGGAAAAACCATAGCTTTGACTATGTGTACATTTGTCAGCAAAGTGATGTCTCTGTTTCTTAATATGCTGTCTAGGTTGGTCATAGCTTTTCTTCCAAGGAGCAAATGTCTTTTAATTTCATGGCTGCAGTCACTGTCTGCAACGATTTTGGAGCCCAAGAAGAGAAAGTCTGTCACTATTTTCACTTTCCCCCATCTATTTGCCATGAAGTGATGGGACAGATGCCATGAACTTCGTTTTTTGAATGTTGAGTTTTAAGCCAGCTCTTTCACTCTTCTCTTTCACTTTCATTAAGAGGCTCTTTGGTTCCTCTTCACTTCTGCCATTAGGTGGTATCATCTGCCTATTTGATGTTACTGATATTTCTCCTGGTAATCTTGATTCCAGCTTGAGCTTAATCCAGCCCAGCATTTCACGTGATGTACTCTGTATATAAGTTAAATAAGCAGGGTGACAATAAACACCCTTGATGTACTCTTTTTCCAATTTTGAACAAATCCATTTTTTCATGTCTGGTTTTAACTATTGCTTTTGACTGCATAGAGGTTTCTAAAGAGGCAATTAAGATGGTCTGGTATTCCCATATCTTGAAGAATTTTCCAGAGTTTGCTGTGATCCACACAGGCAAAGATTTTAGTATAGTCAATGAAGCAGAAGCAGATTTTTTTTGGAATTCCCTTGCTTTTCTTATGATCCAATGGATGTTTGCAATTTGATATCTGTTCCTCTGCCTTTTCTAAGTTCAGCTTGTACATCAGGAAGTTCTTGGTTCACGTACTGTTGAAGCCTAGTTTGAAGGATTTTGAGCATTACCTTGCATGTGAAATGAGTGCAATGGTGTGGTAGTTTGAACATTCTCTGGCATTGCCCTTCTTTGGGACTGGAATGAAAATGACCTTTTCCAGTCCTGTGGCCACTACTGAGTTTTCCAAATCTGCTGGCACACTGAGTGCAGCACTTTAAGAGCATGACTTTTTAGGATTTGAAATAGCTCAGCTAGAATTCCATCATCTCCACTAGCTTTGTTCGTAGTAATGCTTCCTAAGGCCCACTTGACTTTGCATCCAGGATGTCTGGCTCTAGGTAGGTGATCACACCATTGTGGTTATCTTGGTCATTAAGACCTTTTTTGTACAGTTCTTTATATTTTATTAGTCATCTACATATTTTAAATAAATTAAATATTTTATTTATATTTGTAGCATATTCTTCTGTTGGGTTATTCAATTTTCTTAGTCATTTGTATTACCTAATTGGAAATTAACCCTTACCAAGTCAAGTGGGCCTTAGGAAGCATCACGAACAAAGCTAGTGGAGGGATGGAATTCCAGTTGAGCTATTTCAAATCCTGAAAGAGGATGCTGTGAAAGTGCTGCACTCAATATGCCAGCACATTTGGAAAACTCAGCAGTGACCACAGGACTGGAAAAGGTCAGTTTTCATTCCAATCCCAAAGAAAAGAAATGCCAAAGAATGCTCAGACTACTGCACAATTGCACTCATCTCACACGCTAGTAATGTTCAAAATTCTCCAAGTCAGGCTTCAGCATTACATGAACCGTGAAGTTACAGATGTTCAAGTTGGTTTTAGAAAGGGCAGAGGAACCAGAGATCAAATTGCCAACATCCACTGGGGGATCATCGAAAAAGCAAGAGAGTTCCATAAAAATATATATATTTCTGCTTTATTGACTATGCCAAAACCTTTGACCATGTGGATCACAATAAACTATGAGAAATTCTGAAAGAGATGGAAACACCAGACCACCTGACCTCCCTCTTGAGAAATCAGGTCAGGAAACAACAGTTAGAACTGGACATGGAACAACAGACTGGTTCCAAATAGTAAAAGGAACGTCAAGGCTGTATATTGTCAACCTGTTTATTTAACTTCTATGCAGAGTACATTATGAGAAATGCTGGGCTGGAGGAAGCACAAGCTGGAATCAAGATTATCAGGAGAAATATCAATAACCTCAGATAGGCAGATGACACCACCCTTATGGCAGAAAGTGAAGAAAAACTAAAAAGCTTCTTGATGAAAGTGAAAGAGGAGAGTGAAAAAGTTGGCTTAAAGCTCAACATTCAAAAAACGAAGATCATGGCATCCAGTCCCATCACTTCATGGGAAATAGATGGAGAAACAGGGGAAACAGTGTCAGACTTTATTTTTGGAGGCTCCAAAATCACTGCAGATGGTGACTGCAGCCATGAAATTAAAAGACGCTTACTTAGGAAAGTTATGACCAACCTAGACAGCATATTAAAAAGCAGAGACATTACTTTGCCAACAAATGTCCATCTAGACAAGGCTATGGTTTTTCTAGTAGTCATGTATGGATATGAGAGTTGGGCTATAAAGAAAGCTGAGCGCAGAAGAATTGATGCTTTTGAACTATGGTATTGGAGAAGATTCTTGAGAGTCCCTTGGACTGCAAGGAGATCCAACCAGTCCATCCTAAAGGAGATCACTCCTGGGTATTCTTTGGAAGGCCTGATTTTGAAGCTGAAACTCTGATACTTTGCCACCTGATGTGACGAGCTGACTCATTTGAAAAGACCCTAATGCTGGGAAAGATTGAGGGCAGGAGTAGAAGGGGATGACAGGGGATGAGATGGTTGGATGGCATCCCCGACTCAATTGACATGAATTTGGGTATACTTTGGGAGTTGGTGATGGACAAGGAGGCCTGGCATGCTGTGGTTCATGGGGTCACAAAGAGTCAGACACGACTGAATGACTGAACAGAACTGAAGCCTAGGTAGGTTTAAACCCACCTACCTTCTAGCTAGGCATATCTCTTTATAATTTTGATTTCTTAAGAGAACTTGGCCTTCTTTTCATTTTCTGGAAGCGTGACCAGCAAATTGACAAACATTCTTTATAGGAGAAACTAACTTCTGAAAGTGACTGTCTTTAAACCTTGCCGAGGCTTAGGCAACCTTCAAAGGTACAGAAGGGACTCAGTTTCCAATTTCATTGCTGATAAAACCAAGCTCAGAAGCAGAAGTTTGCCAGATGTGGTTTCCATCTCTGTTTGCCTCATTATAATTAGGTGGATACTGTCCATTGCAGAGCCAAGTAACACTACTATGGTTACCTGCCTTTTGTTATAGCCTTTTGTTTTTTCTTGAGCTAGCTGTTGCCTTGCTTCTCATTTGAATTATTTTCACAGTATGTACTCTTAATTCTTTTCACATGTGCCATTCTACATCTGCCATGTCATTTACTCTATCAAATCCCTCTCTTCTCTGAAGACCCCCCATTAGGACACTGTCCTCCTGCTTCTGTATAAATTATAGCTTTCTAGGCCTGTTGCAAAGCTGTCATTCAGAGAATCTTATTTGCCACTTTTGTGAGTTGGAGCTATGTTTTTTCCTTGATTCTATATTTTCCATATTTTAGTCTATTCTAAGTTTATCTCATTAGAGAGTCACTATTAGAAGCTGAAGTACAATCAATATACATGGTCTGCAAAGTGGATTGATTGCTTTATTGAAGCATGATGAGTATATATACAAGTATAAAGGCAGCATGAAAAGAAAAAATTCTCCCTAGCTGTGTGACTTTGGCCCATTCCTTCATCTTCTGATCCTTCATTTCCTCATCTGAAAGTGCAGATAATATAATACTTGCTTTATGGAGTTGTTATAAAGATTGAATGAAATAACATAGGCAAATAGTCTCATTTAGTATGTGGTGCCTAGGAACTGACTCATAAGTTGTATTCACACTAAATGGAGACTGTTTTTGCAGCTATTGTTAAGGGATCGAAGGTTGATTTCACGTTGTTAAAGGAATCCATGTGTTCAGAGACGGCCCAGGCGATCGTGGACAAGGAGTTTTCTAAAGATTTTCAAGTAGCGTACCCATGTTTCTGGTGAGTTCATGCTTCATACTGGAGTTCTTCCTTCCAAGAAAAAAGAATACATATCTTTGGGGAAGTAAGTTTAAGATCAAAGACAGAAAAGTAAATGAAAAAAGAATGCATACAAAAGAATGAAATAATGCCATTTGCAGCAATGAAAGGGTGGATGTGGAGACCACCATATTAACTGAAAGAAGTCAGACAAAGACAATATGACACAAACGAAATTATACAAAACAGAAACAGATTCATGGACATAAAAAGCTTATGGTTATCAAAAGGGAAAGTGGTATGGAAGATAAATCAGGAGTTTGGGATTACCATAAATATAACACTATGTATACAATAGATAGCCAACAAGGACCTACTATATAGCACAGGGAACTATACTCAATATTTTGTAATAACCTATAGGGTAAAAGAATCTGAAATAAAATGTATCTCTATCTCTACATCTGTATCTATATTTATGTATATATATATCTGAATCACTCTGCTGTACATGTGAAACTAACACAACATTGTAGAGCAACTATATTAAAATTTNTCCTAAAGGAGATCACTCCTGGGTATTCTTTGGAAGGCCTGATTTTGAAGCTGAAACTCTGATACTTTGCCACCTGATGTGACGAGCTGACTCATTTGAAAAGACCCTAATGCTGGGAAAGATTGAGGGCAGGAGTAGAAGGGGATGACAGGGGATGAGATGGTTGGATGGCATCCCCGACTCAATTGACATGAATTTGGGTATACTTTGGGAGTTGGTGATGGACAAGGAGGCCTGGCATGCTGTGGTTCATGGGGTCACAAAGAGTCAGACACGACTGAATGACTGAACAGAACTGAAGCCTAGGTAGGTTTAAACCCACCTACCTTCTAGCTAGGCATATCTCTTTATAATTTTGATTTCTTAAGAGAACTTGGCCTTCTTTTCATTTTCTGGAAGCGTGACCAGCAAATTGACAAACATTCTTTATAGGAGAAACTAACTTCTGAAAGTGACTGTCTTTAAACCTTGCCGAGGCTTAGGCAACCTTCAAAGGTACAGAAGGGACTCAGTTTCCAATTTCATTGCTGATAAAACCGAGCTCAGAAGCAGAAGTTTGCCAGATGTGGTTTCCATCTCTGTTTGCCTCATTATAATTAGGTAGATACTGTCCATTGCAGAGCCAAGTAACACTACTATGGTTACCTGCCTTTTGTTATAGCCTTTTGTTTTTTCTTGAGCTAGCTGTTGCCTTGCTTCTCATTTGAATTATTTTCACAGTATGTACTCTTAATTCTTTTCACATGTGCCATTCTACATCTGCCATGTCATTTACTCTATCAAATCCCTCTCTTCTCTGAAGACCCCCCATTAGGACACTGTCCTCCTGCTTCTGTATAAATTATAGCTTTCTAGGCCTGTTGCAAAGCTGTCATTCAGAGAATCTTATTTGCCACTTTTGTGAGTTGGAGCTATGTTTTTTCCTTGATTCTATATTTTCCATATTTTAGTCTATTCTAAGTTTATCTCATTAGAGAGTCACTATTAGAAGCTGAAGTACAATCAATATACATGGTCTGCAAAGTGGATTGATTGCTTTATTGAAGCATGATGAGTATATATACAAGTATAAAGGCAGCATGAAAAGAAACAATTCTCCCTAGCTGTGTGACTTTGGCCCATTCCTTCATCTTCTGATCCTTCATTTCCTCATCTGAAAGTGCAGATAATATAATACTTGCTTTATGGAGTTGTTATAAAGATTGAATGAAATAACATAGGCAAATAGTCTCATTTAGTATGTGGTGCCTAGGAACTGACTCATAAGTTGTATTCACACTAAATGGAGACTGTTTTTGCAGCTATTGTTAAGGGATCGAAGGTTGATTTCACGTTGTTAAAGAAATCCATGTGTTCAGAGACGGCCCAGGCGATTGTGGACAAGGAGTTTTCTAAAGATTTTCAAGTAGCGTACCCATGTTTCTGGTGAGTTCATGCTTCATACTGGAGTTCTTCCTTCCAAGAAAAAAGAATACATATCTTTGGGGAAGTAAGTTTAAGATCAAAGACAGAAAAGTAAATGAAAAAAGAATGCATACAAAAGAATGAAATAATGCCATTTGCAGCAATGAAAGGGTGGATGTGGAGACCACCATATTAACTGAAAGAAGTCAGACAAAGACAATATGACACAAACGAAATTATACAAAACAGAAACAGATTCATGGACATAAAAAGCTTATGGTTATCAAAAGGGAAAGTGGTATGGAAGATAAATCAGGAGTTTGGGATTACCATAAATATAACACTATGTATACAATAGATAGCCAACAAGGACCTACTATATAGCACAGGGAACTATACTCAATATTTTGTAATAACCTATAGGGTAAAAGAATCTGAAATAAAATGTATCTCTATCTCTACATCTGTATCTATATTTATGTATATATATATCTGAATCACTCTGCTGTACATGTGAAACTAACACAACATTGTAGAGCAACTATATTAAAATTAAAAAAAAAGAAAAACAAAATTCATCTCTGGCACATATTCTTCCTTAGAGTCTTGAGGGAAATCACAGTTATCTGATCCTCAGTCTGCCATGCCAGCCAATGGAAAGAATCCAACCCCTGAACAGGGCTCTCATGAAGACCAAAGCAGTCAATGTCTATGAGGCTCAAATGTTGAGCATAACGCTGGCACAGAGAAGAGCCCAGCAATGGCTGCCAAGAGGAATGACAAGGGCGAACTGTGATTTTTTTCACAGGTTAAGAATCAGTTACATCAGCATTGAGACAATCACATTCCAAGTGCTTCCTCCTAAAACCATTAAAGTGACGATCGCCATCACCATTAAGGTCACCGTGACTCTGTGAGTATGTATTAGAATCAGGGTTTGGGAGAGGCAGTGCATTATGGCCAATAGATCTCCAATCTGGAATCAGGCACTTTTCCACACTGTTGCCTTGGTCTCCCAATCTGTAAAATAAGGAGGCTTTTGCAGCTCCTAAATCCTTAGCTTTGAAATGTTCTAAGAAACACTGGTGACAACCAATTTTTTTAAATCCCCAATAAAACATATTTCCAAAATCATAACACTTATCTAATATAACACTTGAAAACTGAGAAGACATGAACATTTATAACTCTTTGGCAAAATTTTCTCCAGCATTATTTTGTCTCCCAAGATTCTCTTTAAATAGCAGTGATAAGGATGGATCATATAGTAACATATAGCATGTAATAAAGGGTATGTGAATATCATACGGAAAACAGAATTTTAAAGCATTTTAATTACTCCCATATACAAAGAGATAGGAAAATGAGGATGTGTAGAAGAGTTTTTATAAATTAAGTAATAATTTTTATAAATTCATTAAGTATAAGTGAATTTATAATCACTCATTATAAATGAATGATTTCATTATTCATTAGCTATGAGATCTTGAAATAGTTATTTAACCTCTCTATACCAAATGTTTCCATGTTCTGAAAATAGATATAGTAATAGACTTTTCCTTCATGGTATTGCTGTCATGATTAAATGGGTTAATCCAGGTAAAATGCTTTTCTAAAATACTTAACACAGAATTTGTGCTCAAGAAATATTAACTATTATTTTTATTTTAATCATCAGTATTATATGAAATTTGAAATGAGTCCAATCCATGTGGCCAGGAGAAGAAACTCCTAATGTAAGAATATCGATTCCATAAAGAATATAGACAACATTGACATTGCCCATAGACATCCTATTTAATGTCAACAGAGGGAGGGACTCAGGGGCAATGTGAAGGGACTTCTCCACCTCTGTTCACTGTAAATCTTATTCCCTGCAGGCCTCTGTGGGGCACGATTATTGACCTGACCCTCAACTTGGTCCTCCAGAGAACTGTCACCATTGAAGCTGGCGTTGTCATTATTGAAGGATGCACCCACATACCAGCCACGATCATACTCCCCTCACTGCAAAGGTCAGATCCATTGATCTCAAAAGAGTGGAGATTGCAGAGGAGTTGGGAACCATAAATTCAGCCCTGTTCCTTGCCTGGGAGGGAGCAGAATATGGTAAAGAAGAAGGAGACTCTGAAGTCAAACTAGCTTTGCCACTAACTTGTGGTTTTGTAATCATTTTAGTACCCACATACCAGCCACGATCATACTCCCCTCACTGCAAAGGTCAGATCCATTGATCTCAAAAGAGTGGAGATTGCAGAGGAGTTGGGAACCATAAATTCAGCCCTGTTCCTTGCCTGGGAGGGAGCAGAATATGGTAAAGAAGAAGGAGACTCTGAAGTCAAACTAGCTTTGCCACTAACTTGTGGTTTTGTAATCATTTTAGCTCTAAGAGCTCTGGTCTCATATCTTTAAACTGAGGGTGATAGTAATATCTAATTCATAGACTACTGTGTTGGCCAAATGAGAAAATGCAAGTGGTTTAGCATACAGCCTGGCATATACTAAGCTCTCAGTAATAATAATTTCCATGCTCACTTTCTGTCTCTTGGTTCTTCTTCTTTCTGAGACAGAAATGTTGACCTTGCCAATCATAACTGAATTTGCACATTTCACCTTTCTGTTTTATCTGTTTGTGCTTTATGCTTTTTGAATCTCAAAGTGCATGCACATTTAGTATTGTTATGTCTTCTTGAGGACCTGACCTTTTTGTTATTATATAATGTCTCTCAATAGTAATAATAATTCACTGTGTTTACCTTCTTGTCTCCAGTTAAGAAAGGGCAAGAGAAGTAGCAAATGCCTACCATGGGCTCTAATTTCAGATGGTCCCCAAATCATCCTCTACCCACTGAGAAATTCCCAAGATGAAATCTTGAAAACTGAATCCTCTCCATTTAAACCATTGATCCCTGGCAACTCACAAAATCTACGTCTGAAACTGTGTGCTTGAAAGAGCAGGTTTAACTCAGGGAAGAGGGTGGAAGGAGAAAGGCTGACCCTGGTCACAGCTGGGAGAGGACAAGTGGTCTGGAAGCTGAAGGCTGGGGCAGGTTGGTCTTGGTAGGGAACAAGGCTGAGACATGAGCAGAAGTCAATCCATCCTGCACCAATAAGGGATCTGATCACAGGTTGCCTAAAGACCCCTAGAACCAAAGAAAGCTTATGCAGCCTACCATCACTTGGAAAGACTGAGTTGTAAATCCAAATGCCTGAGCCCTGCTGGACACTGCCTAGTCTATAGCCTCAGGGAAATCATCTTGCCTTCTGGGTCTCAGTGTCCGTATCTGTAAAATGGCATTCCACTCTGCTGCTCCAAATCCTTTTGGGGCTTTTCTCTCCACTTTGAGTAAAATCCCAAGCCCTTCCCAGGGCCATCTAGGCTCTGGCCTGATCTGGATCCACCTTCATATCACTGTGCTCTCCACCTTGCCCACACTTCCCTAGACACACTAGCTTTTGCTCTGTGCCTCAGAAAAACTCCTTCTACCTCAAGACCTGTGTGTGTGTTGCTCTGGCACCTAGAACATCTTCCCCCATCCCACATCAATGACTCTTTCATCATTCAGGGTCTAAAACAAAGTTCCTCCTCTTCTCTCTTGTAAGAATCTGCTCTTGCCCTTCTGAATACCTGCCACCAATTGTCATTATATATTTAATGGTAGGTTTATTTCATTTATTCCTTCAGCCAAAAATAAGTTGAACATCTCCTCCATGCTAGATAGCCACCATTCTGAGCTCTGGAGAATGTATTGGTGATTGCAGGCAAAGAAATTGTTCTTGTGGAGCTTATTCTCTTAAGGGAATGACAAAAAGACAAGCATTCAGTCCAACAGTAAACAGCCCATGAGGAAAACGTCAGATGGCAATCATCCTTGGGCAGAGCAGCACGCTTAACAGAAGACTATGACACAAAGCCCTCCATTAGGCAGCAGTCAGGGAGGGCTGCCCTGAGAAGGTGACAGTTTTGCTGGGGGCTGAAGATGGGAAGGAGCCAGCCTTAGGAAAATGTGTTTCATATTTGGTACCAGGTTGGAAGCTGCTTATGTTTTGCTCATCCCTGTGTTTACAGTCTGGCTTGGTTCTTGGCACATAGTTGGTATTGTATAAATATGTGTTGAATGAATGAGTGGAAGGGTGGATAGACAAACAGATGAATATCAAGTCTCAAGGTTGTAATGAGATTCTCTTGAGCTCTTGGGATGAGCTACTAGTCAGCCATGGGGTTCTAAGTGCTGATGCCCCTGGGTAGAGGCTCAAGTCACCTGACTTCAAGGTATCCTTCTATCTCCCGCTCTCTTCCCACTCCTCCTTCTTGGCTGCTCTGACAGCTTCACTGATCTTTACCGGTCTCTTCTCTAGCCCCTTTGGATCACTCAAGGAAATCAACAACACCGCTGTCACATTTGTGAATGAGGTGGAGACCTTCATAGTGCAGTCCATGGTGAGTACTCCGCTCCTGGGGACCCAGAGCCAGGCCTGGTTGGGGCCAGGTGTGACATTCCTAGACAGGCTACACTCTCTGGGCACCTTCATTTCTGAGGGACCTACTTCACTTTGGGCTGTCAGCTGCTGCCTCCCCTCCTGGTCTGTGGAGGAGGTGAGCAGGGGCCTAACATTAGCTAAAATCACTGGGTCCCACACTTAAACAATTTGCCGTATACATGTATGGCCAGTAGGCCTTTTAGCAATATTCTTCTTTATTTAACACAATTTCATGTAGTTTATTTAAATAAAAAAGCTATACATACCACAAGTAAATTTACTGTGCATCATATACATACCCATATGTACCATGTACCAGAAAATCCTAAAGATTCTAAATTAGTCACTCTGGAAGGGAGGGAACTGGGAATCTCAGGTTATAGAAAAGAAATCCTCCAGGTGGCTCTGTGATTTACTGAACTGGCGGATCGCTGCTCAAACTGTGGTCCTCAGACCAGCAGCACTGACCTCATCTGGGCACTTGCTATAACTGCAAACTCTCAGGTCCTACCTTAGACCAGCTGACCCAAGAATTTGCATCTTAATGAGATTTCCTGGGGATTGTATGCACGCAAAATCATGGGAAACACTGCTCTATGGTTCCCAGAGTGTCATTTAAAATTCCAGTGTTCCAAAGGTCAAGGTTTCCAGAGCATGGAGTTCTGGGATATTCACCATCTAGATTCTTAAGGTCCTAGGATATTAATGTTCTGAGTTATTAGGATTCCAGTTTCCTCTGGTTTTCAGATTTGGGCCTTCTAAGTTTCCATTGCTCTAGAATCCTAAGATTCAAAAATTCTAAGGTCCCAAGTAGTGAACATCTCTGCAGGAGGTAGGCAGGATGTTTCCTGTGGATAATGATCGGTCCTCTTTCTCTCCCATCTCTCCTCTCATTCCTCCCCATCCCAACCTCTTTCCTGCCTTCCTCTCTCCATCTCTCACTGTGTCTCTCTCTACCTGATTCCCTGTGGCCTCAGGTGTGCCCACGAATCTACACCATCATCAGCTCCCTGGATGTGAGTTTTATTAAGGAAGTCATCGGTAAGTCACAGCCTGGGAAAGAGGTGAGGGGGCTCCCTCTGCAGCCTTCCAAGGGGCGAGTACCCTGCTCTATGCCCACCCCACCTGCAGATCTGGTCAGGCGACCCTGGAGAAGTTCAGGACCCCTTGTCCTGAGCAAGTCTGGAGAGTGTGGCCGGAGGGGTCCCTGCAGACTTGGTCTCTACTGCCCTCCTTTGTCAGACCTGCAGAACCTGCTGCCCAGAATGATGTGAGAAAGAGGACAGGCCAGATCTGGGTTCAAATCCTGCATCTGCTCTTAGCAACTGTGGGATTGCAGTCAACTGACTCCACCTCTCTGAGCCTCGGCTTCCTCCCAGGTGAAAGGAGATTGTAATCACTGCTGAATTGATGAGTGGATTTAAAGAAAAATCAGAAAGAGCCTAATATTCAATGCATGCATGCAAAGTCACTTCAGTTATGTCCAACTCTCTGTGACCCTACAGACTGTAGCCCACCAGACTCCACTGTCCATGGGATTCTCCAGGCAAGAATACTGGAGTGGGTTGCCGTGCCCTCCTCCAGGGGATCCTCCTGACCCGGGTCTTCCCAACCCAGGTCTCTTACATCTCCTGCACAGGCAGGCAGGTTCTTTACCACTAGCGCCTATTAGGCATTGCTAATAAACATGGCCCCTTCCTGTTCCCTTCTTATGAGGAGCTGTGGCTTCACCTCCAGTCCCTGGGGGCTTTCCTTGACTTGGGTCTCTGGCATGACTGGGGTTGCTGGGTCTGTGGGGCAACAGAAATGGGTGAATGACAGTGTCAGAGTCCTAGAAGTGGTCCTTCTAGAAAATAGCCACAGGCCCAGTTCCTTGGGTGATCCCTCTGTGCTTCCTATGTAATACCTCATTGGATCCTTGCAATGACCCTGTGGGGATGGGTAGTATCACCATCCCATTTACAGACGCACTACCTGAGGCTCAGAAAGATGGAGTAACATGCAAGAGGTCCTGTGGTTATGAAGTCTGACCTGATGAAGGGTGGTAGCTGCTGGTGTCTGATTTCTATTCAGCTTCCAGTGCTAGGAACTTCCCTTGTGGATCAGCTAGTAAAGAAACTGCCTGCAATGCAGGAGACTTGGGTTCAATTCCTGGGTTGGAAAGATCCTCTGGAGAAGGGAATGACTACGCATTCTGGCCTGGAGAATTCCGTGGACTGTATAGTCCANTTCTATTCAGCTTCCAGTGCTAGGAACTTCCCTTGTGGATCAGCTAGTAAAGAAACTGCCTGCAATGCAGGAGACTTGGGTTCAATTCCTGGGTTGGAAAGATCCTCTGGAGAAGGGAATGACTACGCATTCTGGCCTGGAGAATTCCGTGGACTGTATAGTCCATGGGGTTCCAAAGAATCGGACACGACTGAGATTTTCAGTTTTACTGCACTTCCAGTGCTAAAGCCTGAGAACTGCTACTCATATTTTTCCTTCAGGTCAACTTCAGACAACCCAAGCGGAAGTCAAAACTGAAGAGCGCAGATAAAGAAAATCGCTGCCATGCCCACCTGCTGGTGAGGGCCTGAGGGAAGATGAACATCCCCCAGCAGGGGCCTGTGGAGAAGCAGAAGCAAAGCTTGGTTTCTCTTCATTCTCTAGTGGCAGGCTGAGCCCTGATCAGGTCACACGAGTCCTGACCCCTAATCACACACCCAGACTGCACTTGATTCTGCTCCCTGACTAAGCCCGGAACAGTCAGACTGAAGTCTAACCCTGTTGTTGCCTGAGCCCTGATGCTGGTCACAGATAGAGACCTGACCTGTATCTCAGTCTGATCCATGATCCTGACCATATACTGAGCCCTGAACCCTAGCGTTTCATGGGCCCTGATCAATCTTTTCACATTGGTCATTGTTGCTAAGGTGAGGGGGTAGGAAGGTGAGGGGATGGGGAGTGTTCAGCTCCAGGTGCCAGAGAAAGACCCCAAACCACAGGTGCCCGTCCCTCCCTGAGCCTCTGGGCTCACAGGGTTTGGGAGGAAGCACTCCAGCAGCTGTGCCTGGTAAACGCAGGAGCTGGTAAGGACCCAGGGTGTCCATGTCTCACACCAGGATCTCCTTCCAGATTGGTTCCTGGGGATGTGACTGGATCTCTGTACTGTCTTCCTCTAGGACAATCGGTGCTGCCACTATCCCCCAGGAGTGACAACTGAGCTCAGTCAAGGACACTCTCAGATACGCCTCCTCACAGTCAGGACACCCTATGCTCGTCACCCTCCACCCCCAGCATTAAAAAGCCATTTCAGCACCTCCTGTGTGGCCTGTTGCATTCCTTCCATTGGGATTTCGGGGGAGGTGAGGTGTGGGCATCAGGGGCAGGAGAGACCTGGGTCTGAAGGTAGAAGGGACATTTGGGATTATCCAGCTACAACTTCTTGCTTTACAAAGGGAAACACTGAGGCCCAGGATGGGCAAGAAAGGGACCCGAGGCCACACGGAGACAGCCTCTCTGTGCTTCTGCTAATACCACCACCTTGATGAAGTGCTGCCTTCACCAGCACACCTGACCTCACAACCCCCTCACAACACCCATCTGCCAGGAGACATGGCTTTTGTCCCCATTGGACAGATGAGGAAACTGAGGCTCATAGAGGACAAGTGACTCATCAAGTGGCAGGGCTCTGATGCAAACCCATGGTCCTGGGACCGCTTGCTCAGAGGTGACACCCTGGCTCCCAGTACTCAGCCACCTCTCCCCTGACCCCAGCAGATCCCATCATCCTGGCCCTGCTCTCTTCCAAGCAGGCCTGATGAGGTCTTCTCGAGTCCTCAGGGTCCCTGCAGCCTCTCTTATCCAGGGGGGCATCTGAGCATCTGACTTTCCTGCCAAAAGGCCCAGGGAACCTTTGCCCATTTGGCCAAACAGCCATCTCAATGCTGTGTGCAATTCTGTGAGGCAAGAACCACCATCATCCTTGTGTGAGACTAAGGTTATGAGAGGCCAGGGTCACACATGAGCAGTTACTTCACCCAAGAGCTTTCTACCCGATGAAGGCTGCCTCACAAGGTCAAATCACCTCAGGGGGCCCTTGAGCCCCTGGGGCTGCCTACAGGAGATTTCAACCATCTCTCCTTAGCTCTGCTGAGTGGACCTTAGTTCAGGCTGTGCCAGGACAAGGCGTAGGGTGAGGGGTTGGACAGAGCTGAACTTGGCTTACCTGGCCTCTGCCCCTTGCTAGCTGTGTAATCTCAAGTAAGTTACTCTTGGAACCACAGTTCTCTCACCTGCCAAATAGACAGTAAAACCTCCCTCATTGTGCTGTTGTGAGTGTTACATGAGTCAATGAGTGGAAAATGCTTAACCAGGGTCTGACATTGGTGAGCACAAGTCAGGCTCTACCCACTGGAATTACTGTCAGTGTTGAGAAACCACATATTAAGTCTTTACACACTGTATCTCATTAAATTCTGATATCTACTGAGTGATGCAGTGAATGGTTCTTGGGGTAACTGGGTCTCAGAGAGGTGAAGCAACTTCCCAAGGGCCACACAGCTGGTCTGAGGCAAAGCTGGATTCTATTTGAAGTCAGTCTCCTCCAGAGCTGGTTCTTCCCCTGCTGGCCATGGAAGACAGATCAGAGTTTTCCTCTCTGACTCTGTCTTGTGACTATCTCAACTTCCACAAAAAATATTCAAGAAGGTCTCAAAATTCAAGACTTCTTTCGGGCAGCCACCCACTTAACCCAGTGCAAACTGTTCCATTTACCATTCCTTCTCTCTCTCCAGCTTCTCAATCCTCCTCAGCCCCACAGCTCTGCTCAAGAGCTGTCTTCCAGCTAAGTGGGGGCCACTCCTCAATGTTTCCCAAAATAAGAGGCCATGTTTTGCAACTGGGTGGTCTAAACAAACTATCTTGTCATTACTGTCTAATATAGACAGAGGGTATAGGAAGTGTCAGCTCTCATTATAATAGTTTATACTTTTTAAATCCTTTTTTCCATTTTATTGAGAAATAGTTGACATTCAACTGAAATACGTTGAAGGCCATGGTTTGATTTATATCTATTCTGTTCAGTTCAGTTTAGTTCAGTCACTCAGTCATGTCTGACTCTGCAACCCCATGAACCTCAGCACACCAGGCCTCCCTGTCCATCACCAACTCCCGGAGTCCACCCAAACCCATGTTCATCGAGTTGATGATGCCATCCAACCATCTCATCCTCTGTCGTCCCCTTCTCCTCCTGCCTTCAGTCTTTCCCAGCATCANATCAATTCTTTGGCGCTCAGATTTCTTTACAGTCCAACTCTCACATCCACCCATGACCACTGGAAAAACCATAGCCTTGACTAGACGGAACTTTGTTGGTAAAGTAATGTCTCTGCTTTTGAATATGCTATCTAGGTTGGTCATAACTTTCCTTCCAAGGAGTAAGCATCTTTTAATTTCATGGCTGCAGTCACCATCTGCAGTGATTTTGGAGCCCCCCAAAATAAAGTCTGACACTACTTCCACTGTTTCCCCATCTATTTGCCATGAAGTGATGGGACCGGATGCCATGATCTTAGTTTTCTGAATATTGGGCTTTAAGCCAACTTTTTCACTCTCTTCTTTCACTTTCATCAAGAGGCTCTTTAGTTCTTCTTCACTTTCTGCCATAAGGGTGGTGTCATCTGCATATCTGAGGTTATGTGTATTATGAGATGACTATGACAATAAGTTCAGCTAACATTCATCTTCTCATACAAATACAATAAAAAGAAGAAAAGAAAAAATGTTTCTTTGTGATGAGAACTCTTAAGATTTGGTCTCTTAACTTTCCTGTGTATCATACATCATTGTTAGGTACAGTCACCATGTTGTATAATACATTTCTAGTGCTCATTGCGGGGAAGGCAATGGCACCCCACCCCAGTACTCTTGCCTGGAAAATCCCATGGACGGAGTAACCTGGTGGGCTGCAGTCCATGAGGTCGCTAACAGTCGGACAGACTGAGCGACTTCACTTTCACTATTCTCTTTCATGCATTGGAGAAGGAAATGACAACCCACTCCAGTATTCTTGCCTGGAGAATCCCAGGGATGGGGGAGCCTGGTGGGCTGCCGTCTATGGGGTCACACAGAGTCGGACACGACTGAAGTGACTTAGCAGCAGTAGCAGTGCTCATTGATTTTAGAACTAGAAGTTCCTATCTTTTGGCCATCTTCCCCCAGTTGCCTCTCCCTCACCCTCCTCCTTTGATATTCATAAGTCTGATCTGTTTTTCTTTGAGTTTGGTGGGTTGTTTTTTTTTTTAGATTCCACACATAAGTGAGATCACATAGTACAGGTCTATCTCTGTCTAACGTATTTCACTTATCATAATGCCTTCAAGGTCCAGCCATGTTGTCACAGATAGTAGAATTTCCTCATTTTTAATGATTAAATAATATTCCACTGTGTATATATACTATAACTTATTTATTTATTCATCTACCAATGAACACAAGTGTTTCTGCATGTTGGCTATTATAAATAATGCTGTTATAAACACAGAGGTGCAGACATCTTTTCGAGTTAGTGATTTCATTTCTTTTGGATATATTCCCAGAAGAAGAATGGCTGGATCACATAATAGTTCCATTTTTAATTTTTTGAGGAATTTCCATACTGTTTTCCATAGTGGCTACACCAGTTTATATTCTTACCAACAAATGCACATGGGTTCCCCTTTCTCCACAACCTCATTTGTTATCTCGTCATTTTGATGATGGCCATTTGAACGGACATTAGATATCTCCTTGTGGCTTTAGCTTGCATTTCCTTAGTTACTAGTAATGTTGAGCATCTTTTCATGTACCTGTTGGTCTTTCATATATCTTCTTTGAAGAAATATCTATTCAAGTCCTTTGCCCATTTTTCATTTTTTGTTTTGTTTCTTGTGTTGTTGTTTTTCTTTTTTTCTTCTCATTATAAAAGCCCATGTTTTGAAAAAAAAAGATCTACCTTTAGTACTTCCTAAAAATATTTTATCATTAAATACCACATATTTATCCTCAGTATGGAATAACTAGTATAAGAGCACAATTTTTATAGTTTATATTTGAGTTGGCTTAGACAACCATTTTGGGCAGTATACCGGTCAATTGGATTTTTCATTCATGTGTGCATGTATACATTCAGTAAGTATTTACTGAGCATCTGTTGTGTGCTAAGAAACACCTAGTAATTATAGGAGTCAAAAAAACAGCTATCACAAAATAGCTCATGTCACTGTTTTTTCTTTTATTGCTATTAAGTTGTTTGCACTCTTTATATATTTAGGATATTAACCCCTTATTGGGTATATGGTTTGTAAATCTTTTTTTAACAGCATGCCTTGTCCTTTCCTTTTCCTTTTTTTTTTTTTTTTTTGTTGTTGTTGTTGTTATGCAGAGGTTTTTAGTTTGATGTAGTTCCCTTGTTTATTTTTTAGTTTGTTGCTTATGTTTTAGGTATCACATCCAAAGGTCATTACCAAGACCCATGTCAAGAAACTTTATTCCTATGTTTTCTTTATCTCTCCTTTGTTTCTGAAGGACAGCTTTGCCAGGTATAGTATTCTTGGGTGACAGTTCTTTTTCAAATATTTTGAATGTCATCTCATTCTCTCTTGGTCAGAATAGTTTCTTTTAGGAAATCCACCAGTCATCTCATGGGATTCCCTTGTGTGTAAGAAGGATTCCCTTCTGGGTTTTCTCTTGCTGCTCTTAAAATGCTTTCTTTGTCTTTGAATTTTGAGGATATAATTATAATGTATCTTCATATAGATCTATTCAGGTTCCATCTATTTAGGGTTCTTTGGATCTCATGGGTCTGGATGTCCATTTCTCTCCCCAGGTTTAGGAGTTCTAGCTATTATGGCTTTAAATATACTTTCTGTCCTTTTTCTCCTCTCCTTCTGGAATTCCCATAATGAAAATATTATTTCTTTTCATTGTGTCCCATAATTTCCATGAAAGTGAAAGTGAAAGTCACTCAGTCATGTCCGACTCTTTGCGAATTCCCCAGGTTTAGGAGTTCTAGCTATTATGGCTTTAAATATACTTTCTGTCCTTTTTCTCCTCTCCTTCTGGAATTCCCATAATGAAAATATTATTTCTTTTCATTGTGTCCCATAATTTCCATGAAAGTGAAAGTGAAAGTCACTCAGTCATGTCCGACTCTTTGCGAACCCATGGACTATACAGTCCATGGAATTCTCCAGGCCAGAATACTGGAATGGGTAGCCTTTTCCTTCTCCAGGGGATCTTCCCAACCCAGGGATCAATAATTTCTTCACTCTTTTTCCTTTTTGCTCTTCTGACTGGCTTATTTCTAATGTCATATCCTCCTGGTTGCTTATTCTTTCTTCCTTATGGTTGAATCTACTTTTGAAATTTTTCATTGCCATTTTTCAATTTAATTATAGTATTTTCAACTTTGGGACTTCTGGGTTTTTTTTTTTATGGTTGCAATTTCCTTATTGAACTTCTCATTTTATTCATGCATTGGTTTCTCTAATTTTGTTTAGTTGTCTGTGTTTTCTGACAGTTTGCTAAACTTCCTTAGACTCATTAGAAAAGACCCTGATGCTGGAAAAGACGGAAGGCAGGAGGGGAAAGGGATACTAGAGGATGAGATGGTTGGATAGCATCACCAACTCAGTGGACATGAGTTTGAGCAAACTCCAGGAGATGGTGAAGGACAAGGAAGCCTGGTGTGCAGCGGTCCATGGAGTCGCAAAGAGTAAAACACAACTGAGTGACCGAACAACAAAACATCCTTAAGAAGATTATTCTGAATTCTTTGTCTGACAGTTCACAGATCTTCATTTCTTGAGGGTCATACTGTATTAGTTTCCTTTGATGGTATCATAGTTCACTGGTTTTCTGTGTGTGATCCTTGATTCCTTACGTTGGAATCTGCACGTTTGAGTCTTCTTCCAGACTTTATAGGTTTGCTTTAGCTGAGACAGTTCTTCACCAGTCAGCTCAGTCGTTTTTGGGGGGTGGTGTGTCTGCTGGTGATGTCCTTGGGCATAATAATGGTTGGGGTGAGGCAACTGTTTGAGCTCTGAGGCTGGGGGTGGGGTGTGCCTCTGCCTGAAGACAGTTGGATAGGACTGCTGGCTTGATTTCCTCCCTTGGTGAGGCTGTAGGATGGGCTCTAAGGTTACCTGGATTCTCTGGCCAGACTTACCAGCTGATCAAGACGTGATGCTATCTGTAGTAGGAGATGCAGCAGGACAGGACCCAGTATCTGTACAGCCTGTTGTTGGTAGGCCTGCATGTGCACTGAATCCCCTGGTCAGGTGAGACCATCAGGTTTGCTCTACAAACAAGGGAAGCCAGGAACTGTGCTCTCTTCAAATGCCTCTGCACTTGGGAGTGTTGAATGGATGACGCAACTTCCTGCTGCTCTGGGTAGGTTCCCTAGCTAAACTGGCCGAAGACTGTGTTGAGCAATAAAGTGAGTAAGTGAGTGAGTGAAGATGCTCAGTCGTGTCCAGCTCTTTGCAACCCCATTGACTGTAGCCTGCCAGGCTCCTCCATCCATGGGGTTTTCCAGGTAAGAGTACTGGACTGGGTTACCATTTCCTGCTCCAGGGGATTTCCCAACCCAGGGATCTAACCCAGGTCTCCCACACTGCAGGCAGACTCTTTACCATGTGAGCCAGCAGGGAAGCCCCTATCAAAAGGGCTATCAATTAGATTCCCTACCCAGGTACAGTAGGAGAAGCAGCTCCAAAGCTGGTAAAACTTTTTGCTTGTTGTCTAAATTCAAACCAACCCACACCCCCAAGTTTCCTGAGTGAACAGAGTCATTATCTTTCCTTTGCAGACTCTGGACTCTGCCTGCCCTTCTCTAGGCTCCAGCTGGGCAGCACAGCTTCCAGGAGTTGCCATCAGCCCTTCTGGACAGATAGGGCTGGAAGACACTCTCCTCAGCAAGTGGGGCTGGACTTCCCTCCCTGCCTGTGGAAAAACTGAGCTCTAGGGCCAGCAAAATGTCTTGTCTGAGGATTTGAATCACTCAGAACTGCTCCTGGCCAAGTTCCCTCATCAGAGTGCACCCTCAACTTGGTTCTGCAGATGGACAAAACCACTGGTTATGATGACTACTTGGTGCTGCAAGTATGAACTTGGTCTGTCAAGATCCACGTGCTGTTTTTGCCAGCCCCTTCTCCCTTTCCCAGGTGATTTGGGGTAAAGAAACTGCCTGCCAATGAAGGAGATGTAGGAGATGTGGGTTCAACCCCTGGGTTGGGAAGATCCCCTGGAGAAGGAAATGACAACCTACTCCACTATTTTTGCCTGAAGAATCCTGTGGACAGAAGAATCTGGCAGGCTACCGTCCATGGGATCACAAAGATTTGGACACATGCGATTGACTGAGCATGCAATACTTCCTCCTGCTTCTCCAGCAGTCAGTTTCCCAGTGGTTGAGCCTTCACAGATTCCCTGGCAGTTCCCATGCTGTGAAACAAGAAGGCATCCCCCAAATCAACCCCAATGCTGAGGAGGCTCTGGTTGCCCCTCAGGGTTCTCTTTTCCCTCTGGAGGCTCAGAGGAGACTTCTCCATGTGATGCTGTGCTGGCCTAGAGGAGGCCAACGTGGAGATGCTTCTTACCCTTCTAAGGTGGTCTGCCCTGATTCTCCGTGGTGTGGGGGGTGCTTCAGCCTCACCAGGATTCTCTCAGTGGTGTCTAGCTCTTAAATCATTGTTAGTTGTTCTTGTGACAGCAGCAAAGTCAGAAGTGAACTATGTCTCCATTTGGTGACATCACTCTCTCACTTTCCTTATTCGTCTCTGCCCCACAAGCCCTGTGAACTCCTTGAGGGCCAGTACCTCTGTCTTCTCAACAATCCCAGTGTCCAGTAAAGGACCAGATGTAATACAGGCACGAACCAGTGTTCAATGAATCAATGAGTGAATGAACTGCTTTTTGACTGTACACAGTCAGACATCATCTCCAGGACAGCTAAGTGGGTGGTGAACAAGAAAATTCTAGCAACTCAGGATTTGGGGGATGTGGGAGACCTGTCGTTATTTTCCAATAGCCAGGGCCAGATACCTGGCACTCAAGGACATGCGTGATGGGCTCTGGCCAATTGTGTTGGCCCTAGTTGAGTGA
>SJYX01020232.1:274192-334641 GCA_006410675.1 Oreotragus oreotragus
GGAGAAGTGAGAGAATGTTCTACTCTGTGACTCTGGCACACCCAGGACCAGCTCCGGCTCCCTGCCCAGACCTCAAAGAGGAGTGAAGTTTTCCTAGAGGCAGTGATACCCCCTGAGGGAGGATTCAGGGGCGAGGAGGATGCTTTGAGAGGGTGAGAGGCTGTCTGCTATAGGGGAATATATAGGAAGAAAGACAGCAAAACCTGAGTGTCCTCTGAGTCATCCACAAACTCGAGTGCCAAACTCCAGTGCAGGCTGTTTTGGAGACTTAATTCAGTTAAGTAAATGCTGGATATTTCCAGTGTTTGTCCAATTCCCTCAGGATAATATCTGAGGATCAAAATTATTAGCTCTGTGCCTTGGAACATTTTATGACTCCAAGAACACGTCACATATTTATTTGCCAAACCGGATCTTTCTATTTACACTAAGATAGGAGAGTATATACTTTTTCCCATATATCTGACAGCAGATGGACACTTTTGTTTTAGATATTTGCTCTTAAGATGAGGGTAGAATAAACTTCATCACAGTGGAAAAGCCAAGGTCCCAAATTAGGAGACTTCATTGTTACTACAATTAAATACACTGTTTTCTGAATGTTGAAACAAAACAAAAACATTGGNATGCTTTGAGAGGGTGAGAGGCTGTCTGCTATAGGGGAATATATAGGAAGAAAGACAGCAAAACCTGAGTGTCCTCTGAGTCATCCACAAACTCGAGTGCCAAACTCCAGTGCAGGCTGTTTTGGAGACTTAATTCAGTTAAGTAAATGCTGGATATTTCCAGTGTTTGTCCAATTCCCTCAGGATAATATCTGAGGATCAAAATTATTAGCTCTGTGCCTTGGAACATTTTATGACTCCAAGAACACGTCACATATTTATTTGCCAAACCGGATCTTTCTATTTACACTAAGATAGGAGAGTATATACTTTTTCCCATATATCTGACAGCAGATGGACACTTTTGTTTTAGATATTTGCTCTTAAGATGAGGGTAGAATAAACTTCATCACAGTGGAAAAGCCAAGGTCCCAAATTAGGAGACTTCATTGTTACTACAATTAAATACACTGTTTTCTGAATGTTGAAACAAAACAAAAACATTGGGAAATATTTGTGCTTTACAGCTGGGTGAAAATATAGATCTTAGAACTGTGCTTAGCCAGAATCATAATGATGCAAAAAACTGAACGTAGGTGGTAAAAACTGAAAAGGATGCTGAAATGTTCATGCAAGAAATAAAATGGATTTTCAAAAGAAAAATGATTGACTTCCTAACTAAGCCATGCTCTCTGCTGGGCAATTCAGGGTGACTTAAGCAGTTCCTCTTCAAGCCAGCATGGTCCGTGGTAAGAGTCTTCTGGACTTCAGAAGACTTCAGTCTGTTTCAAAATCACATGTGATGAAGTGTCTAGAAAATTCTGCTCCCCACTTGTGAGAGAATGAGAATGAAGAGGCAAATAATGTGTTTAAATTAATTTAGAATTCATTTGAATCTTGCAAATTCCCTGGAAAGGGACTTGGGATGCCCCAGACCACTTTGAGAACCACCAGGTTATAGGCACTCGGCGCTATAGACCCCTCCAGTGAATGGAGGAGACCTGAGAGATGCGGGTTCAACCCCTGGGTCCAGAAGAGCCCTGGAGAAGGAAACGGCAACCCACTCCAGTGTTCCTGCCTGGAGAAATCCATAGACAGGGTATCCTGGAGGGCTAGAGTCCATAGGGCGGCAAAGAGTTGGACACTACTGAAGTGACTTAGCAGGCAGGTTAGGCACCAGGGAGCCAAGGAAGGTTTCTGAGCAGAGGAGAGACCATCTCAGCTCTTAGTTTGAGGAAGTTTCCTCTGCTAGGTGGATTAAAAGGTGACAGAGGCTGTGGCTGGTCCAGGTCCAATCCAGGGCAGGAGCTGTTGAGGTAGATGGCAGGGCTGCAGACAGACTTCCCTCCCAGGGAAGGGGTGTTTATGAGGGAGGGACGGCCAGAGAAGGCCTTCCTGTGACTCATTCATGCAGAGCCTTTGTCATCCTGGGGGCCCAGCCTAGGCTCCAGGGCCAGGGCTCACGGCTCAGAGGCCTACAGTATGATCTCCCCCACTTAGGAGGGAGCCAGTGTTGCAGGAAGGAGCAAGACCACAGCTTTGGTTCCAGAAGAGGGAGCAAAGCCATTCCCTTTGGCTCTTATCCAAGGCTGCAAGCAAAGTCAGCACTTGTCCCCATTGTCCTGCAAACACTATCCATCCATCTGAGCCTCTGCAGAGGTGGCCACCAATGGGAGCAGCTGGGCTGACAATGGTACCCGTGAATTAAATGTTGTACCTTCATCAAAACTTCCGGAGTGTCCTACCACATGATCCAGCAGTCACACTCTAAAGTGCCCAATGAAAGGCCCATACTAAACCTGCACGTGGATGTTTATAGCAGTTTTATTTGTAATTGCCAAAATTGGAAGCAACCAACATGTCTTTCAGTGTCTGTGAAAGTCACTCAGTCATGTCCAACTGTTTGTGAACCCATGGACTGTATACTCCATGGAATTCTTCAGGCCAGAATACTGGAGTGGGTAGCCATTCCCTCTCCATGGGATCTTCCAAACCCAGGGATCAAATCCAGGTATCCTGCATTGCAGGTGGATTCTTTACCATCGGAACCACCAGGGAAGCCTCTTGTCTTTCAATAGATGAATAAATAAATAAACTATGGTACATCCAGACAGTGGAATATTATTCAGCCCTAAAAAGAAATGAGCTCTGGAGTCATGAAAAGACACAGAGCAATCTTCAATGCATATGATTACATGAAAGAAGCCTACCGAAAGGTTACATATTATATGATTCCAACTCTGAGGTATTCTGGAAGGGGCAAACTAAGGAGACAGTAAACGGATCAGTGGTTACGAGAGGTTAGGAGGGAGGGAGAAATGAGTTAGCAGAGCACAGAGGGCTTTGGGCACTTCTCCGGTAGGTCAGCTGGTAAAGAATCCGCCTGCAATGCAGGAGACCGTGGTTCAATACCTGGGTCAGGAAAATCTCCTGGACAGGGAACAGGCTACCCACTCCAGTATTCTTGGGTTTCCCTGGTAGCTCAGCTGGTAAAGAATCCACCTGCAATGCTGGAGACCTGGGTTCATTCCCTAGGTTGGGAAGATCCCCTGGAGGAAGGCATGGCAACCCACTCCAGTATTCTTGCCTGGAGAATTCCCATGGACAGAGAAGCCTGGTGGGCTACAATCCATGGGGTCACAAAGAGTCGGACATGACTGAGTGACTAAGCACAGCATAGCACAGAGGGGTTTTAGTGCAATGAAATTGTACACTAGTGGCAGAGAAACATTCTACACATTTGTCAAAACCTACAGAGGGTATAACACCAAGACGAAACCTTCATGTAAACTTTGAGTGATAATGATGTAGGTTCATCATCATGACATATGTCCCACTCTGGTAAGGTGTCATCACTCAGTCGTGTCTGACTCTTTGTGACCCTATGGACTGTAGCCTACCAGGCTCCTCCATCCATGGGATTTTCCAGGCAAGAATACTGGAGTGGGGTGCCATTTCCTTCTCCAGGGGATCTTCCCGACCCAGGGATCGAACCCGGGTCTCCTGCAATGCAAGCAGATGCTTTACCCTCTAAGCCACCAGGGAAGGGGATGGAGGGGAAAGAGATCTATAAGAGCTCTCTGCACTTTCTGCTCAGTTTTGCTGAGAACCTAAAATTGCTCTAAAAAATAAAGTCTAGTAAAAATTAAAACTCCCAGGGTAGAGGATCCAAGTCTGTCATTGCATTTCCCCTAGAACCTGATCACTGCCTCCCCTTTCAGCCTCTTCACCTGGGCTTCCCGATTCATGTTCTGTAACAAAGAATCATGCAGTGATGTTTTGGTGGGTGGTCATGATGTAATATTTACTGGTAACTCTGCACTCCAAAGTCAGAATGGCATTCTGGCTTCAATATGTATCAGTAGGTAGAAGGTGAACTAGATGAAACTGGATCATGGTTAAGTGCTCTGGGGTCTGCCTCCTGGCTGTGAATCCTGACTCTTCTAGAGGCTAAAGGCACATTGCTCAGCTTCTCAGATTACAGTCTCTTCCTATAATGTGATTAACAGAGCATCCACACCTCACAGGGTTTAGAGAGGATGAAATAAGATGTGGGGTGCACAGTGCAAAGCACAGGTCTGGGAAGAGAGCAAAATTAGATACAGCCTCTAAGACCTGACAAATAAGTGGAAGAAGTTCATGTATTCAGACATAGGGTTGAGCAGAGGGACAAGTGTCCAGCCTTGGAATAAGAGAGAATCTAATTTCTAGCAAGGAACTCTAAAACAGTTTCTTACTTAGGGTGAAATTAAGCAAGATTTTAGTTAGGAGGTTGGGATTAACATATACACAGTACATATAAAATAGGTAATCAACAAAGATCTACTGTATAGCACAGGGAAGTATACGCAATATTTTGTAAGAATAAAGGGGAAGGATCTGAAAAAGAATTTACAGGATTTCCCTGGTGGTTCAGTGGTTAAGAATCTGCCTGCCAGTGCGGGGGACACAGGTTCAACCCCTGGTCTGGAAAGATTCCACATGACATGGGGCAACAAAGTCCACATGCCACAACTAATGAGCCTGCAATCTTGAGCCTGCATGCCACAACTACTGAGCTTATGCTCTGCAATGAGAGAATGCACACAGCACACAGTGATGACCCAATGCAGCCAAAAATAAACACATGCATACATAAGTTTAAAGAGAATATATGTGTGTATATGTATGTGGGATGTCCCTGTTGGCTCAGAGGGTAAAGAAACTGCCTGCAATGTGAGAGAGCCAGGTTCGATCCCTAGGTCGGGAAGATCCCCTGGAGGAGGGCATGGCTACTCATTCCAGTATTCTTGCTTGGAGAAGTCTGTGGACAGAGGACCCTGTCAGGCTACAGTCTGTGGGGTCACAAAGAGTCGGACACATCTGAGCGACTAACACTTTCACTTTCATATATGTACGTATGTATAACTAAATCACTTTGCTGTGCACCTGAAACCTACACAAGATTGTTAACCAACTACAGAATACTTCAATAAATAAATAAAGCAAGATTGCAAGGATTGAATCATTCATTTTTTGTGAATCATTTGGCTCAGAGGTTAAAGCGTCTGCCTCTAATGCGGGAGACCTGGGTTCGATCCCTGGGTCAGGAAGATCCCCTGGAGAAGGAAATGGCAACCCACTTCAGTATTCTTGCTTGGAGAATCCCATGGACTGAGGAGCTTGGTGGGCTGCAGTCCATGGGGTCACAAAGAGTCGGACACGACTGAGTGACTTTACTTACTTACTTAGGCAGGCCACAGGAACAGCTTGAGCAAAAGCCCAGAGGCAGGAGGGACATTCCATGGAAAAAACAGGTAAGCAGCAGAAAACTTCAGGTGCATTTGGGGGTGGTGGGTGGAGATCAGCATGACAAGGCCCCTTGGCTGAGATTCCGTGAGACTGTGTTATCCTTATCTTTGCCCAGAATGGTTACATGACGTAGTGTGGGAGATGAGGAAGCAGATCCCTAAGTTCTCCCTTCCAGAGGACCTGCCACAAAGAGGATAGTTGGCTGATCGTCTCTTCATCTCTGTCTACATATAGTCTCCTAGGACAAAGACTAGAGGGAAATGAACCAAAGTATTAGCAGGACTTAGCTCTAAATAGAGACACTGTCTCCCATATTTCTATATTTTAAAAATATTTCTTTAAAAAAGTGGATTTTTTTAAACAACCTAAAATACATATTTTAATACAAGTTTAAGACTAAGGCGTGATGGAGGTGGTGCCAGCATTTTGGAACAAAGGATGGAGTGTGTCTGTCCTTGGGGCCTTAAGGAACAAGCCTTCCTTCTCAGTGCAACAGAGAGCTGTTACCCCTACCGGAAAAGGAGGCTTCAGCTCTGCTCTAAGAGGAATTTGTGATGTGATGTCAAGGTGATAAGCTTGTGCATAAAGAAGAATTGGATTCAAATCTTGACTCTGCTATAAATTAGCTCTGTGATCTTGAGCAAAATTTTTCCTCTTGAGTCTTAGCTTTCTCATCTGTAAAACAGGACTAATAAAAGTTTTTATATTATAAGGATTCAAGGAGGATTCCACCAACATTTGTGAAAATTGTCAATGTCAGCTATTGTTATTACAGATGGGGAAACTGAGGTCCAGGAAGGGCATGGGAGCTGTCCAGTGTCAAACAGCAAGGAATGGGCAGAGCCGGTCTAGAGTACAAGATTCCTTGGATACATTACTGGGTACAAGCTCACTCTGCTGACTGAACAACAGGCAAATGAATCTGAGAGATGAGGTGCTACGGCAAGGAAAATGACTCTATTCAGAAAGCAGCTGACCAAGAAGATGGCAAGCTAGTGCCTCAAAATAACCATCTTGTCAGGGTCTGGATGCCAGGTGCTTTTGTACAGTCAGAGGAAAAGCAATGAGGAACTAGAGTCAACAGGCAGACTAGAGCGGGAATGGCAGCGGGGAAATGAAGTGAAATGGTCTTCATTCTTGCAAAACATTTCCAAAGGAATGGCCAGCCTTTAGAAAAGGTGTGTTAATCTCTTCTGTTCACAGGTGGGTAGGGACAAATTCTCTCTCTATGAACTGAACAAAGGCACTTTAGTTTACAGTCAAGCAGAAGGGAAGGGTCCTCTGAGTCAAGCTGTTAAGTAGGATTATAATAACAATTTTTATAAAACAATTTTATAGTAACAATGATTTTAATTTTATAATAACAATGATTATAATAACAAATAACAATTTGGCCACCTGATTCAAAGAACTGACTCATTGGAAAAGACCCTGATGCTGGGTAAGACTGAAGGTGGGAGGAGAAGGGGACGACAGGGGATGAGATGGTTGGATGGCATCACCGACTCAATGGACATGAATTTGAGTAAGCTCCAGTAGTTGGTGATGGACAGGTAAACCTGGCGTGCTGCAGTCCATGGGGTTGCAAAGAGTCAGACACAACTGAGCGACTGAACTGAACTGAACTGATAATAACAAGAGCAATGAAAAGCAAGTCAAAGAAACAGTTTCCAGCATGGAGTCAGAATTGTCTTCCTCTGGTTCAGAAGGTAAAGCATCTGCCTGCAATACGGGAGACCTGGGTTCAATTTCTGGGTCGAGAAGATCCCCTGGAGAAGGAAATGACAATCCACTCCAGCACTCTTGCCTGGAAAATCCCATGGACGGAGGAGCCTCATAGGCTACAGTCCATGGGGTTGCAAAGAGTTGGACACGACTGAGCAACTTCACTTTCACTGCAACAGATGGAAGGAAGAGTACCCTCTCCCTTGCTTCTACTCAGAGACTTCCTCCCTCACAGTCCCTGGGTCCCCCCCACTCATGATACAGATGAGGAAAATGGCTCAAAGCAGGACTGGAATGTGAATGAATCATGAACACAGTCTCCCAGCCCTCTTGGTTGCTCTCCACGTTCCCCACACCTCTGCATATGGTGACATTCATGATGTACAGTTCCAAATACATTATTGACACATCCATTAAAGTGCTTAAGTGACTCACTAATCCCCTTAATCTCCTGGGGCCTTCCATGCAGGAAAGTTTACTTTGGAGGTATTGGATGGACATGGTGGGATCAAGGGCTTCTCATCAGTTTTCCAGCAGTCCGTCACTCAGTGCCACGTCTTCCCCAGCAACAGGGTCACTCACCATCTATAAAGTCTGCCCTAAAGCAAAATCCACTGGGAACCAACTGACGGAGACTCAGGACATCTCTGCAGCACACCAGAGGCATCCAGGTGAGCCCAACGCAATGACACTCCCCAACCTGCCTTTTCATCACATGTCAAACCAGACTAAAGCCTCTGATAAATGCTACCAGTTACCATTGTGATTGGTTCTAGTACAGATCACAAAAAAATAGTGGCTTCAATAATGAAAAGTCCAGAGGTAGATCGTTACACTGACATGGGGGATCCTTCCAGCTCTTCCTTCTGCTCCCCCGTAGGTCGGGGCTTTCATCTTTATGATAATGAAACAGTTGTTGAGCTCCAGCCACCAAGTCTGATATATTCAATCAGGAAAAAAACAGGACAGGAAAATAAAAGTTGGATCGACCACCTTGAAAGAATTTTTTCGAAGCCCTCTAACACGGAAGGGCAAAACCTGACTCCATGCTGGATCTGTTTCTTTTACTGTAACCTTTGCTTTTCATTGCTTTTGTTATTATAATCACTAAAAGGATGCTGCCTATAGCCGTAAGCCTGCCTCAGAGAACCTGCCGCTCTGACTTAAGTGCCTCTGTTCAGCTCACAGGGAGACATTCTGACCCTGCCCACCTGTGAATGGCCACAGAAAAGAGGAAATTAATACATCCTCTCCCCGATGCTGGCCAAGCCATGAGATATTTTTGCAAGACTAATGGCCTTTTTACTTTACTTCCTCATCTCCTCCCCTTCTCTGGTCTGGCATCCAGGTCCTGATAAGATGGTTTTGGGGGACACTAGTCAGTCTTCTTCTTGGTCTGCTGGCTTTCCAAATAAAGTCGCTGTTCCTTGTCTCAGTATCTCGTCTCCCAATTCATTGGCCTGTTCTGCAGCAAGCAAAGCAAGCCTGTACTCAGTAACAAATAGACAAAACTATAGATCTCATAGCTTCACTTTAAAAACATACAAATCAGGCATTATAATGAAAACTTACAAGTTTACAAGTAACAGTTGGAATAAATTAAATGTGCTTGCTTAGATAACTAAGGCTTTACTACTTGTGGGAAAGACTTTCAAGATTTGTATTTGTCCTTGATAAAATCTTAAGAAGGCTATGAATTAGATTTTGTCTGAGGAGGACTTTTCCGTAACTTGAGTTTTAAAAGGCCACTTTTCCTCTTTTTTGTCCCTTTGGTTTTAGGTTCTATTTGATTGGGCTAATTATAGTCTCAGTCTAAGGTCCTTGTGGGCTGTATTTACATTTCTGATTTATAGAGATTAGATAAATAAACACAATTGCTTTTAATTCTCCAAAGAACTGGTTTGTCACCTAAATAATATTAAAAATTGATTTGCTCAACTATATTTTCTTTAATTCACTTTTCAATGAGATTATCACCTAAACTGAAATTTGAGAGTTTTATGTTCTTCATTTTTATTAATTATCATGCCTTCAAAAGCTTCCCTGGTGGAGGAGCCTAGTGGGCTACAGTCCACGGGGTCACAAAGAGTCAGACACAACTAAGCGACTTCACTTTCACTTTCAAAAGCTTGCATAAGGTAATTCAAAAAGGCTCTGTTTCTGAATGTACAAGTTAAACCCAGAGCAAAATCACTAATTTTGCTTCAGTCGTGTCCGACTCTGTGAGAACCCATAGACGGCAGCCCACCAGGCTCCCCCTCCCTGGGATTCTCCAGGCAAGGGCGCTGGAGTGGGTTGCCATTGCCTTCTCCAATGCATGAAAGTGAAAAGTGAAGGTGAAGTTGCTCAGTCGTGTCCGACTCTTAGCGACCCCATGGACTGCAGCCCACCAGGCTCCCCCATCCATGGGGTTTTCCAGGCAAGAGTACTGGAGTGGGTAGCCCCTGAATATTAGTTGCCAGTTTTTACTTTTTGCATGCCTCAGGTAACCCTATTGGTTTCCTTTGACATGAAGTCATTCAGTCATGTCCAACTCTGCAACCCCATGAACTGCAGCCCACCAGGATCCTCTGTCTATGAAATTCTCCAGGCAAGAATACTGGAGTGGGTTGCCATTTCCTTCTCCAGAGGATCTTCCTGACCCAGAGATCGAACCCAGGTCTCCTGCACTGTATGCAGACGCTTTACCGTCTGAGCCACCAGGGAAGTCCTTTAGTATGTTTAATTAATATTTCCTGTGTGCCCTGTCTTATGCAGGGGAAATATCTCCCAGTGAAACATGTCTATCCCACAAAATAATTAAGCAAGAGAGATGTAACCATTTTATATAAACCTCAGTTAAATACATCACTTTTCACAACATTTATCTCAATTCTATCAACATTTATACCTTCAACTTTAGTTTTCATTAGGACCCAATCAACAAGTCTTGGTTTTACAAGTTCTAGGAATTTTCCTTTCTTTTATTTCTTAATTGTTTTATCTATTTTGTGTAAAAGGCTCTGGTTTCCTCCAAGAGCAGTTGAGCCAAGGGACTCAGGCCCTTTTGTCAATCTTTTAATTTGATTATTTGGCCTAATTGTTACCCCAAGTAATCACTGGTCAGATATCTCAGTGTAAATTTTTCTAGCCCTTTAAATATGTGTGTGTGTGTATATATGCTGCTAAGTCGCTTCAGTTGTGTCCGACTCTTAGCAACCCCATGGACTGCAGCCTACCAGGCTCCTCCATCCATGGGCCACTAGGGAAGCCCAAATCTCCAGCAGAGCAAGTTGTTAATTAAAATGAGTGGATCTCCCTATAGAGACAGCTGCACTTGCCTCTAGCACTCTTGCAAGTTTCTCAATCACCCAAGAAAGCCCTTGCTGGCCAGGAGGAGAGTCCCTTCTTCGGAGCTGAAAGCTCTTGTGTAATACCTTCACTTCTAGCTCTACAAATTCTTGTTAAGGTAGCCAATCTGAGGAAAGACAACAGGTCGGTCTCCCCACTAACCTCTCAGCTCTGACAGCTCAGTATCTTTTTAACTGAGCAAATCCCAGTATTTTCAACCAGATTTGCCTAATAGCTTTCAACTGTGGGAGTTTACCCTTTCCATAGTGTCTTTTGACTGGGCACCCTCAGCATCTTTTAACTAGGGGTGGTCCCTCCCAATATCTTTCCACTAGGGAACCAGGTACCTGTCAGATATCACCAATTAAAAATCAGGATCATCAACCAACAAATGGATGATCCAAGAATCAGGAGAAAGTTTCACTCAAACTTGTCTGGACTCTTCAAGGAAGGCAAATAAGAGCAAGAAGGCTCTGCTGGTACCAAACTCCAGTTCCTCATAGAGTTCAGGTGAAGGAGAGAAGTCTGGTCTCAGGCTATTCGTAATTGGTCACCAAAACTTTCAACTGAAAAGAATGCACAGCCTAAAAGTTAAGAATCATGTTTTATTTGGCTGGCTTCCTGAGGACTTAAAGCACAGGGGAAAGTCTCTCAGATAAGTATGAGGGACTACTCTGAAGAGGTAAGGGAAGAGCCATAATCTACAAGAGTTTTGCAACAAAAGTCAGGTAGTTGAAACATCAAAAGATTACTGCCCAATCTGAAATAATTGAAAGATTAAAAAAAAAAAAAAGATTACTGCCAACTAAAAAGAACCAGATATCTCAAGCTAAAGAAGTTAGTATTTTTCTATATATGGGAAGATGTGAGGGTCTGGGCTCGCTGATATGATTCCTTTGGTACGCACCTTAGGTATCCACAGCCAGGATCCTGTTCGTTCCTATGCTGAGCCCCCTCAGGGACAGGGGGCGCCACTTGGGATGCTGTGGACTAGGCTGTGGGGCAGCCTGCTTATCTCCGTCCTGAGCTCCCTCAGGCTCACCTTTGGTGGTGGCTGTAGTGGCTTGATTGCTGCAATATCCTGTTTACTGATACGGCAGGCAACATTTTTCATTCACAGTATTAAACTTTCTCATTAGCCCTCCCTGGTCCTGACTGTGCCTTTGGAAGATTCACAGATTAACAAAGTCTGAAGGGGGGAGGACCCTGAATGCTGGAGGTCCGCACTAAGTCCTTATTACAGCTCAGTCCTAAGAGAAGATATTGACATTTATGAGCAAGAAATGGGAACTTGGAGAGTGGAGAGCACTTGACTGTTTTTCTCTCTTTCTTTACAGAATATTTTTCAAAAAATTGAAGGATAGTTTATTTGTAATATTTCGGGTGTACAGCAAAGTGATTGAGTTTTATATGCATATACATATATAGTAAAAACACACACATATAGTTGTTGCTGTTGTTGTTTCATTGCTAAGCTGTTTCCAACTCTTTGTGACCCCATGGACTGTAGCCCACCAGGCTCCTCTGTCCATGGAATTTCCCAAGCAAGAATACTGGANAAGTGATTGAGTTTTATATGCATATACATATATAGTAAAAACACACACATATAGTTGTTGCTGTTGTTGTTTCATTGCTAAGCTGTTTCCAACTCTTTGTGACCCCATGGACTGTAGCCCACCAGGCTCCTCTGTCCATGGAATTTCCCAAGCAAGAATACTGGAGTGGGTAGCCATTCCCTTCTCCAGGGAATCTTCCCAACCCAGGGATTGGACCCAGGTCTCCTGCATTGCAGGCTGATTCTTTACCATCTGAGCCACCAGGGAAGCCCATAAAGGAATGTAGAGAGTGTTAATCCCTGCAAGATGTAAATGACACCCAGTCAGGGAGTGTTAGAGGTTAGCTTTTGAAGAGCCCATCTAGTTACAGACACTACAGATTAGTAACAGTTAAAACTCAGATAGATCAACTTTTTCAGGCCTGTTTATGCTGTTTCTCTAGACCAGTTCACTGTTCTCTTTATTTCCCTTGCCATCAGGAGAGGAAAACCCTCATTTCTGATTTTGTTGCTACATTCTCATCACTACAACTTTATACAGCCTCTCACAGGGGCAGTCAGAGCCCCACCCAGGGAGGCTGTGTCCTGAAGGAAGAGTTGTATGCCTAGACCTCTTGGGCATAAAATATGGGTTGTGAGGCCTTGGGCTGGACCTTCCATTTCTTGCTTGGTACTATGGGGAAAAGCGTGTCTCCTCTCTGAGCCTCAGTGGCCCCATCTGTAAAATGGATCCAGTGAGTTCTGTGGCCATCCTGGACCCAAGCTCTGGGGAGATTCTCTCAGAGAACCCTCTCTGCCCTGCTTACCCACAGGTGCCCGTTCCAAGATGCTGAAGGTCTCCAGCCTCTTCATTCTCCTCTGTGGGCTGCTTGCTTTATCCTCTGCTCAAGAAGTCCTGTCTGGAGTTTCTTCCCAGATCAACGATGGTGAGACTGTCCAGCCTTGGGTCATGCCTGTTTGCGTCAGGCCCACAGGCCTCTTCTAGAGACCCAGGTCATTAACTAATGTCAGTTAAGTTCTGATTAGCCTAGTACCTGGGACACAGTTAACTCCAATAATCATTAACAGCTCTGATCATCACTGCATTACTCTATTTAACCCTCTTCCCCCAAGTTTCCTCCCTTTCCTGTCTCCGTACTTCATCTATTAAAACCTCTGCCCACTTCCCCTGCCACCGCATGCTCACTCCCTCCCTTCTGCCACAGTAGCCTCCTCAGCACATTAAGCACACCCCGGGACCTTTGCACATGCTATTCCTTATTGCTGGAACACTCCTCCCCTAACTATCAGCACCGTTCCCTCCTTTTCTTCAGGTCTCTGCTAAAATTTTGAATTTGCAGGAAGACCTTCCTCCATCTCTCTGTATATATTAGCACCCAGGACTCACCCAGGACTCTCAATTCCTCACTCTGCCTTTTATTTTCCCTCATAGACAGAAGTAGCATTCAGCAGAACTCAGTATATTGAAAACATTTTCTATTCTTCCTGGGAAATAATCCCTGTTCAGAGATTCCCAGCAGCTCTCGCTCATCAATCGAACCATCCCAGCTTCACCACCCCCAGAACTCCAGGCTCCTCACCAACCAAAAATCTGAAAAGTTAAGCACAGGAGCCCCAGGACCAGGCCTCAGCTACAGCTGATGTTCTTTCTGACCAGCCGGTGCCATGCCAAACTGGTTGCTAAACATTTTTAAATCAGCCCCTTTGCAGCATTTAGTTGCCCCTGCCTCCTGCATGTCTCCTCATTCACAGCTCTGCCGTCTCTCGCCTCACTCTCACTGAAATGCCAGCTCCACCAGGGCAGAGAGTTCTGCCTCATCCCTGGCAGAGCTGCGGCTCCTATAAATGTTTACTGAGGGGCAGTGTTGGAACTTGGCCCATCACTGAGCAGACCAGAAAGACTAGGTGAACAAAGAGGAAGCACCTCATGGGACTTATTCAGAGGTCAAGGTTGCATCTGAGGCACTCTGACCTCTAAACATCTAACTGGGGTGGGGTTGGGGGTGGGGGGCATGTTTTTCAGTCTTGACTCAAGAACTCCTCAGCGTGGGCTTTCTCCCAAGCCTGCAGAAAATTGACCTTCAAGAGTCATTGCAGAATGTCTTCAGCCAACCAGCAGGCCTGCTGGACATCAACAGTGACAGCAACGTTGTGTGAGTGTGCTCCAATTACCACCCCCAGGTCCAGGTTCTCCTGGTTTGTCAGTTTGTTAGAGCTCACCCCACATTGCCTGACTTCACCGAGCCCTTCCCTTCAGTCAGCAGCCCTTCCAGCACCTATGACCTCAGATCCACTACTGTAAGTCCCCTGCCTAAAAGGAGTTCCTTTCAGAGAGCATGTTCATAAGTCCAATGTGTCTGTAAGTCCAACAAATTTAGCCTTGGTAACTAACACCATTGGCTATAGAGTACTGTACTAGAATGGACTTATAATATTTTCACACAAATAATGCATTAAAAATACAAAAAAAAACATTTTAAGTCTTATCGCACAGTACATTGAAAAGTACAGTCGTACAGTACAACAGCTGGCACACCGGGGTTGGCGCTGAGTGAACAGGGCAAGAAGAGTTGCTGACTGGAGGAGGTGAGAGATGGTAGAGCTGAAGGATGGTCAGTGATGGGAGACAGAGAGCAAGCTGCAGTTTCACTCACGCCTGATGTGATTGGACTCGCAAACACATGTTGCTGCTTTGAAAGCTCACAACTTAAAGATTCGTGCATAGGGGATGTACTATAGCTGGAAGAAATTCCCACAGTGGGGGGCGTCGAGGGGGCTGCAGGCGTTGAGGAGGTGCTGCAGATAGGGCTCAATCTCTCTACCTGCCAGGAGGGCGACAGTTCTCACCCCTTCTCTCTTCTTCCCTTCCCTTTTCAACTCTTGTTCCCTGTTAAACAGGGAGTGATAGCACTTATCCCCAGAGAGCTGCTGTGAATATTACATGAATAAATACATGTGAAATGTTTGCACAGTTCCCCATCCTTAGTAAGACCCCAATTGGCAGTAACAGTAACAACCTCTACAATAAGGGGTTTTCCCTTGTAGTTCAGCTAGTAAAGAATCTGCCTGCAATGAAGGAGACCTCTATTCGATCCCTGGGTCGGGACGATACCCTGGAGAAAGGAATGGCAACCCACTCCAGTATTCCTGCCTGGAAAATCCCATGGACAAGGGAAACTGGCAGGCTACAGCCCATGAGGGTCCCAAAGAGTAGGACACAACTGAGCAACTAACACTTTCTCTTTCACTTTTTCTACAATAATCAATGTTATCTGACCACCAGAGTGAAAAAGACCCAGCTCCTGTTTCTAACACATCCAACATAACTGCTGATTCCCACCCATCCTCGTCCCACCCCACCTGGCCCTTCCCCGACCCAGCTCACCTTAGTTAATGACAACTCTACTCATGAAGTTTGCTCTGGCCAGAGTTCCTAATGTGGCCCTAGCCTCCTCTCTTTCCCTCAGGGCCGCATCCTGTCAGCAAATCTGGGCAGCCCTACCTTCAACACACATCCAGGCATCTGCCCATTTTGCCCACCTCCTCTGATCTGAGACACCCTCTTTAAGCCCCTCCCCTCCATCCTGTTCCACCAATAGCTAGAAAAATCTAAGGAGTAAGACAGACTCTTTAACTCCCTTACTGAGACCCTCCAACATCTTCTCTTTGCTCTCAAAACCAAACCCAAAGTCCTTATCACTGGCCCACAAGCCTCTACGATGCCTGGCCCTGACTCTCTCACTTCTCCTATAATTCTCCCTTAACCCACTGCCCACCAGCCACACTGAGCCTGTTGCTGTTCCTCAAACATGCCGGCCAAGTTTCAGTCTCAGGGCCTTTGCACTTACTCTGTCTTCAGCCTAGCTGATTCTTCCCCTGGTTATCCTTGTGACTTGTTTATTCCCAGGCAAGAGTACTGGAGTGGGTAGCCATTTCCTTCTCCAGAGGATCTTTCAGACCCATGGATCAAAGCCAAGTCTCCTGCATTGGCAGGCGAATTTTTTTACTGCTGAGCCACCAGGGAAGCCCCCCTCCTCATGACCTGTACCCTTACTTTATTTGTGATTCTGGCCAAATGTCACTGCCAGTGAAATGGTTTCCCTGACTAAGCTATCTAAAACTCCATTCTTCCCACTGTCATCCTTTTTCGCCTGATCCTCCAGGGCCTTTTCACAGTACCTATCACCTGGGTTTGTTTACTGGGTTTATTGCTTTACACATACACACCCTCTCTAGGTATGTGCTACATATAGCTTTCAGTCTTTTCCTTACCATTTATCCACTCTTTTATTCCAGTGTGTATGTGGATGCTAAGTCGCTCAGTCATGTCTGGCTCTTTGTGACTTAGCATGCACACACACACACTGTAGCCCACCAGGCTCCTCTTTCCATGGGATTCTCTAGGCAAGAATACTGGAGTGGGTTGCCATGCCCTCCTCCAGGGGATCTTCCCAACCCAGGGACAGAGCCCACGTCTCTTTACATCTCCTGCATTAGCAGGTGGATTCTTTAACACTAGCGCCATGTGGGAAGCCATCCAAACTCCCTGCTGCTGCTGCTGCTAAGTCGCTTCAGTCGTGTCCGACTCTGTGCAACCCCATAGATAGCAGCCCACCAGGCTCCCCCGTCCCTGGGATTCTCCAGGCAAGAACACTGGAGTGGGTTGCCATTTCCTTCTCCAATGCATGAAAGAGAAAAGTGAAAGTGAAGTCGCTCAGTCGTGTCTGATCTTGGCGACCCCATGGACTTAGAGCTGACCAAAGGACTGGACCGGATCATCCTGAGATGCATTAAGACAAGAGTTCCTTTCTGCTCAGGGCTATATTCCCAGTGCTCATAACGTGCAGTAGCTATGCAATTCCATGATTAATGAGTGAGCAACCATTTTTGCATACCTTCAGCTTCTGCTCTGCAGGGGACCTGCCTTCACACAAAGTGAGGTCCACCCACAGCTGAAGCCCACAACCTTCCCCTGTTGTGCTATTTCTTCACCCAGGGTAGAACTAGAAGACCCCAGGCTCCTTCAGGTCTTCCTCCAGGACTCCGTCAACCGCAAGGAAGCCGAATTACTGGTAGCATTGGCATTTTCTGCACATACAAAGTAAGTAACCGCTACGAATTTCATATGCAGCTCCGTTCACTTTTGTGCAGTGTGCAGCAGGGGGAGGGGGGAGGGCGTCCAGCACAGTCTCAGAAAGACTCATTGTGTGGCTGAGATAAAACACCCCCTCCCCCCACCCCAGGCCTGGGTCACCCTATGTGTAGAATCAGGAGCCTGCAGAATACTCGAATGCTTCCATCCTGGGGCCCCTCTAAGGAAAGGAAGAAGGTTGAGTTTCTTTTTCCCTGCTTCGTTCAAAGGCCCCCCACTCATTGATTTGGACTTCATGAGCCAACTCAGTTCTGACTGAATAGGATTTAAGGTGAGAACTCAGGAATCTGCTCTAGACCCCTACACTCCTTGGCACTAACACTTACAGATGCCTAGGGATATGTTTTTTTTAGTCTGCATGGTATATTTTTAGAGAGGATGGGCGTTCTTCAGTTCATCACAGCCTTCACTCATCTCCCTACAAAGCCAAGCCCTGGTCTATTTCATTCATTTCCATTTCAAGCTTGACCCTCGAGGCAGCAGATTTTGAGACCTCTAAAAGAGTACTTTCCAAGGTCATAGTTTTTTGGTTTGATAGGATGCCATACTCAGAATCAACTTTTTCCTTTCTAACTGTCCCCTGAGCCAGAGGTAGTATCAGTCATGTGTTCTGGATGCTGCTGGCTGGATACACATGACTTCAAGAAAGCCATTCCTGTTCTCCAGTCTTGAGTCACATCTTTTGAAAAATGAGGAAAGGGTTGTAATAGGGTGATTTTTAGGATCTTGTGCAAACATGAAGACCCTCATTCTAGAAATAAATGGGAATGTAGAAAGCTCTGAAATTCTCTCCCATCATCCTTAACTCTTCCCTCCCACAGGCTTCCATTTCTTAATCTCCTTGTATTTCAAGTGAGGACAAATATGAAAGTCCAGCTTCGTTTGGAGAAGGATGTAAATGGCATATACCGGCTCACCTTCGGGCATTGCAGGCTTGTTCCTGAGAGTGTTCAGATCCAATCTGGAAGTCTGTGAGTTTTCCATCTTTTTCCAGCCATGTGTGATAAAGCCCACAGTGAGGCTTCAACTGAAAGATGTCACCAGCAACTGTACCCTCCAAAATCAACCTTTTGTGTAAATCACTTCAGTTCAGTCACTCAGTCGTGTCCAACTCTTTGTGACTTCACGGACTACATTTTATAAATAGAACTTCACAGTAATTTAGAATTGTGTAGTTTGTAAAATTAGTGATTTCATTTACATAAAAAATGGTTCCCTGAATAGTACTAAGGACAAAGAAAACAGAATCACTTGATCATTGGTTGGCATTTAGGTTATTTAGTTTTTACTATCATAAATAATCCTGAGACTTCAAATAGTCCTGAAAAGTTTTGGAAAATTTTTTCCAAAAATAGAATTACAAATGGGATCATTTCCTTATTGTAGATAGCTAAAAATATTGAAAAAGTATAAACATTTTCATGACTTTAAAATCTGAAGGCATGTAATAGTTTAAAGACATTCCAAATAACTTACCAAATACTTCACCATTAGAACTAAATTAAGTGATTTGTTTCTAGCCAGTGTTGGTCAGTTTCACTTCATATTCAAAGACCAATTATTCCATTTTCACAACTTTTCTCTTCAGTAGCTAGAAAATACCATAGATGTAATTCTCTTCTTCTTTTCTTCCCCGCCCCCACCCTTTTCTTTTTATTTGGAGGCGGAGGGGGGCAGGCTACCAGTAGGGACAGGATTTCATCAATCTCTTATTAGTCTGTGACGTTTCCTCTTCTGAGTAACCATCTTCAGAGGTTTGCTCTTTTATTAACCAGAGTTTTAGTGTTTTCCTACACATTTATAATATCTTTTTTACAATCTTCTTTAGTAAAATTTTTAAAAACTTTAGGCTGACATCCACAATTAACTGAATCCAATGATCATCCCCAATCTATTTTATACCCTGTCTTTCTTTCACTCCTGGGTTCTTATTTTGATTCATCTCCCAGTTTTCTGTTTCCAGAGAGAACTGAGTGTGGAATCCTTTCTGAGCCCATACAGACCTGGTTATGTTCTCCAGTCACGTTCATACATAAGTGAGAACCAAGCTGAACACAGCCTCCCTGGCTCTCAGTCACCTCCTCTTCACTTCAGTTCAGTTCAGTCGTTCAGTTGTACCCAACTCTTTGCAGTCCCATGGACTGCAGCACACCAGTCCTCCCTGCTGTTGCTATTGCTAAGTCGCTTCAGTCGTGTCCGACTCTGTGCGACCCCATAGACAGCAGCCCGCTAAGCTCCTCTGTCCCTGGGATTCTCCAGGCAAGAATACTGGAGTGGGTTGCCATTTCCTTCTCCAATGCATGAAAGTGAAAAGTGAAAGGGAAGTCGCTCAGTAGTGCCCGACTCTTAGCGACCCCATGGACTGCAGCCTACCAGGCTCCTCTGTCCATGGGATTTTCCAAGCAAGAGTACTGGAGTGGGGTGCCATTGCCTTCTCCCAGGCCTCCCAATCCATCACCAACTCCTGGAGTTGACTCAAACTCATGTCCATTGAGTTGGTGATGCCATCCAACCATCTCATCCTCTGTCATCCCCTTTTCCTCCCACCTTCAATCTTTCCCAGCATCAGGGTCTTTTCAAATGAGTTAGTTTTTTGCATCAGGTGGCCAAAGTATTGGAGTTTCAGCTTCAACATCAGTCCTTCCAATGAATATTCAGGACTGATTTCCTTTAAGATGGATTGGTTGGATCTCCTTACAGTCCAAGGGACTCTCAAGAATCTTCTCCAACACCACAGTTCCAAAGTATCAATTCTTCGGTGCTCAGCTTTCTTCATAGTCCAACTCTCACAAGCATACATGACTACTGGAAAAACCATAGCTTTGACTAGATGGAACTTTGTTGGCAAAGTGATGTCTCTGCTTTTCTCTGAAGATGGCTCCCATGTCTTTTGATGTGTTGAAGAAAACAAGTCCTTTCTCTGTGGGAAATCTAAGATGTCAGGCTGGCAGGGGTAGATCAATTCGTTTATATGCAAGGTTTTTATAGAATAAAACACATGGAATTTATATTTACATGTAATTATATATGGGCTTCCCAGGTGGTTCAGTGGTAAAGAATCTGCCTGACAATGCAGGAAACACAGGAGACTTGGGTTCGATCCCTGGATCAGGAAGTTCCCCTGGAAAAGGAAATGGCAACCCACTCCAGTATTCTTGCCTGGAAAATCCCATGGACAGAGNACATGTAATTATATATGGGCTTCCCAGGTGGTTCAGTGGTAAAGAATCTGCCTGACAATGCAGGAAACACAGGAGACTTGGGTTCGATCCCTGGATCAGGAAGTTCCCCTGGAAAAGGAAATGGCAACCCACTCCAGTATTCTTGCCTGGAAAATCCCATGGACAGAGCAGCCTGGTGGGCTGCAGTCCACAGGGTTGAAAAGAGTCAGACTTGATTGAACACACAAGCATGCCATCTCCCCATGATTATATATATTTACATATATATAAATTTATATATAATTTATAGAATACAGGTACAAACCTGTTGCCTGAGAATTAGACAGATTTTCCCTCACCTGTAAGGATTAAAGACGGAGTCAGAAATACAAAGATACCTTGTCACTGTTATTTCCTGTTTCTTTCCCATCTCTCCCAACTGAAGACTGTTAAAATATTCCTTTGGTGAATGCACAACCATCTGGCCAAAGGAACACATTCTACTGGGATGTTAGATAATCAGTGAAATAGGAGTTTGCCAGAGCAAACTCAGAGTTGGCTGGAAAACTTCAGAAGGGCTTTCTGGAGGAAACAGCTGGACCTAAAAGGGTGACAGGAGTTGAAGAAGGCATCTCAGAAGAGAAAAATAAAATAGTCACAGCGAGGGGGATGAAGGGCAGCAATGATGAGGTCAGGGTGATTTAATTGGGAAGATTCATTTTGAGGATCCCTGAGAAGTAGGTCAACGCAGAAGGACAAGGCTGAGTCACAAAGTGCTCTGTGAGTGAGTGTCAGCCACTCAGTCATGTCCAGCTGTTTGCAACTCCATGGACTGTAGCCCACCAGGCTCCTCTGTCCATGGAATTTTCCAGGCAAGGATACTGGAGTGGGTTGCCATTTCCTTCTCCAGGGGATCTTCCTGACCCAGGGATCAAACCCGGGTCTCCTGCCTTGCAGGCTGATGCTTTACCGTCTGAGCTACTAGGGAAGCCCCATAAAGTGCTGTGGAAACAAGCAATAGACTTTAAGCAATTTGGGGTCCATTGAGCAAAGAAGTGAAATGAAAAAAGGAGTGTTTGGGAGAAATTAATCCATTCTACCCACTTTTTTCATTCTTCATTTAGCACCAGTTGGATACCAAATTTTGTTTGGGAATATGTGGAGATAACTATAAAAAACCTGATCATCAATAATTTGGGAGAAAAAGTAAGTCTACAAAATCTGATTGCTTCCGTACAGCATGTAGGTTCTTAGTTCTCCAACCAGAAATTAAACTTTGCCTGTATTGGAAGTGCTTCCCAGGTGACAATACTGGTAAAGAACCTGCCTGCCAGTGCAGGAGACATAGAAGACACAGGTCGGATCCCTGGGCTGGGAAGATCCCCTGGAGAAGAGCACAGTGACCCACTCCAGTGTTCTTGCCTGGAGAATCCCACGGACAGAAGAGACTGGCAGGCTTCGGTCCATAGGGTCGCAAAGAGTCGGACATGACTGAAGCGACTTAGCATGCACGCACATATCAGAAGTGCAGTCTTAACTGCTAGACCACCAGGGAAGTCCAGGATCAGCAATTCTTAAACTGGAAGGAAATCTCGCAGGAAGGAAAGTTAGAGAAAGAGGAAATGGGAGAAAAAAAAGCTTCCATTCTGCATCCAGGCATGGAGAAAGTGCTTTACATTTAATTCTTCATGTCAGAACCAGCTTCTGTGTGATTGGAGGCAAATTGATAAGCCTCTCCAAGACTCAATGTCCTTATCAGTAAAATCAGTAGAAGGTAATTATAAAATTGAGAGCTAACGTTCATTAAGGTCACAGAAACTGTGCTAAGTATCTTATGTGAATTTTCTTATCCCATCCTTCAAACAATCTCATACTTTAGGTAACAATATTATTTCCATTTTCCAAATTTAAAAAAAAAGTCCCAGAGAAGAATGACTAACCCAAGTCATGGAGCTGCCAGATGGCTCAGCTGACATATGATGCCAGGGCAGTCTGTCCCCCAAAGCCCTTTACCTGATTTTCCCCTCGGATGGGTTGGCTTAGAACTTGCCTTGATTACTCCCATTCAGGCTCCAGTGGGTAGCGCCTTCCTCCTGACTCTTGCATATTTCCTTATCTTTCAGGTATGCCCCTTCATCAATTCATGGCTCTATAACCTGAACCCACAGGTGGCTAATGAGCTGATGAGTAAGTGATGGTGATGGAAAGAGACTGGAATACTCCAGGAGAAAGCTCCAACCCTCCTTCACACTTCATCTCCTTTGCCTTTACCTCACCTTATGCTTCCCTCAGATTGAAACTCCATTCATCTTTTGAACCAGAATGACCCCTAATAATAACAATTCTAATGACCTCAACTGTCATTAATTGAGAGAGTCCTGTGCACACCAAGCCCAGGGGTAATCACCCTGCTTGCCTTAGCTGTTAACCCTCTGCCACTAGCTAGGTCATGCTGATTTCCATTCTATTCTGGTCCCAAAAACCTAGAGAAGCTGAAGTATGAATGGAGTTTCTGTGGGAGACAAAAGCTCTCCAATTCCTCCTAAATTTTAGATGTTGCTTTATAAGCAGAAAATAGTTTCAGCCCATTCAAAACCTACCTCCTTCCAACAGTCACTATCTCTAAGCCGCTGAAGTTCCCACATCTGCAAGAACCCAAAGCAACAGATCCAAGATTGAATCTCAGCAGCTGAGACCCCAGTGGGAATCTGAAAACCAATGGGCCTGCTGGGTTGAAAAGACTCTTCCTGCCTTCACTGACTATTCACTAGTTCTACCAAGTGCTAGATGCTGCAGTTTCTCTCCCAGTAAGCAATTTTCTGGCCGCTGCTCACATCCCTCCATTGACAGGGTACACCCAGATTATGCAATAGGAAGCTCAAGGCAGTTAAATCTGGTTGAGCTTTAAGGCAGAGGTCCCCAACCTCTGTCAGTCCATAGCCTGTTAGGAACTGGCCCACAAATCAGCTTCATCTGCCACTCCCCATAGCTCCCCATCACTCCCATTACTGCCTGAACCATCTTCTTCCAATCCCCATCTATGGCAAAATTGTCTTCCACGAAACCAGTCCCTAGTGCCAAGAAAGTAGGGCACCACTGCTTTAAAGTTCCCGAAGCTTAGTCCCCAGTTTCTCAAAGTAAATGTGAGTGGAGGAGCCCAATCTCACCCTGATGATTCTGGGCCACCATAATGGGGAGATGGCCGGGCAAATGGAGATTCTGGCTGCTATAATGCCAACTTCCTCTACTGTCTCACTCTTCAGTGATTTGCTTGGGAAGGATAGTTGTTCCCAATATATAGATGAGGAAAAGAAGGCCCAGAAATGTCAGTGAAGTGGTCAGAGACAGCTAGTGACCAATAGTGACAGCCCCAGCCTCCTGTCTTCAAACCTTTGGCTCACTCCCCCACCCTGCCCACCCCCAGTTAAAGCAAAGGGAATTCCCTTTGGTCTCTCTGATCTGCCTTCACTCCCACTGTTCTGAGCTATCTGTTTTGCATTCTAGATTGGCTGCTGCAGCAGAATGGGTACCAAGCCGCCATTGAAATAGCTTCAAAGTGAAGAAGCCATGTTTGTACCAGTCTGGTAAGACATCAGAGCATATTCCACTCCTTAGTGATGATGCTTGGCCTTTAGAGCCATTATGTCATTCACTCATAAAATTTCAATTTAAGGATCTATTATGTGCTATATGGGGCTTTCCTAGTAGCTCAGATGGTAGAGCATCTGCCTGCAATGCAGGAGACCCGGGTTCAATCCCTAGGTCAGGAAAATCCTCTGGAGAAGGAAATGGCAACCCACTCTAGTATTCTTGCCTGGAGAATTTCATAGACAGAGAATCCTGGTGGGCTGCAGTTCATGGGGTTGCAGAGTTGGACACAACTGAGCAACTAACACACACACACATGTGCTAGATATGAGGGATGCAGCCATGAACAGCTTCTCTCCTGAGCTTGTATCCTAGTTGAGTGTACTCACAATGAAGTAGGAAATAAATACACAGTCAACTAAATTCCAGAGNTATGAGGGATGCAGCCATGAACAGCTTCTCTCCTGAGCTTGTATCCTAGTTGAGTGTACTCACAATGAAGTAGGAAATAAATACACAGTCAACTAAATTCCAGAGAATGGTGCATACAGTGAAGAAAACCAAATAGGAGGAGAGTGACTGGGGTGAATGCAGGGAAGAACACATCAAATTAAGAGAATATAAGCAGGCAGAAGCCCCTTTGAGGAGATCCTTCAGCTGAGCCTTGAATTATAAAGCAGGAGTTGTGCCAAATCCTGGGAAAGAACATCACTGGCAGGAGGATGAACATGTGCAAAAGTCCTGAGGCAGGAAGATTTCCTTTTTGAAGCAAACACAGAAGAGCAATGTGACTGCAGTGTGGAAAGGCTCAGCTATCGGAAGCATCTTTACAAGGGTGATGCTTGATGGAGAAAAGAGGGAGGTTTCTATAAAAGGAGATGTCATTATTCACGTGTCATGTACTTTTTGCAATTATTCTGTGCTGATACACTCCACTCAAGTGTCACAATCTCAGGTCTCTCAAAAAGAGACATATTTTCCACTGTCTTCCTTACTTTACTTTCCATCATAACATTCTTTACTATCTGATTTCCTACTATGCTACCTGTTTCTCTTCTGTCTTCTCCACTAGAATGTAGACTTTGGGAAAACAAAGACTTTATCTTTTTCCCCATTTTATCCCAAGTGCCAGATTACAAAGACTCACACATGGCTTCTAACCTCAAGAGCCCCCAGCCTACTGAAGGATAAGACAAATAAATAGAAAATTTTATGTGCAGTAAAGTGTTCTGTGGAAGTAGAGAGGCAAGATCAAGGGGGGCTTCACAGAGGAGGCAGGATTTAAACTGGGTGATGAAGGATAATTAAGGGTTTTCTTGTGGTAAAAGACATTAAAAGCAAAGGATAGGGACTTTCCTGGTGGTCCAGCAGTTAAGAATCCACCTGCCAATGCAGGGGACACAGATTCAATCTCTGGTCCGGGAAGATCCCACATGCCATGGGGCAACTAAACCTGTGTGCCCCAACTACTAAAGGCTGAGCACTCTACAGCCCATGCTCTGCAACAAGAGAAGCCACCCCATTGAGAAGCCGGTATACTACAACTAGAGAGCTGCGACCAGAGAAAGCCCTTGCACAGCAATGAAGAGCCTGTGTGCAATGAAGACCCAGCACAGCCAAAAATAAATAGATAAGTAAATTAACAATAATAAAGCAAAGGATACACAGCATGCGCAAACACGCAGGGGTAGGAAAGCATCTAATGCTCTCTCCAATGGGGAAAACTTTTGGGTGCCTGGACATAGGACTCACGGGGGATGGAGGCATCCTCCTCTGAGGGGTAATGATAAGTTTGTAATGAACTGTACACATGCTTTCTGGAGACAAAGTGTATGTGATGAATTAAGCCACCAAGTAGTAGTTGCCATCCATGACAAGAGACTTAAGAAACTGAATAGTCAACATCACAATTGGATCTATGTCCTTGGGTTGATTAGCTTAGTTACATAACAGTCTATTAATAAACTAGTGTGGTTCAACAGAAATGTAACACACAAAACACACACATAATTTTGAGTGCCCTAGTAATGCCATTTTCTAAGGAAAAAGAAATAGATTATATTAATTTTAGTCATAAATTTTATTTAGCCAATATATCAAAATATTACCATGTCAACATATTATCAATGTAAAATATTAATGAAATGTTTTACATTCTACATTTTGTACCAAATCTTGTATAACTATTGTGTATTTTATACTTACAGCACATTTCAATAATAAGTGCTTAATATGCACGTGTGGCTAGCTGCTGCCATATTAGACAATGCAGCTCTAACTAAGCTAGTTTGCTGCCAGTTGCAAACTTTTGAAAGGCCTATAGCATCTCATTTTATCCCCATCAATGTATCTAGGCATCCTATTCTGTTTGGGACAGAAGTCCCGAACTTTGTCCCCTATATTTCATTCAGCCCACTGACATAGAAAGCATTGGGTTAGCCAAAAAGTTCATTCAGGCTTCTCTATAACACTTGCAAAAAAACCCAAACCAACTTTTTAGCCAACCCAGTGTTGTATAAATGTGAATGAGTTGCCAATATTAAAAGTAAGAAATATGTCTTTTGATCAACCAAAGCATCTGGCAATACTTTACATCTTTCTGTCATCAAGTAAACCAAAATGAGGGGCAAGATTCACCTTAGTTGGTGAGAGTCCAGAAAACAGCAAGAATTTGTTATTCAGTGATAGGCAGAGCATGCGTGTCAGGATAGGAATATAGTTCAGCACCATGGATAGCGGACAGTCGTACCAATCTGAAGGAAGATGGGGGAAGGGGAAAGGCTCAGCACTGGCTTACAACTTCCTTAGAAAGGGTATAAAGGTAACTAATATCTTGATTATTTCATACAGAGTCAGGTTGTGGCTGGTCTCCCTGGAAGGTCCTCCAAGCTCCAGACCATCACCTATGTAGATGTTCATGCTGATTATTCTGCTGCTGCCTGGAATCTCATTACCTGCCCTGGACCCAAAGACCCACCACTACTCTTGGTATAGAGACTATTTTCCTATAAATCTCACCAGAATCCATATACTGATTCACTATAATTTTCCCACAATAAATTTTTTGCAGCTCTGACCTGTGGACTGTCCAGCTTCCATAGCACCGTGTGAACAGGGACAACAATAACCAGAGATGGCAGTGGGTCTGGTTATGACAACAAAAGTTCACAAGATGGAAGAAGATGCCTGGACCGATTTAGCCTTTATCTCAGAAATACCAGAACACTTCGATACAGAGTTTCCCAAAAGCTAAGAACCAAGTCTTCCTGTCTCATCGGAAGTCTTTTCTAAACTGATTCTGTGACCTTGGGTAGCTCCCTGCTCTGGGCCACGGTCTCCTCGCTGTGAAGTGAGAGTGTCGATCTCATCCTCTAAGTGCTCTCAGGCTAGAACAGTCTACAAGTTTTGTGCTTTGTGAAAGAAAACGTGTCTGTTCTGGTATCCCCATTCTTATTCCATCCATCACCAGGCTCAAAAGACAAACAGCTACTCGCTACCTCTGCTTCTTCAGCTTCTTCCACTGTTCAGTTCTGGATAGTCTGGTTTCTTCCCCTAACTCCTCAAAATAACTTGCCCTAGGCCGTCTATGGACGTCTTTGTGTCCAGTGCCAAAGAACCCTTATCCAGTGTTCATGTTTCTCAATTCATTCACATTTAGCAGTTTGGATGACAATCCAACCTACCCCCTACCTGCTCTGCCCCCATTTTTTTCTTCCTCATCACTACCTTGATTCATACCTGGCACTCTTCTGTACATTTTACAATATTACATCACTTACCCTTCTAAATAAACCATATTGGTTATTAAGACTTTGCCTCTTGCTTCCAAATCTATCATTCTGTACTCTGCTTTGCCATGCTGGTCTGGGACCCTGCAAGCCACGTGTCTTCTTTGCTGGTTTGCTCCTTGTTAGAGTCTGCCAACAGAGGCTGCTAGAGGGAAATTGCAAAGCTGGAGGAGGAGAAAAGAAAACTCCTATCTCCTGTTTATTTCTATTCCTCTGAGCATCACCTGGCAATGGTTCTTCACTCAGCTAGGGGAAGTCAGATTGAGTTTAGGTTTTTATTTAATATTCCTAAAACCAGCCTTATCAAAACCATTTTTTGAATACTGCACCAGCCAATAGGAGTCCCTTCCTCAGAAGTTTGCTCCCAAGTTCCATAGGATTACTCCTCAAAGATCCTCAAAATTCACCCTACCACCTTCTGCTGCCACGAGACCCACAACTAGGTTCAGATCTCAGCATGCTCTAGGCAGACACAAATAAAAGATAAAACAACTTTTACACTTAATTAAAATTTTTGACAATTTCTTTAAACAGATATGGAGAATATTGTAGCTGCTGCTGCTGCTAAGTCACTTCAGTCGTGTCCGACTCTGTGTGACCCCATAGACGGCAGCCCACCAGGCTCCCCCATCCCTGGGATTCTCCAGGCAAGAATACTGGAGTGGGTTGCCATTTCCTTCTCCAATGCATGAGCAAGTGATTCTAAATACATTAGACCAAGGAAGATAGAATATAGCAAAGGGTTGCAGTTAATTAATTGATAGGTATATTTATGAAAGGTTCTGAATTTAGTACTAGTACCAGACAATTGAAAATGGCTTTAATAGTTTATTATGTTGGTTACTGAAATTGAACTCAACAATGGCCTTCATCCAATGTGGTTGAGATGCTAGAACTTCCCAGGCTTTAAAGCTTTACTTAATTAAGGCTTTATTTAAAGTCAGTCTCCTAAAGGTTTGGGAGACAGGACTGTTGGAGTGGATTTATGTTTTGCAAATACATGCACCTCTCCCAACACCATTATCTTCTGAGGGGGCCCAAAGAACATCTCTTCAATAGAAAATTGAGAAATAGTTTACATTAGGAGAAGAGCATCAGTATCCTTGAAGAGCTCTATGATGGCTTTCTGTTTCTTGGGAAATGTGACCATTGAGAAGACCTCCATTAAAAAATGGTTAATGGGACTTCCCTGGTGGTCCAGTGGTTAAGACTCCATGCTTCCACTGCAGGGGGCACAGATTGGATCCCTGGTTGGAGAATTAAAATCCTATATGCCATGTGGTGCTGCCAAAAGAGAGAGAGAGAAGGATTCCTTTACTTCAATTGGGATGATGAGATATTAAAAAAAAAAAAAAAACAGCAAGTGCAGAGCTTAATTGGCAGAAACAAGGTGGCAAGTTCATTTTAATGAATAGCAATGATAAATTGGTAATTCGACTACTTGGCAGTTGCTAATTCATCAGTCTCCCTAAAAAAGAACTAGTCCATCTACTAAATGTTAATTGATCAGGGGACTCTTCAAGTTTGGTATCCAGAAACCTGACTCAGGTTGCCAAAAGGGAGAATCAGAGCCTCTCATCCAGTTTCCAGTTATAAGCTAGTTCAGAATCAGGAAGGCACTGATGGAAAGGAAGGCAAAGGATCCTCCAATGTAGCCACAGTGTATTCTGTAAATCTTTCTTCAAGTCCCTCCCAGATTGGCCCATTGACATTCATCACAATCATGGTATACTATGAAAAACAATAACCCAAACTTTTGGGAATGTGAGATACTGGCTGCTAATTTATGTAATTTTCTGGGGACCCAGTTTTCCAGGTCCACTAGTTAAAATGGGCTTCTGTTTTTCAAGTGATAAATGGGATTTTGGAACAAGCTTGATTCAGAGTGGGCCCGATAATTATGGGGACCCATTCTGTGAGTATTTCTCCAGTTCATTCATGTATAGTTGGAAGAGATACAATTAGCCACTGACAGAATCCCCAGATGGCTCTCTGATCTACAGAGTGAGAATTGTTTTAGGAGACAATGGCAAACAGAAACTCCTGGAGTTTTCTCTTGTCACAGGATAATAAGCCAAAAGCAGTTGGAGGAGTTGAAGAGACAAAGGTTATAATTTAGATTTGAGAGACAAAAGAATGCTAATACTTGTAACATTCAGGATCAATTTAGAGAAAAGGGAGGAGAGAGAGAGTGCAAGCTTGAGCTCTTGAGAAATTGGCTTATGTGATTATGGAGGATGGTTAAGCAAGACCAAAACTAGTAGGTAAAGCCACCAGGAAGGGAAAAGCAGGACTGAAGCTGCATCCCACAAGAAATCTTTCTTCTCCTTTTCCTCCTTCTTGTTCTTCTTATTTTCGGTCTCCTCCTCTCTCTCTCCCTCCCCCTCAGCATTGCTTTAAAGGTCTTCTAACTGATTGAACTTGTCCTACCTAAATCATCCAAGAGAACCTCATTTACATAAAATCATCTCATTATGGACTTTAATTACATCTGGAAACTCCTTTCAAAGTAACACTTAGATTTGTACCTGATTAAATAACTGGGGACTGTAGCCTAGCCAAATTGACACACTGAAAAAGAAAATCATATTATTATCCCATCCCCACCTAACACGACTGCTCACTGTCCACAGCCCCTGGCACCTGGGATCCACTATTGCCCTGGGAAATATTTTTTTACCCTATACCAAGCTGGAGGAACCATCAGAATCAGCTTGCTTTTACTTGTCAATGCTATCAACACACCTTCACAGTTTTGCTTTGGGCCAGTGAGCATCTTGCTCTCTACCATAATATAGTTTGCAGGACTTCCCTGGTGGTCCAGTGGTTAAGAATCTGCCTGTCAACGGAGGGGACATGGGTTCGATCCCTGGTCCAGGAAGATTTCACTTGCTGCAGGGCAACTAATCCCATCCACCACAACTACTGAAGGCCACTTGCCCTAGAGCATCTGCTCTGCAACAAAAAAAGCCAACACAATGAGAAGCCCATGCACCACGACTAAACAGCAGCCCCCGATCAATGCAACTAGAGAAGGGCCACACACAGCAACCAAGACCCAGCACAGCCAAAAATAAATGAATTTTAAAAGTGTATGATTTTAAAAATAATAATAATGTGGCTTGCAAAAGTATTGATTATCTTGACATCAAAGAACATTTCATACATCCAATACACTGTTAACATTATTCTTGCTAGATGTGGTGAGCAAAAATTAGCAAGAAATTTAAATGCATTATCAAAAATACACGAGATCAAAAAGACAAGACAAAATTTCATGAAAACCCAGACCCCACCACTGTGATGAAACTTTTGAAAGGACAATGGTTTGGAGCATATCAGGGTATCCCTCCAAGATAAATAAAAAATTGTTGTGCAATTGGAATGCCTATTCTTACAAAAAGGCACACAGCTTCATAAGCCATTTTTATTTTTAAGACAATATATAATACAACTAAGGCTTCGCAGGGGGTGTCAGTGGTAAACAACCTGTCAATGCAGGAGACGTAAGAGACTCAGGTTCAGTCCCTGGGTTGGGAAGATCCTCTGGAGAATGAAATGGCAACCCACTTCAGTATTCCTGCCTGGAAAATCCTATTGACAGAGGAGCCTCGTGGACTATGGTCCATGGGGTCACAAAGAATTGTACATGACTGAGCACCCACATACATGCATACACACCACAGTTGCACGCACTAACTGATTGCATGTACTAACTCTTAAGGTACCAGATTTGAGTAGGAATCAGAGCAAGAAAAGTCTCTCCACCAAGAAGTTCAAGCTTCTCTACCACTTTGTCCTTATGACCAAGGCAGAGCCAGTTATACTTTTAAAATATCTTTAGCAAACAAGGGTGTTGTATTGATGTTCTGGCAAGCTTTAATAAGAGAAACACAGCACAGAATTTTGGAGAACACTCCAGCGTTTTGGAGAAGAGTACTATCCTATTGCGCAGATAACTGTTTTGATTTTGAAAAACCGCTCCTGTCTTGAAACTGAGTCCTGGTAGAGATGACCATCTAACTATGAGATATCAAATGACCGTGCGACCTGAGATGGCCCTCCTAGAGTACGTGTAGTCTGGTCTATCAGGTTTTAATGCTGGGCATGCACAGCAATAATCCTTATCCAGTTGGAAACAGTGTATAAGAGGCTGAGCCTGAGCAGGTCCTAAAGTCACAAGTTAGTTTATAAATCTGACTCCTTGCAAAGAGAAAAACATGCTATTATTTTCATTTACATTATGCCCAATACTCTCTGAACATTAAACACTAATTCTGATAAACCCTTAATGTACCACCATTCCAGGGGGAAGGAAAAACACCTTCCAGCCAGGTTATGGCAGGTTGAGAAGAATCAGTCATTTCTACTTACTGTAATAAGCACATCTTCTTGATATGGGTTTGCCTTTCTATCCCTAGTGATTCAGCCATCATCACTATCTGTGGTCTGACAGAAAGCCTATTTACCTCTATGGTATCCCAAACAACACTGGTTCTTTTTTGTTTGTTTGTTTAATGTTACAGAGAAAGCTTTCCACTCTGGTTAGGACTGAGAAGTGAACGGCTGTTTTTCCAACAATAAAACAACAGTAAAGTGAAGTCTACACTTTTTCTTAAAGTCATTGAAATGAACTAAATTCAAAATGGACAAACCCTGCATAGATGATCAAAGAATAGTGGCCTCTGTAATATCTGGGGTCAATTGTCTAGTTTAGATAAATATTCGGGTTGAGTAAAACACAAGTATGCCCTGAGTGGAGATACTTTGCTAAGAAGAGAGACCGGCACTCAGTGGCTGAGGACGGAGGCTGGCTGGCATCTACCCTTTGAGTCATCTCAACCAGCTGGTTGAGTGCTGGTTGAATGAATGCTCTCTGTTGGGCACTGGTGCAACATGAAGATTCACACCCATTAGTAACCCTCCTGCATTGTTGGTGGGACTGTAAATTAGTGCAGCCTCTACAGAAAATAGCATGGAGCTTCCTTTAAAAAGGAATTGCCATATGATCCAGCAATCCCACTCTCAGGCAGATATCCAGAGAAAACTCTAATTCAGAAAGATAAAGCACAACAATGCTCATAGCAGCACTGTTAACAATAGCCAGGACGTGGAAGCAATCTGTGTCCACCAACAGATGAACATCTAAAGAAGATGCGGTGTATATATATATACACAATGGAATAGTAATCAGCCATATAAAGCAAAATGAAATGATGCCATTTGCAGTAACATGGACAGAAGTGGAGATTGTCATACTAAGTGAAATAAGTCAAACAAAGACAAATATCATATGACATCACTTACATGTGGAATCTAAAATACCACACAAATGAACTTGTTTACAAAATAGACTCACAACACAGAAAACAAATTTTTGCTTACCAAAGGGGAGAGGGCATGGGGAGAAATAAATTAGGAGTTTGGGATTAGCATATACAAACTACTATATACAAAATAGACAAACAACACGGTCCTGCTATAGAGCACAGGGAACTATATTCAACATCCTGTAATAAACAATAATGGAAAAAATATGAAAAAGAATAAAAGACTTCCTCAGTGGTCAAGTGCTTAAGAGTCAGCCTGCAAATGCAGGGGACACAGGTTATATCTCTGGTCCTGGAAGGTTATGCATGCCACGGAGCAGCTAAGCCCGTGCTCCACGACAAGAGAAGCCGCATCTGAGAAGCCCACACACCACAACTAGGGAAAGCCCACGCGCAGCAACAAAGATCCAGCACAGCCAAAAGTCATAAATGAATGTCTGTTAGAAAGAAAAACTACGTGTGTAACAATCTATACCTGCATAACTGAATCACTTTGCTATATACCAGAAACTAACACAACATTGTGAATCAACCCTACTTCAATTCTTAAAAATAATAAATAAAAGGGGAACTGATCACACACACACACACACACATATTCACGCCCTTTGTATTGTCGTCTCAGTCCATTCAGGCTGTGATAACAAGACACCTTAGCCTGAATGGCTTATAAATAACAGGAATTTATTTCTATAGTTCTGCAGGCTGGAATGCCCAAGATTAAAGAAATGACAGATTCTGTGTCTGGTGAGCCTTCACTTCCGGGTTCATAGATGGCCATCTTTTTGCTGTGCCTTTACATGTCAGAAGGGGCAAGGGAGCTCTTTGGGGCCTCGTTAAGTGAAAGTGAAGTCGCTCAGTCATGCCCGACTCTTTGTGACCCCATGGACAGTAGCCTGCACCAAGCTCCTCCCTCCATGGGATTTTCAAGGCAAGAATACTGGAGTGGGTTGCCATTTCCTACTCCAGAGAATCTTCCGAACCCAGGGATAGAACCCAGGTCTACCCTCTGAGTCACCAGGCCTCTTTATAAGGACACTAATCCTGTAAGCTTCAGGATCTAATCATCTGCCAAAGGTCCCACCTCCAAATACCATCACAATGGGCGTTAGGTTTCCACATATGAATTTCAGGGGGACAGAAACTTCCATCTATAGTGATAGTCACTCCCATTGTCCATTCATACGCCTCTTCCCAGACCCACCCAATATCCTCAGCCATCCAATATTATTCCTTCCAGTCCTTTGACCAATGAGCCCTTCATCACAGCCCACAAGTCCACGTCTAGCCTTACCTCAGGCCACTCTCTGCACAGAGTAGGTGACAGGTGTGCGGCCTAAAGCTCTGTCCAGAGAGATGGTCTGGGCTCCTCATGAGAGGAGCTGTAGTGCTGAACATATCTTTTTCATGTCATATCAGCATACCAACCTGATCCACTCATGAATCAAATTTCAAAAATTTTTCTCCTCTTGTCAGTTGGTCATAGAAAACTTCTATAAGGCCACAGATGTCAAGGAAAAATGCCAGTGCAACAGTGACAGGGGACATGGGATCTGGGTCACCTGCTTATGTTCCTTATTTGTACCCTCTGAACTGCTCAGGACTAATCCTGGATAGGACACTTCCAGCGTATGATGGACTGATCCTGGGCCAACCTGACTTTTTGGCTTATTTGCTAGTTCGGGCTGTACCAAGCTCATGAGGAGTAGTTCTGGCCACGTGGTTATTTGAGAGCCCACGGTCAGACGCAATTGTCTTCCAGGGGCTGGTATCAAGCTAGGTGCTATTTTCCAAATGATATATAGTTCTCTGCAGCAGATGGTGTGGCCTTGTTCTAGAACTCCAAGGGGTATGCACTATGATTTTCTATTGGCACTTGACAAAGGCTCCAACTGGTATTATTTCCTATCACCAAAGCTTCTTGTACCTAGTTTGCTCTTGCTTTGTTTCACAGTTATTTTGGCTATTCTAACTCCTTAACATCTCCATGTGAATTTTAAGAATAAATTTATCAATTTCTACATAATCTTGCAGGGATTTTCTCCATGGGATTTTCAAGGCAAGAATACTGGAGTGGGTTGCCATTTCCTACTCCAGAGAATCTTCCGAACCCAGGGATAGAACCCAGGTCTACCCTCTGAGTCACCAGGCCTCTTTATAAGGACACTAATCCTGTAAGCTTCAGGATCTAATCATCTGCCAAAGGTCCCACCTCCAAATACCATCACAATGGGCGTTAGGTTTCCACATATGAATTTCAGGGGGACAGAAACTTCCATCTATAGTGATAGTCACTCCCATTGTCCATTCATACGCCTCTTCCCAGACCCACCCAATATCCTCAGCCATCCAATATTATTCCTTCCAGTCCTTTGACCAATGAGCCCTTCATCACAGCCCACAAGTCCACGTCTAGCCTTACCTCAGGCCACTCTCTGCACAGAGTAGGTGACAGGTGTGCGGCCTAAAGCTCTGTCCAGAGAGATGGTCTGGGCTCCTCATGAGAGGAGCTGTAGTGCTGAACATATCTTTTTCATGTCATATCAGCATACCAACCTGATCCACTCATGAATCAAATTTCAAAAATTTTTCTCCTCTTGTCAGTTGGTCATAGAAAACTTCTATAAGGCCACAGATGTCAAGGAAAAATGCCAGTGCAACAGTGACAGGGGACATGGGATCTGGGTCACCTGCTTATGTTCCTTATTTGTACCCTCTGAACTGCTCAGGACTAATCCTGGATAGGACACTTCCAGCGTATGATGGACTGATCCTGGGCCAACCTGACTTTTTGGCTTATTTGCTAGTTCGGGCTGTACCAAGCTCATGAGGAGTAGTTCTGGCCACGTGGTTATTTGAGAGCCCACGGTCAGACGCAATTGTCTTCCAGGGGCTGGTATCAAGCTAGGTGCTATTTTCCAAATGATATATAGTTCTCTGCAGCAGATGGTGTGGCCTTGTTCTAGAACTCCAAGGGGTATGCACTATGATTTTCTATTGGCACTTGACAAAGGCTCCAACTGGTATTATTTCCTATCACCAAAGCTTCTTGTACCTAGTTTGCTCTTGCTTTGTTTCACAGTTATTTTGGCTATTCTAACTCCTTAACATCTCCATGTGAATTTTAAGAATAAATTTATCAATTTCTACATAATCTTGCAGGGATTTTTAATGGAATTTCATTGAGTCTGAAATCAAACTGGAGGAGAAAACTTATTAACAATATTGAGTCTTCCAACAGAACATATCTCTCCATTTATCTAGATCTTTTAAAATGTCTCTCAGCAATATTTTGTAGTTTTCAGCATACAGATCTTACATACCTTTGGCCATATTATTTCAAGTATTTAATATTTTTAATGTTATCAAAATAGTACTGTTTTAATGTCAGTTTCCAATTGTTCATGGCTAGTATGTAGAAATGTAACTGATTTTGCTTCTTGATCTTGTATTCTGGTAACTCTGCTAAGCTCACACATTAGTTCTAGTGACTTTTCTGTAGAGTCCATCAGACTTTGTGTTGATGGTCATATCATCTGTGAATAAAGCTAGTTGATGTCTCTCTTTCTGATCCAGATGTTTAGTTTCCTTTCCTGTCTAGGTAGAATATCCAGAACAACATTGAACAGAAAAGGTGAGAGCACACATCCTTGTCTGCTTCCTGAAATTAGCAGGGAAGCATTTAGTCTTTCACCATTAACTATAATGCTAGCTATAGGTTTTGCATACAATGTTAGCTGTAGGTTTTGTCTAGATGCCCTTTATCAGACTGAAGAAGTTCCCTTCAGGTCCTAGCAAGATGAAAGTTTTTATCAAGTCTAGGTGCTGAAGATATATGAAATGCTTTTTCAGTTTCTACTGAGTTGCGTAATTTTTCTTTAGTTTGTTAATGTGGTGATTTTCAAATGCCAAACTAATATTTCATTCTTGAGATAAGCCCCTACATAGTCAAGATGTGTTACCCTTTTTGTACATTGCCGTATTTAAATCACTAAAATTTGGGGGGGGGTGGTTCGTCTCTGTGTTCACAATGGACATTGGTCTGCATTAGCCTGGTTTTGGTATTAGGGTAAGGCTGGCCTCATAGAAGAACTTGATAAGTCTTCCTTCCTCTTCAGTTTTCTGGAAGAGCTTGGATGTAATGTCGTGTTTGGTGATGACATGATCTTAGCCTAGTGTTCTGTGTGCTAAGGCTTTTTCTACAAATTCAATTTCTGTAATAGATATAGAGCTTTTCAGGTCATCTATTTCTTCTAGAGACGCTTTGGTTGTTTGTGTCTTTCAGGGACTTTTTGTCTAAGTTGTAGATTTTATTGTCACAGAATTCTTGATAATATTTCTTTATTAACCTTTTGATATCTGTGAAGTCTGTAATGCTGCCACTCCTTCCATTCCCAATATTGGTCACTTGCGTCCTCTTTCTTTCCTAATCTCTCTGCTGAGATTTTTTTTTTTCAATTTTATTAATCTTCTAAGAGAAACAGCTTTTGATTTTATTGATTTTCTCTACTATTTTTCTGCATTTATTTCATTAGTTTCTACTTTGATGTTTATTACTTCCTTGCTTCTGCTCCCTTTGGGTTTAGCCGACTCTTTTCCTAACTTCTTACAACGGATGCTGAGGTCTGATGTGAGTAAGGGCTCAAGCACATTCCCTGCTTCCCACTGGCTGACATATAAGGACAACATTGCGGCCCTGAATGGCTGGTGCTCCTGGATGACCCACCTTCCTCCATCCTCCTGAGAACACCTCCGCGGTGCAGGGCCCTGGGCTGGATGGAGTCAGCTTCTGCCCCCTTGTGGTCCAGAGTGTGCACAGTTGTGGTAAGACCTGCAGTCTTCACGCCCCTGGTGCACCAGCAACTCCGGCTCATTGAAAATCTCTGATATTCGCCATGCGGGTCCCACGGACTCTTTAGCGGTCTCTGTAGAATACAAGAGGAAATGCCACTGGACAAGGAAAGCTCACAGAGCCCAGAAGGAAGGGTGAGGACTGTGAGTGAATTTATCCAGAGACAAACTAGCGCCTACTATAATCAGACAGCTTCACACTATGGATGCGTGTCTGTAGGCAAGTTCCCGTCTCTCTCTGTGTCTCAGGCTTTGCATCTGTGAAATGGGGCAACAGCAAAGCAAGCCTCAAGGGTTGTTGGAAGGAGTCATCAAATTAATCTACAAAGGATTAGGGCGGAGCCTGGCACGGATTCGGGGCCCAATGAGTCTGCTCTTGTTACTCTTCCTGCCTCTCCCTGTGCTGCCGGTGGGGACTATGCACGGTGTTAGGGGCATAGAGGAGTGTAGGGTGGGAGCTCGGTGGGAAATGAGTGACAGCCCCTCTGATCTCCCTCCTGTGGGTCTGGCTGTCTGGTTCCCGCTCCAGCCCCACCTCCCACCACTGGGTGACTATGGGAATTTTACTTAACCTCTCTGTGCCTCTGCAAAAGGAGGCCAATAACAACAGTACCTAACCTCAGAGGGTGGTGTGGAGGACTAACTAAGCAATTACAAGTAGAGCACTTAGATGGCCCCTCATGCACAGTCAGCACTCAACAAATGTTGACTAGTATCATTACTCTTATTTCAGCTAAACAAACCTCCTGCACCCTGTACAGCAGGATAGCCCAGAAGCTCATTCCCAGGTCCCATATGCAGGGAGACTCTGACTCCATTGCTCAGGGGTGGCCTAGAAATCTGAATTTTCACATGGACCACCCATCCCTCCAAAAGTACTGCAATGCCCTGGAAACCCCAGCTCTTCCATCTTCTCTTCCCCTTCTCCAGGCCACGGGCGAACCACTGTCATCATTTTTTGTTAAATTCCAATATTCCACTCAGGAAGGCCCCTACCTCCATTTTTAGAGAAACTTGTATGTGGGTTAAAGTTCTAATCTTGTGTGATAAATAGCATATCAATGAATAATGGATCGCATTCCTCAGACAAGTGATTCTCAATGAGTGGACCAAGAAGGCCTGTCCCAAACCCGGCTGGTTCAGGGGCAGGAGGCTGTTACTCACTTGCTCTGCTGCTCCCTGAAGTTTGAAGACCTCTGCCCTGGGGGACCTTAAGCTGTCTTAGAGTGCCAGGAGATGGGAGAAGCCACTCCCGGTGGCCACAGGAGGGCACTCGTACACAGCGCTTGGACAGCCGTCATTCTGCCAGGGGCGCCTGTCCCCTTTCATGGCTGGATGCCCCTCCCTGTGCCATGGATGTGAGCCAGGGCCTCTTCTGGACACATGGCAGCTAACTTCTTACCTGATGGTCCCAGCCACACCCAGCTCTTTTGTTCTTCTGACCTACTGAGCCTTTTCCCACCACAGGGCCTGTAACCTACGGTTCTACCCACGGCCCCTCTTACATAAGTACCCAAGGCCAGCTCCATCTCCTTCCCCTGGTTCCAGTCCAGAGGCCACTTTCTCCAGATAATCTCCCTAACCCTTGTCTAAAGTGACCTCCCTGCAATTCCCAGTCTCACCTCACTTTACCCCCTCAATACAATTTGTAATTATTTCATGTATTGTTCATCTTTTGTCCTGATTCTCTCACCAGACTATAAGCTGCAAGAAAAGCAGCAATCCTGTTATTGCCCAAGCCAAGTGCAGTACCTGGCACATAGTGGGTCCACAGGAAATAGTGGATGGGTGGACAAATCAGTGTTCCTCCAAGTCAAACTCTTGGAAAGCCAGCTGTTGTTCAGTCGCTCAGTTGTGTCCAACTCTTTGCGACCCCGTGGGCTGCAGCGTGACAGTCTTCCCTGTCCATCACCATTTCCCCGAATTTGCTCAAACTCATGTCCACTGAGTCAGTGATGTCATCCAAACATCTCATTCTCTGTCTCCCCTTCTCCTCTTGCCCTCAATCTTTCCCAGCAACAGGGTCTTTTCCAATGAGTCTGCTCTTCGCATCAGGTAGCCAAAGGATTGGAGTTTCAGCTTCAGTATCAGTCCTTCCAGTGAATATTCAGGATTGATATCCTTTAAGATTGACTGTGATCCCCTTGCAGTCCAAGGGACTCTCAAACGTCTTCTCCACCACAATTTGAAAGCCAATTACCTACATGCCTTAGGACGACCACAGAAATTCTGCTACTGTGAGCAACATTTTTAAACCAGGTACATATATGTTTATCATTCCAAACCCAAGTTTTCATCACATTTCCAAATGTCTCCCCAAAATGTAAAGAAGCCTGTCCTAAAGAACGTTATTTGAAATAGTATTGGGGATTGCTAATGGGTGAAGTTTGGGGTGTCCAGCAGCTCCATCTTCCAAAGGGAATCAGCATCTCACTGCTCTGGGAAGGCAGGTTGCTGGGTTTCTCTGGGTCCCCGTCCCCTCATGTATGGCAGGAGGGTAGAATGAGATCTCACATGAAGCAGGCTTAGCACGGTGAATGAGGCCATCAGATAAATATCATCACCATCCTTGTAGGTAGCTGCTTACGGAGGAGCTGAGCATCCCTCCAGCACTCCCTTCTCTGTGAGCACCAGCAGGGACAGAGGTGGGACAACACTCAGCTAGCTGTAGTCTTTCCCTTAAATGTCAACTCTGCCTTCTCGGGCAGGTCTTTGCTCTGATTACCCCCTCCCCACCAGCCAGGTCTCCCCTCACTGTACCTGGCTTAGCTCCTCCCACCTCCACTCCACAGCAGAGCCCAGCTTCATAACCACATGCTCACTGAAGACTGTCTGTCTCCCCTGGGTATGTGAGCACCAAGAGGATGAGGAACCTGCCTGGATGCTGGGAGCCATGGTGCCTGACATGTAGCATTCAACACTTCCAGTGCTTTGTTTGTTGAATGAATGAAAGTGAAGCCCACCATCTGATTGGACATCTGCAAAGTCCCTCCAGGCACTGGAGGCACACAGCCCTGCCTTGTAATTCCTGATAGAATTGCCCCAACAGCCACGCGCTCATTTGCAGATGCACTCAGGAGAAGCGGCTCCCGAACATGCTGTGCATTTTCAGTGTCTTGGGCACCATCTCCAGGCTAATCGTGCATGGTGTCATTCACTCCGCCAGCTTCTCCAGTTTACAGGTGAAGAAACTGAGACTCGGAGAGGCGAGGGTGAGGGTGACGGCAATCATAGCTACAAGCATTTTGAGCGGCGCTCTGAGAGTGATTACCCTTAATCCTCACCGTAGCCCTGCACGATGCTCCTCCTCCTTTTACAGATCTGGAAACTGAGGGAAACAGGAGGGAAAGCCAGGATTTGCATCCTGGTCCGTGTGACTGAGAAGCTCATGCTCTTAACCACGTGTGATTATGCATTAAGCTGACTCCAAATCCAGGGCTCAGCCCTGAGCAGTGCTTCCTGTTCCCAAAGCGTGCCCCAGACCTGGAAAGTCTACACCTTCCATGTCATCATTTCTTTACACTCAGTGGCCCTGAGAACCACAGCCCGTGATGAGGTGGGACGGACAGCCCCTACCCTCACCCCCGGTTCACACCTCCAAAGAGCCAAGGACAACAATGCCCTCTCTTCTCCAATTTTCTTGACAAAATAATAACAAAGTCCCAGCTGGTTACACAAGACCAGGAAGACTAGAAAAGAACATTTCAAAGTAATTGATATTCTACAAACAACCTCAAGGGGATCATGAACCCTGAGAGAGAACCTCAAATCAGGAAAGCTATCACCCTGAACTGATGCTTTTGATTTATGAAACCAGAAGTGAAGTGTCCAAGAATGGCATAGGGCTTCAGAGAAACTCACACAGGACCTGCACTTCCTCCCCACCCCACCCTGCGGGGGGAGCATGGGAAGGGGAAAGTGCCTTTGTCTCAGAGCTCATGGCAGTTGACTTGTGGAGCCCAGACCCCCAAGGTCTTTGCAGCTGCAGGGGAGCAGAGGAGAGGCAGAGAGGTAGGGGCTGCAGTCAGAGAGGCCACAGGGACCCTGCAGGCTCCAGGAGGCTTTGCATAGAGTTCGGCTTTTTCTGTGGGAAACTTTGGAGGGTTTGAGCAGGGCAGTGCATGGTCTAACTTAGGTCTCAAAACGAATACTCAGGCAGCTGTATGCAAAAGAGATTGTAAATGGGCCATGAAGGAAGCTGAGACACCACGTAAGTTCAGTTCAATTCAGTCGCTCAGTTGTGTCCAACTCTTTGCAACCCCATGAATCGCACCACGCCAGGCCTCCCTGTTCATCACCATCTCCCAGAGTTCACTCAGACTCACGTCCATCGAGTCCGTGATGCCATCCAGCCATCTCATCCTCGGTCGTCCCCTTCTCCTCCCGCCCCCAATCCCTCCCAGCATCAGAGTCTTTTCCAATGAGTCAACTCTTCGCATGAGGTAGCCAAAGTACTGGAGTTTCAGCTTTAGCATCATTCCTTCCAAAGAAACCCCAGGGTTGATCTCCTTCAGAATGGACTGGTTGGAGCTCCTAGCAGTCCAAGGGACTCTCAAGAGCGACTGGTTGGATCTCCTAGCAGTCCAAGGGACTCTCAAGAGTCTTCTCCAACACCACAGTTCAAAAACATCAATTCTTCGGCACTCAGCTTTCTTCACAGTCCAACTTTCACATCCATACATGACAACGGGAAAAACCATAGCCTTGACTAGGTGGACCTTAGTCAGCAAAGTAATGTCTCTGCTTTTGAATATACTATCCAGGTTGGTCATAACTTTTCTTCCAAGGAGTAAGCGTCTTCTAATTTCATGGCTGCAGTCACCATCTGAGTGATTTTGAAGCCCAAAAAATAAAGTGTGACACTGTTTCCACTGTTTCCCCATCTATTTCCCATGAAGTGATGGGACCAGATGCAATGATCTTCATTTTCTGAATGTTGAGCTTTAAGCCAACTTTTTCGCTCTCCTCCTTCACTTTCAACAAGAGGCTTTTTAGCTTCTCCTCACTTTCTGCCATAAGAGTGGTGTCATCAGCATATCTGAGGTTATTGATATTTCTCCCGGCAATCTTGATTCCAGCTTGTGTTTCTTCCAGTCCAGTGTTTCTCATGATGTACTCTGCATAGATCTCTCCTCCTTCACTTTCATCAAGAGGCTTTTTAGCTCCTCCTCACTTTCTGCCATAAGGGTGGTGTCATCAGCATATCTGAGGTTATTGATATTTCTCCCGGCAATCTTGATTCCAGCTTGTGTTTCTTCCAGTCCAGCGTTTCTCATGATGTACTCTGCATAGAAGTTAAATAAGCAGGGTGACAATATACAGCCTTGACATACTCCTTTTCCTATTTGGAACCAGTCTGTTGTTCCATGTCCAGTTCTAACTGTTGCTTCCTGACCTGTATACAGATTTCTCAAGAGGCAGGTTAGGTGGTCTGGTATTCCCATCTCTTTCAGAATTTTCCACAGTTTATTGTGATCCACACAGTCAAAGGCTTTGGCATAGTCAATAAAGCAGACTGAACTAGATGATCCTTAAGACCCTTTACAACTCTTTTTTTTTTTTTTTTAGTTTAGTTTTGTGCTGAGTCTTTGTTGCTGTTCGGGCTTTTTCTAGTTTCAGAGAGCAGGGGCTACCCTCTAGTCACAGTGTGCGGGCTTCTCATTGTGGTGGTTTCTCTTGTGGAGCTCTGGCTATGTAAACTTCAGTAGTTGCGATGCACAGGCTTAGTTGCCCCGCAGCATGTGAGATCCTCCCCAACCAGAGATCAAACCAGAGCCCTCTGCATTGCAAGGTGGATTCCCAACCACTGGACCACCAGGGAATCCCCCCTTTACAACTCTTAATTGAATTATTCAGCAAATATTTATACAAAACTGAGTAAAACAAAAGACTTGACCTTTAGAAGGTCACAGTATGGTTAGCGGGTAAATGGATTAATTAAATTATTAAATTTATTAAATATTTATTATTAAAATTAAAATAAATTATCCCCCTATAGTTGGGGATATAAACATAATTTCATTGAGACAGAAAGGAAATTATGGGCTCTAATTGCAAAGGCAGAGGGAAATTCAGCCTGTGATAGTGATTTTCTTTGTTCCTTATTTTAAGGGGAAAGTCATTAGTGTTTCACTATTAAGGATGATATTAGCTGTAGGTGTTTTATAGATTTTTTTTCTAGATTGAGGAAGGTTTCCCCCAACCATTTTTCATTTGCTGTGAGTTATGAATGGATATTGAATTTTGTCGATTTTTTGGGGGTCATTTGAAATAATCATCTAGTTTTTCTTTCATAGTGTGAAAATATGAATTACATTGACTGATTTTTGTATTATTATATAAACCATGCATTCTTGTGATTAAGCCATAATATAGTATCCATGTTTGCCATGCTAAGTCACTTCAGTCGTGTGCGACTCTGTGCAACCCCATAGACGGCAGCCCAACAGGCTCCCCCATCCCTGGGATTCTCTAGGCAAGAACACTGGAGTGGGTTGCCATTTCCTTCTCCAATGCATGAAAGTGAAAAGTCAAAGTGAAGTCTCTCAGTCGTGTCCGACTCTTCGCGACCCCATGGACTGCAGCCTACCAGGCCCTTCCGTCCATGGGATTTTCCAGGCAAGAGTACTGGGGTGGGGTGCCATTGCCTTCTCCTATCCATATTTATGTATCACCAAATTTGATTTACTAAAATTTTGTTAAGGAGTTTTGCACCTATTTTGATGAGGGATATTGTTCTAAATTTCCTTTTAACATGCGTTGAGTTGGGGCAATGCTGGCCCCATAGCATGAGTTGAGTTACGTTCAATCACCTATTTTCTTTTTTTGGCTTTCCAGTGCGAACTGGAAAACCTGCTAGACAAATTCCAAAAGAGCTGTAACACTCAGTTATCTATTTTCTGCAAGAGTTTGTGTATAGAACTGGTATTATTTGTTCCTTAAGTGTTTTGTAGAATTCACCAGTGAAGCCATCTGGACCTCATGTTTTCTTTAGGGAAGTTCTAAAACAATTGAGTCAGTGTATGGCTCTAATGTGATGTCCTCTCTCTCATTCTTGTTATTGACAATTTATTTCTTCTCTCTTTTTTATACTAATCATAAACAGTCTGGTTACTGGTTTATCTGTATTACTGACATTCTCAAAGAACTAGCTTTAGATATCACTTTTCTTTTTTGTTTTTATTTTCTACTTCATTGATTTCTGCTCTTATTTTCTTTCTATCTGGAAAATTAAAAAAATTTGTTTTCCATAGTGGAGTTCTAATATGTGTAAACATAATGACATAGTACATAGACATAAACATAGTACAGACTTTTAAAAATTTGAAATATAATTGATTTATAATGTTGTGTTTGGTTTCAGGTGTACAGCAAAGTGATTCAGTTATATATACATATATATTCTTTTTCAGATTCTTTTCCCTTGTAAGTTAGTACAGAATATCAAGTACAGTTTCCTGTGCTATACAGTAAGTCCTTATTGTTTATCTACTTGATATTTGATAGTATATATATATATATGTTAATCTCAAACTCCTACTCATTTATTCCCCCTTCCCTTTCCCCACTGGTAACCACAGGTTTCTTTTCTATGTCTGTGAGTCTGTTTCTGTTTTGTATATAAGATCATTTGTATCATTTTTCTAAAGATTCTCCATATAAAGGAGAGCAGCTGGTATTTGTCTTTCTCTGGCTGGCTTACTTCACTTGTATGATGATCTCTAGGTACATCATGTTGCTGCAAATGGCGTTAATTCATTGTTTTTAATGGCTGAGTAATATTCCATTTATATTTAACCACATCTTCTTTATCTTCTTTACACCACATTCTCCTGTTGATGGCCATTTAGGTTGCTTGTCCATGCCTTGGCTGTTTTACATAGTGCCACCATTAGCATTGGGGTGCATGCATCTTTCTAAATTATGGTTTTCTCTGGATATAAGCCCAGAATTGGGATGGCAGGATCACATGGTAGGTCTAAAATAGTAGAGATTTTAATGGCAGCTGTTGTTCTTCATCAGTTTAACTTCACAAAAGAAGTTTATGAGCAGAGCTAATGTCGCACAGACTTACTAAATCACATTCTGTAACAAGTTAACTTGTTTCCTTTTTGTCACCTCTTCTCTCTGCCTCTAATTTATCTTCTAGCAGCTCACATTCATATTCCAGTGTGTGCTCCTCCAAATATGCACTAGCAAAATCTAGATCATTTACACTCATTCCAACGCAGCAGATCCTCTTTAGGAGAGATGTCATCATCCATGAGGGGTTTGTTTTCTTTTTCTACTGCTTTGTCAACTCAACCAGTCATTTCTCCTTTTGTTTTGGTCATACTATTATTTGCTTTTTGAGTGCCTCCTGATTGAGTCCACACAGATCTGAATGCACAGCAGATTTCATGATATTAGAGGAGGCTGTAGGTTCCCTTCGGAGAAGGCAATAGCAACCCACTCCAGCACTCGTGCCTGGAAAATCCCATGGACAGAGGAGCCTGGTAGGCTGCAGTCCATGGGGTCGCTGAGTCCGACATGACTGAGCGACTTCACTTTCACTTTTCATCTTCATGCACTGGAGAAGGAGATGGCAACCCACTCCAATGTTCTTGCCTGGAGAATCCCAGGGACAGCAGGCCTGGTAGGCTGCCATCTATGGGGTCACACGGTGTCGGACACGACTGATGCGACTTAGCAGCAGCAGCAGCAGTAGATTCCCGTAAGTCATTTTGTATGTAGTCTTCTTTTTCATCCGGGGTCCACAATCAGCAACTGCCAGTAACTAATCAGTCTCGGAGCTTCATTTTGTCTCAAGCAAACACTATAGGCAACATACTCCTCAGGGTCTACTGAGACATCAAATGGTGCCTCACATGGACAGTGCTCTTCTGTAAGATGGTTAAATCCTGTGCTCATTCTGCTCAGCAAAAAGAGCTATCTTCCAATACACACAGCAGGCTGAAAGGTCTAAGTCAGAGAGACTTTGAAACCCCACATTCAGGTTACAGATCTCTTGGCTTACATCAGAAGTGTCCAGAGACTCTGTCTGTGCTTTATAAAGGAGGCCATCCTGGGCCTTTAGTGCTCATGATCCTCCTCCTTGGTGTACTTTGAAGTGTTCTTTGTTAGTAATTCCAACCTGAATGATTTGGAAGTAGAGATCCCAAAGAAAGACCTTCATACTAAAACATTTTTCTAACCAGTACTCTTCAAAGTATAAAGTTCAAAGTATAAAGACCGATGAGCATCGAAGAATTGATGCTTTTGAATTGTGGTGTTGGAGAAGACTCCTGAGAGTCCCTTGGATTGCAAGGAAATCAAACCTGTCAATCCTAAAGGAAATCAGTCCTGAATATTCATTGGAAGGACTGATGCTGAAGCTGAAACTCCAATACTTTGGCCACCTCATGCGAAGAACTCATTGAAAAGACCCTGATGCTGGAAAAGATTGAAGGCAGGAGGAGAAGGGGCCGACAGAGGACGAGATGGTTGGATGGCATCACCAACTCGATGGACATGAATTTGAGCAAGCTCCAGGAGTTGGTGATGGACTGGGAAGCCTGGCGTGCTGCAGTCCATGAGGTTGCAAAGAGTTGGACACGACTGAGCAACTGAACTGAACTGAACTCTTCAATTTGTCAAAATCATCAAAAACAAGGAAAACTTGAGAAACTACCATAGTCTAGAGGAGTCTAAAGTGACATGAACTAAATGATTTTTGAGGAAAATTTCTTAAACAAGTTCTTGTTGCCACGGGAAACAGAGGAGCCATGGGAGCCTCCAGTCCAGCTGCTGTGTAGCCTCTGTGGCCCTGGGGGGCCACACAGCTCCCAGCTGGTGCCCACATGCCTTATTATAATTTTTTAAATTTTATTTCCTTCTTTCTGCTTGCTTTCAGTTTAAGTTGCTCTTGTAGTTTATTAAGTTGGAAGAATAGGTCATTGATATTAAAGTTTTTCTATTCTAATATAAACATTTGATGCTATGTGTTTCCTTGAAAACATAGCTTTAAATGCATCCCATAACTTTTGAATAATTGTGGTTCTGTTTTCATTCAGTCCATAACATTAGACTTTTTCTTTTGTGACCTTTGATCCATTGGTTATTTATGTGTTGTGTTTAACTTTTAATTATTTGGGGAATTTTTTGAAATATCTTTCTGCTACTGAATTTTAGAATACTTTAAGTTGAGAGGATGTTTTGTGTGAATTTAATCTTTCTGAATTTATTGACTTGTTTTATGTCACAGAACATAACTGATATAGCTTGGTAAATGTATCATGTACACTCAACAAGAATGTGTATTATGCTATCATTTTGGGGGGTTTTCTTTGTTTAATTTTTTAATCCCTGTCTTGATTTACTGAAGTTTCATTTTTATAAGATGTGTTTAGTTGAGGATTTATGTTGCTTGGGCTTTGTAGGGCATCTTGAATTAGTAGACTATTAATGATCATCTCTTCAAAATATTGTCTCAGATCCCTTCTTTCTCTTTTTTCTTCTGGGACTTCAATTTATCTTGTTAGGTTCCCTCCCTGAATCTGATATCTCTCTTCAAAAACAAACAAACAAAAAGGACATTAACTTTGAAGAAACTGCACTTAAACCCAACACTGACATTTCAATGACAAGAACTTCAGAAAACAGGGAAATGTTATCTCCAAGGTGCCTTCAGAAAATAACTACTCTTCTAGATATACTTCAATAAAGAAGGTAAAATTAATATGTTTGTAGAATATAGTAAAAGAAATTATATTTTTGAGAAAATTAAAGTTATTCCAACAGGAGATAAGCATAAAGAATATTCTCTAAATCGTTCATCATGCAGAAAGAAAACCCTCTTGCAAGAAAGAACAGATGCAGAAAGCGATGGAGACCAAAGAAAATTATAATTATGAGAATAAACCACATATACAGTGAAAATAGGAGGTTTGAAGAAAGAACAATGTGGCATTTAAATTATACAGAATTACAGTACTAAATGGTGAAAATATCACAAAGGATGTGTGTGCATGTTGGGGGATGTATGTGGTAAATGCTTTTACACCGTTCATAAATTCTTCCCTAGGAGGATAATAAAAGTAAGAATGGTTTTGTTAAGGAAATTTTAAAGTAACTAGTAAGAGAATAAAATAGTGAGGCTGCAATAAGATGCCATTTTACACCTACTAGGATGACCACTAGATGACCTGCTAGTAAAGAAGACTGACAGTAACATGTTGGCCAGGACATGGAGATATTAGAACCCTTGAAAAGCTAAGCATAGAGTAACAGTATGACCCAGCATTTCCATTCATACATATACATCAAAAAGAATTGAAAACAGGAACTCAAGCAGAGACTCGTACATCTATGCTTATAACATCATTATTCACAGTAGCCAAAGATAGAAACAATCTCAGTGACTCTGGAGAGATGAATGAATAAACAATGTTAGAACTTCAGAAATCTTTGGTTTGGGAAGTGTCTTATTACTTCTTTCATAAATTCCTCTCTCCATGTACTTTGTTCTTCCTTTGTGGAGCTCCTGCAAGAAATTTTACCTCTAGGAATGGTCCTCTATAACTCTTACCTTTTCTCTCATATTTCTTTCCTTTTTTGCCTTATATCCTGGAAAATTTTCTTCCTTTTGTCTCTCAAACTTTCTATTGAATTTTAATTTTAGAAATCATCATTTTGGTTTCCAACCATTCCTCTTGCTTTTATCATCACATCTTTTTTTTTGTTATAAAATATGCAGTGTCACTTTTAAAAAATATCTGAGGATATTAGCAGGAGGGTTAAAATATTTTCCTTCTCTCTGTGTTAAATTATCTCTATCTCTGCAGTTTTTCTTAAAGTTTAACTTGATCTCTTTTGCATTACAGGTTTTCCTCAAATACCTAACATATCTTGGTTTTCAATAAATGTTTTAAAATTATGTAGTATAAAAACAAAATGTTTAAAATTATATAGTATAAAAACTTTAATGTGTAAGAGGATGATGTCTACTGCCAGGCANTGTGTTAAATTATCTCTATCTCTGCAGTTTCTCTTAAAGTTTAACTTGATCTCTTTTGCATTACAGGTTTTCCTCAAATACCTAACATATCTTGGTTTTCAATAAATGTTTTAAAATTATGTAGTATAAAAACAAAATGTTTAAAATTATATAGTATAAAAACTTTAATGTGTAAGAGGATGATGTCTACTGCCAGGCAGGTGTTGGCAGATGGACCTTTTAGTATTTAAAGTGAAGTAGTTAGTGTAACGGAGAAGGCAATGGTAACCCTCTCCAGTACTCTTGCCTGGAGAATCCCATGGACAGAGGAGCCTGGTAGGCTGCAGTCCATGGGGTTGCGAAGGTCGGACACGACTGAGCGACTTCACTTTCACTTTTCACTTTCATACATTGGAGAAGGAAATGGCAACCCACTCCTGTGTTCTTGCCTGGAGAATCCCAGGGACAGAGGAGCCTGATGGGCTGCCGTCTATGGGGTCGCACAGAGTCGGACACGACTGACGCGACTTAGCAGCAGCAGCAGCAGTTAGTGTAAGCTATCACACCAACTACTTAACTAATTCAATCTGTTTTTTCTTTTTTCTTTGTTTTCTTTCAGAACTCCCTGCCCTTGTTTTTAGGCTAGGACTTCAAAACCTAGATACTATGGATTCTATTTTTCAAAATATATTGTATTAGTATTTATTTGTCTAGGCAAAGGATCTTTTAATCATGTCATGTGGGATCTAGTTCCCTGACCAGGGATTGAACCCAGGCCCCTGCATAGGGAGTGAGGTGTCTTAGCCTGCCTGCGTGCTAAGTTATTTCAGTCGTGTCCAACTCTTTGCGACTGTATCGACTGTAGTCTGTCAAGGTCCTCCCTCTACAGGATTCTCCAGGCAAGAATACTGGAGTGGGTTTCTATGCCCTCCTCCAGGGCATCTTCCCCACCCAGGGATAGAACTGTGTCTCCTATAGCTCTTGCATTGCAGGTGGATTCTTTACCACTGAGCCACCAGGGAAGACCTCTTAGCCACAGGACCACTGGGGAAGTCATGCTGTACATACTTCGTGCGCTGAAGAGAGGCATAGAGAGTTTTGACCGTGCCACACGTAGACTTACTCTCTTATTTTTCATCTCTACATTTTTCTCTTGGCCCCTCTCGTCCTTGGCCTGAGTCCGTAGTCTCGTGTATTCAGCAAGGTGCACCGGCTGCCTAAATAGTGCAGCCCCTCTGGTAGTATTCCATGGTGTCGATTTTTCTTCACTCTGCTCAGCAGTTAACAGCTCTCGCTCTGATTTCTGTCTTCCAGATATTTGGTGGAATGATTTGCCTGGTGATCACCTGCTCCCACTCTTGTTGTTTTGGGTCTGTACCATTTTGATTCCTTTGCCATTTGTTAGGTGATATTGGGCATGATAGACACACATGACTAGTCTGTTGTTCTTCTACTAGGAAGAAATATTTAAATAACTTTTCAGAGGGTATTTTCTGTATGAAAAGTCTCTAAAATGTACCTCTCTGATGCTAGAACTTTAGAGGTTCTGAGAATGAAATTAATGTTGAGGTGTTTAAGTATTTTTGATTCAGTAGGTGGCACTCTTTACTAGTTTAACTCAATCTTAAATTAGTGTTTGAGTTTCAGTTCAGGGTAGAAAGATTTTATTTATCCTTATAATCCAAATGAACATGTTTTCAGAATTGGGTTATCAACTCTGACCAATTTATATGTTCACAAAAATGTTTGTGTTAAATTTCAAAGGAAAGATCTGAAAAACAAAAAAAAACTAAAATCTGCAACATTTCCAAATTTCTAAAACAGTAGTGTTAATAGTGACTTATGCTCGATTAAAAGTTAAAAATAATTAAAATCTTACCAGAAGTACTGAGTACTAAAGACATTCAGATTCAAGCTGTTAAATATTTTTATTTAACAGCTTATTTATTTAACCTCTTATTGCATGGACAGGTTCATTTCATTCTCTCTTCTTCTCTATCCTTCTTTCTGAATATTCCCCCAATGTATCAGTGTTTTAAATGTACTAATATATTTGTACAATCTATAGAGTAAACAAAGCACAGTGTCTGTTGCTGCTGCTGCTGCTGTCGCTTCAGTTGTGTCTGGCTCTGTGCGACCCCGTAGACGGCAGCCCACCAATCTCCCCCATCACCGGGATTCTCCAGGCAAGAACACTGGAGTGGTTTGCCATTTCCTTCTCCAATGCATGAAAGTGAAAAGTGAAAGTGAAGTTGCTCAGTCGTGTTCGACTCTTAGCAACCCCACAGACTGCAGCCTACCGGGCTCCTCTGTCCATGGGATTTTTCAGGCAAGAGTACTGGAGTGGGGTGCCATTGCCTTGTCCTACGATGTCTGTTAACAATCCTATAATCAAAAATCATAGTCAAGATACATGTTAGGCAGTTAAGTAAATACTAATACAGTTTAGGTAAACATTGAGTGCTTTTGGAAAACTTTATATATTCTATAAATAACAAGCAAGTACAGGGAAACATCTTTACTTCCTGTTCTGAATTTGCAAATAATTTACCAGTCTGGAAATCATTCTTGAAATTGTAATATTCAATGTTCACATAAATCTTATTAGGTCTGAAGCAAACCATGAAATTCTAGAGCTTTAAGGGACTTCGGAGAGCATAAGTGTAACTTGTTTTGTTTATTACTTACAAAAGTGAGGTCTTTAAAAACTATGGTTTTGAACAACATTAGAAAAATATTCTAAAAAGAGTTAAAACAACTTACTGTAAAAGTTCACGGGTAAATCTGTGACCAATTTTGACAAAATATGTAAAAAATATTAGTAGTGAAAAGACTAAAGTGCTCTGAGAACTATTATCAATCGGTCTGGAAACTTCAGTGTGATGCTAGGCTTACGTAACCATGGGTGAATGGTGACTTTATCTTTTATTTTTCTACAGTTTCATTTTAAAAATATATTTTTAGGACTTTCCCAGTGGTTCAGTGGTTAAGACTCCGAGCTGCCAATGCAGGGGTATGGGTTTGATCCCTAGTGGGGGAACTAAGATCCCACATGCCACATGGTTTGGCCAAAAGATTAAAATAGATAAAATTAATATGAAGAGGAAATCTTGNGGTAATAAGAAGTTCATGATCTCAGCCACAGTCAGCTCCTGGTCTTGTTTTTGTTGACTGTATAGAGCTGTATGCAAAAGAGATTGTAAATGGGCCATGAAGGAAGCTGAGACACCAGGTAAGACGCACCTGCAATAGCTCAGGCCAAGGTGATGGCGACTGAGGAAGAGCTGTTAAATGCAGTCAGATTTCAGGGGTGTTAACAGGACTTCTGGACAGATGGGTTGTGGGAGATGAGGAAAGAGGAGTCAAGGGGGACTCCACCGGTGGTAGCTGGAGCCCCTGGATGGGTTAGGATACCATTTCTTAAGAAGGTGAAGACAGGGGATTTGAGCTGAATTCTCTATGACACTCAAACCCAGAGCAACAAGGTCAACTTACATTTTGCAGTGCTTTGACTTCAAGGCTCTCTCTCCCCTCCTTGTAAATCTTAACCGGAAACCGTCCATCCAATGATTCAGTCATTCATTTGTGTCAATTAACAAACATTGCTAGTAACTGCCACATGGTAAACATGGGAAGCACTAGACACATGAGGATGGATTAAACTCACACCCTGCCCTCAGAAACATTTACTTTAGTGGGGGATTTAGAGACCAACCAAAGATGCAGCCAAAGGTGGAGAAGCTCTATACAGTCAGCAAAAACAAGACTGGGAGCTGACTGTGGCTCAGATTAAGGAAGCTGAGACACCAGGTAAGACGCACCTGCAATAGCTCAGGCCAAGGTGATGGCGACTGAGGAAGAGCTGTTAAATGCAGTCAGATTTCAGGGGTGTTAACAGGACTTCTGGACAGATGGGTTGTGGGAGATGAGGAAAGAGGAGTCAAGGGGGACTCCACCGGTGGTAGCTGGAGCCCCTGGATGGGTTAGGATACCATTTCTTAAGAAGGTGAAGACAGGGGATTTGAGCTGAATTCTCTATGACACTCAAACCCAGAGCAACAAGGTCAACTTACATTTTGCAGTGCTTTGACTTCAAGGCTCTCTCTCCCCTCCTTGTAAATCTTAACCGGAAACCGTCCATCCAATGATTCAGTCATTCATTTGTGTCAATTAACAAACATTGCTAGTAACTGCCACATGGTAAACATGGGAAGCACTAGACACATGAGGATGGATTAAACTCACACCCTGCCCTCAGAAACATTTACTTTAGTGGGGGATTTAGAGACCAACCAAAGATGCAGCCAAAGGTGGAGAAGCTCTATACAGTCAGCAAAAACAAGACTGGGAGCTGACTGTGGCTCAGATCATAAACTCCTTATTGCCAAATTCAGACTTAAATTGAAGAAAGTAGGGGAAACCACTAGACCATTCAGATATGACCTAAATCAAATCCATTATGATTATATAGTGGAAGTGACAAATAGATTCACAGGATTAGATCTGATAGACAGAGTGCCTGAAGAACTATGGTTGGAGATTTGTGACATTGTACAGGAGGCAGTGATAAAGACCATCACCAAGAAAAAGAATTGTAAAAAGGCAAAATGGTTGTCTGCGGAAGCCTTACAAATAACTGAGAAAAGAAGAGAAGCTAAAGGCAAAGGAGAAAAGGAAAGATATACCCATTTGAATGCAGAGTTCCAAACACTAGCAAAGAGAGATAAGAAAGCCTTCCTCAGTGATCAATGCAAAGAAATAGAGGAAAACAATAGAATGGGAAAGATTAGAGATCTCTTCAAGAAAGTTAGAGATACCAAGGGAACATTTCATGCAAAGATGGGCTCAATAAAGGACAGAAATGGTATGGACTGAACAGAAGCAGAAGTTATTAAGAAGAGGTTGCAAGAATACACAAAAAAATATATACAAAAAAGATCTTTATGACACAGATAATCACGATGGTATAATCACTCACGTAGAGCCAGACATCCTGGAGTGTGACTTAGTGGGACTAAGGAAACATCACTACAAACAAAGTTAGTGGAGGTGATGCAATTCCAGTTGAGCTATTTCAAATCCTAAAAGATGATGCTGTGAAAGTGCTTCACTCAATATGCCAACAAATTTGGAAGACTCAGCAGTGACCACAAGACTGAAGAAAGTTTTCATTCCAATCCCAAAGAAAGGCAATGCCAAAAATGTTCATACTATCGCAAAATTGCATTCATCTCACATGCTAGCAAAGTAACGCTCAAAATTCTCCAAGCCAAGCTTTAACAGTACCTGAACCGTGAACTTCCAGATGTTCAAGCTGGATTTAGAAAAGGCAAAAGAATCAGAGATCAAATTGCCGACATCTGTTGAATCATTGAAAAAGCAAGAGAGTTCCAGAAAAATATCTACTTCTTTATTGATTATGTCAAAGCCTTTGGCTGTGTGGATCACAACAAACTCTGGAAAATTTTTCAGGAAATGGGAATACCAGACCACCTGACCTGTCTCCTGAGAAATCTGTATGCACGTCAAGAAGCAACAGTTAGAACTGGACATGGGACAACAGACTGGTTCTAAATTGGGAAAGGAATACATCAAGTCTGCATATTGTCACCCTTCTCATTTAACTTATATGCAGAGTACATCATGCAAAATGCTGGACTGGATGAAGCACAAGCTGGAATCAAGATCACTGGGAGAAATATCAATAACCTCAAATATGCAGATGACACCACCCTTACGGCAGCAAGTGAAGAACTAAAGAGCTCTTGATGAAAGTGAAAGAGGAGAGTGAAAAAGTTGGCCTAAAACTCAACATTCAGAAAACTAAGGTCATGGCATCTGGTCCCATCACTTCATAGTAAATAAATGGGGAAACAATGAAAACAGTGAGGGACTTTATTTTGGGGGGCTCCTAAATCACTGCAGATGATGACTGCAGCCATGAAATTAAAAGACACTTACTCCTTGGAAGAAAAGCTATGACCAACCTAGACAGCATATTGAAAAGCAGAGACATTACTTTACCAACAAAGGTCTGTCTAGTCAAAGCTGTGGGTTTTAGAGTAGTCATGTATGGATGTTAGAGTGGGACTATAAAGAAAGCTGAGAGCTGAAGAATTGATGCTTTTGAACTGTGGTGTTGGAAAAGACTCTTGAGAGTCCTTGGACTGCAAGGAGATCCAACCAGTCCATCCTAAAGGAAATCAGTCCTGAATATTCATTGGAAGGATTGATGCTGAAGCTGAAACTCTAATACTTTGGCCACCTGATGCAAATAACTGACTCATTGGAAAAGTCCTGATGCTGGGAAAGATTGAAGGCAGGAGGAGAAGGGGATGACAGAGGATGAGATGGTTGGATGGCATCACCGACTCAATGGACATGAGTTTGAGTAAGCTCTGGGAGTTGGTGATGAACAGGGAAGCTTGGCTTGCTGCAGTCCCTGGGGTCGCAAAGAGTCGTACACGACTGAGTGACAGAACTGAACTGAACAGAGACCAACCACTATTCATGTATCTCACTATTTCATGTATTCAGTCATTCAGTCACATCAATAAACAATCACCAGCACTTAATTTCTACCAAGCAAGCATAGTGGTAGACATTACAGATGATCCTGCCCTTAGGAAAATCCTAGTCCAATTGGGAAGCCTGAGATTAGCCATCCTCACCCATTCATTCATTCATTTAGTCACTGAAGAGTCACCAACACCTAGCCTGTGCAGGGTCTGGGAGAGGGCCCCTGCTGGATGACCCAACAGTGGGCTCTACCGGGTGTCTCCAAGCAACCAAGCCTCCCTCTGGATCCCTGGCCTCACCCCAGTGTTCCACCAGCTGCCCTCACCATGTGAGCAAGCCCCGGGGGCAGCTGCCAGAGCCCATCACGCCTCCCCACAGCATCCTGGGGGGCTAACTCCGGTGTCATCTTCCTACCAAAAACCATGAGTCCATTCATCCCGGTGGTCACCCTTGCAGCCATCCACCTGTGTATCAACTGACCTTTCTTGATACCCACAGGTCCCAGAACCCACGATGCATTCTGTCTGGAGGCTCCTAGTTCTCCTCGGCTCGCTGGCCTTGCCCTCAGCCCTACACAAGCCACACCAGCCTGGCCTGGCCAAGACTCACACAGACAGCAAATCGGCTCTGGCGAGAAGTAAGCTAACCTCATGCTCTGCCCGCTCTCACAGGGAGGGTGGGAAAGCATTACCCAGCTAGATAAGCTGGGATCGGTCACTTACCCTCTTTTCCTTCTCTTTTTCATAGACCCGAAGTACAAAAAATTGAGGTTGAGTTGATCATATGCCTGTTCATAGCACATCATCATTATCAGGCACCACAGCAAGGCCCCTCTTGTGTTTTATTTTATGTTATTTTCCCCTCAACCTCTTGTTGTACTATTTTTTCTGGACATTATTTTATGTTATTTTCCCCTCAACCTCTTATTATTCTCCTCTTCCTTGGCAGGTAATGCAGTATGTTTAATATATGGGTTTTTTTAATATATATGTTTTAAAATGCCCATATCCTTGTAAAACATAAGTTGGCCATAATGGTTGTTCAGATTCTTCCATGACATCTTAATGATGTCAATAAATAAGTTGATGCCAACCCAATAAACAAGACTTCTTTTTTTTTTTTTTCACTGTTTTTTCTGGACATCATGCTGTTGACATCTGTTGCTTCGTATTAGTGCAGAAAAGTCCATGAAATTCATCCACTTCACCACCGCTTGTCCATTTCCCTAGGGATGAACACTTGAGTTGTCTCCAACTCCCTGCACAGTGATGAACATTCTCATATGTGTTCCTTTTAGAACCTGTAGGAGAATTTCTCTGGGGTATATCCTAAAGGGAGATGGCTGGGCTCTAAGGCAGATGCAAGCTGAATTTAACTAAAGGCTGCTAGGCTGCTCTCTAGAATGATTACACCCATTCCAGTAACAAGCAAGCACACTCTGTCCCCACGTTTCCCAGCACTGGAGAGAATCCGCCTGAACCAGTCTCCTTGAGCTGCCATAGCGAGACACTACAGACCAGGGGCTTGAACAACAGACATTCACTGTCTCACATCTCTGGAGGCTGCAAGTTCAAGTTGCCAGGGTTGGTTTCTGGTGAAACCTCTCTTCCTGGCTTGCAGACAGCCACATTCTCACTGTGTCTTTACCGAGCCTTTCCTCTGTGTGCACCCAGAGAGTGAGGGAGTGAGTGTACTCTGGCGTCTCCTCTCCTTCTTATAAGGACACCAGTCCCACTGGATTAAGGCCCCACCCTTATGACCTGGTTTAAGCCTAACTCCTCCCTCAAGGCTTCATCTCCAAATAGAGTCAAATTTGGACTCGAGGCTTCAATATGTTCATTTGGGGAGGGGTAGTGCAATTCAGCACATAACGTCATCTTTCTAAATGTCTGCTCATCTGTTTTGTTTTGTTGTGAGCAATATCTGATTGTGACTATCTGATTAGTAGGAACTTCGAGCATCACATCTTTTTTAATTTTACTTATTTGTTTATGACTGCACTGGGGCTTCGTTGCTTTCTCTAGTTTCCACAAGTAGGGGCTACTCTTCACTGCAGTGCACGGGCCTCTCATTGCCCAGCTTCTCTTGTTGCGGAGCACAGGCTCTAGGCATGCAGGATTCAGTAGTTGCAGCACGTCAGCTCAATAGTTGCAGCTCTAGAGCGTGGACTCAGTAGCTCTGGTGCGTGGGCTTAGTTGCCCTGCAGTATATGGGTCCTTAGCCAGTGAATTCTTAACCACTGGACCACCAGGGAGGTCCGGATCATCACATCTTAATTTTTTTAGCCATTTTGACTTCTTTGAACTCCTGGTTCTTACCCTTTCCCCATTTTTCTATTTGCTTTCCATTTTTTTAATTCTCTTTGATTTGAGGAGGTGTTAATTTATTTGATGTTAGTCCCTTGTCAGTCTAAGCACTGCTAACATTTCTCCCAAACTGTCACCTGTTAACTTTGTGGGTAGATACTTCATTGAACAGGACTATTTTCAAACTTAGATGTAACATTTTAATTCATTTGGAGGCCGTCTTTATGTATGTTTATATACGTAAGTTAGACATTCAACTTCACTTATCTCCATATGAGTCCATTTTCTCAACTTATCTACTAAATGATTAAATTTCCAAACACGTGGATTCCCTTTTGAGTTCTGTGTTCTGTTTCTGTGTAACTGTTTCCATACCAAGAACATAGTATTTTAAACACTGCTGCTGCTGCTGCTGCTGCTAAGTCGCTTCAGTCATGTCCGACTCTGCGACCCCATAGACGGCAGCCCATCAGGCTCCCCTGTCCCTGGGATTCTCCAGGCAAGAACACTGGAGCGGGTTGCCATTTCCTTCTCCAATGCATGAAAGTGAAAAGTGAAAGTGAAGTCGTTCAGTCATGTCCAACTCTTAGCGACCCCATGGACTGTACCCTACCAGGCTCCTCCATCCATGGGACTACATCTTTGTAAAAATGCCATTTCATCTGATAGAACTTTCTTCTTCCAAATGAATTTTAGACTGGGTTTAGTTCTTTGAAAAAGAAAAAGTAATCTTCTGGAAATTTAATTAGGATTTCATTGAATTTATTTATGAATTTAATGATATTTTTGCAATATTATATTATCCAATTGCAAACTTAGTATACCTTTTCATTTATTCAGATTTTATTTTATAACCCTTAATAGAATTTTGGACTTCCCTGGTGGCTCAGACGGAAAGCGTCTGTCTACAATGTGGGAGACCTGGGTTCAATCCCTGGGTTGGGAAGTTCCCTGGAGAAGGAAATGGCAACCCACTCCAGTACTCTTGCCTAGAAAATCCCATGGACGGAGGAGCCTGGTGTCCATGGGGTCGCAAAGAGTTGGACACGACTGAGAGACTTCAAGTTCAGTAAATGCTTTGAGCATGCTTTGTAAAATGGATTCCTAGAGATTTTGTGAGTTTTGTTGCCTCAGTAAATATTGCCTGATTTTCTATTATGTTTTCTAGTTGGTATTGCTGGTACAGATGAGAGGAAAGTTGTTGATTTTTGAAAATTAACCTGCTACCCCAAAGTCTTATGGTTTATTAGTTCTAATAATTTGTCTTATTTATTCTGTTCAATTTTCTGTCCAGAGTATTACATCATCTGCAAATCGTGACAGTCTTTTCTCTTTTCTTCTAAACCTTGTAGTTCTTGTGCCTTTTTCTTATTTTGCAGTATAGCCAAGGTCTCCTATAGGGTTGAGAATATATCTAGAATTCTTCTGTAGGTTTTTGGAATATAGTTTTTATTTCGTTAAAGAAATCCCCTTATATTCCTAGTTTCCTAAATTTTTTTTAATCATAAATCCATATTAGCCTTTAACAAGTGCTTTTCTGCATCTAAAAATTACCATTTTATATCTATTATGTTAATATGATAAATTATATTAACAGATTTTCTTTTTAGTTTCTTTTTTTATTTTTATTTTTACTTTATTTTGCTTTACAATACTGTATTGGTTTTGCCATACATTGACATGAATCTGCCACAGGTGTACATGAGTTCCCAATCCTGAACCCCCCTCCCACCTCCCACCCCATATCATCTCTCTGGATCGTCCCCGTTCA
>SJYX01020232.1:336715-373417 GCA_006410675.1 Oreotragus oreotragus
AAGGAGAATCAACCCTGGGATTTCTTTGGAAGGAATGATGCTAAAGCTGAAACTCCAGTACTTTGGCCACCTCATGTGAAGAGTTGACTCATTGGAAAAGACTCTGATGCTGGGAGGGATTGGGGGCAGGAGGAGAAGGGGACGACAGAGGATGAGATGCCTGGATGGCATCACTGACTCGATGGATGTGAGTTTGGGTGAACTCCAGGAGATGGTGATGGACCCGGAGGCCTGGCATGCTGCGATTCATGGGGTCACAAAGAGTCGAACACAACTGAGTGACTGAACTGAACTGAACTGAACTGAATTATATCTTTACAATCTACTATTTTATCATGTATTTTTTTGTAGTATACTATAATGTACCTACAATGTATCAAACCAAAATATATATTTTGTAATATGTGATATTTTTATAGTGTACTCATTAGGTTTGTTAGCTAGTCATTTATTTAGGATCTTAGCAATTTTTCATATATAAAATTGATCCATAACTTCCCCTGTGCTGTTCTTTTCTCTAAGTTTTTACTTTTAATTGGAGGATACTTGCTTTGCAGTGTTGTGTCGGTCTCTGCTGTACGACAACGTGAATCAGCTATAAGTATACGTGTGTTCCTTCCCTCCTGAGCCTCCCTCACACCACTCCACCCCACCCTCGAGGTCATCAGTCTTGTACTGTTCTTGAAGCAAGTTGTACTAGTCTCATAAAGTGAATTTTGCATCTTTTCCCATTTACTTTCATAATTACCTTTTTATAAAGTTGCGTAAGAGTCTTCCATAGAACCAGGGACTTTTTGTGACCCATGGACTGTAGCCCGCCATTCTCCTCTGTCCATGGAATTCTCCGGGCAAGAGTACTGGATGTTAGAGTGGGTTGCATTTCCAGGGGATTGTCCTCCAGGGATCAAACCCGGTCTCCTGCATTGTGGGCAGATTCCTTTATCATCTACTGGGAAGCCCCCCAGTAGATCATTCAGCAAGAAGTGGGTGTTGCACCCTGCAACCTGCGCCTCCTGGCTCCAACACCTGCCCCACCACCACCTTTGCCAGGACATTGTGCAATGTCACTGGTTCCATATCTATTTCTAGTTATTGCCCAGGGCCTCATGAAGCACAATACAGAGGGCCGAATCCAGAACATTCACCTCCTGGACAGTCTGAATGCCTCTGGGCAGATGGCCCCAGGGATGGTGGGCTGGCTAATCAGCAGCATGAGACTTCATCACCGTCAAGAAGGCAGGTGAGATCCTGAACACCATCCCTTGGCCTGGGATTCATTACAAGGCTCTGGGTCAGAGGGCAGAGCTGAGGCCTGGAGGTGCAAGCCCTGTGAAGAAGGAAGGAGGGAAGATGAGTTGGGAGGAGTCACTGGGGAACACAGTACAGCATAGTCATTAAAGGCAGAGGGTTTCAGGAGCAAAAGTGTCCACACTTACATCCTGGCACTGCCACCAACTTTGGGGAAATTGTTGGACCACTTTGATCTCATCTATGACATAGGCACCCAGAGCACAGCCTGGATAACATCTGGGGTGCCATAGGAACCCAAGGCTAGAGTCAGACATTTGAACCCCACTTTATTGCTTGAAAGCTGTGTGACCCTGGACAAGGTATTTGAGCTCCCCGAGCTTCAGCCTTGAGTCCCATCAGTGTAATGGGCATAATGACCCCTGCCTCCTGGAGTTGTTAGGGGCTTTCCCCACTGCACTCATAGCCACTGCATAGCCACTAATTATACAACTGCATAGCCATTGGTATACTTAGTCTCGCAAAACTGGGCCTCTTTCACCTTCACTTTTCCCTCCTTCCTCTCAATGGATGCAGGTCTCAAAGGTATTCAACTGTAACACCTGCTGTGTCCTTGACCTGCCTTCTCTGTGATCTGAATCTCTCATTCCCTCCACTTTAATGAGTGCCAATGCTCATCACCTTGATGTATGAGGCCACACTCACTTCCCTTCATTCATTCCTTTAACAGTCATCCTCTGAGAGTATTAGGCTGGCTCTGAGAACAAGCCCAGTGGCTGGGTCTGCAGTTGGCTGTGGGTTTCACGAGACAGCTGTATGGAGCTATTAGGGGCGCTTGGGGTCAGCTTGCAGCCCAAGACTCCTACCGGGAGCTCTTGCCAGCAGAACATCTGTAAAAGGGTCTGACTCCAAACCTAACTGCCAGCCTTGTCTGTCAACCCAAGGTTTTGAGGTCTGAGGTCCTTCAGCATTGGTGGGGGCCTTTTTCTCCTTCCTTGTGTAGTGCCAACATTACCAACGCTCAGCTGGACTATGGTGGGATCCGGATGTCTTTCCATAAGGAGTGGTTCACAGCAAACATCTCACTTGGATTTGACATTGACTTGAGACTGTGAGTCATACAGAAGCAGGGTCTAAAGGGTGTTGTTCCTCTTTGTTGGGAAGCCGGGAGTGGGGGCAGGCAGATTTTGGCCATTTGGGGAACCCAGATCTTTCTGCCCCAGCCTGGTTTCAAATCCTGGATTCCAAACTCACTTGCTGTGTAACCTCAGGCAAGTCACTTCATCTCTCTGAGCCTTGGTTTCTTCAGCTGAAATGTGGATGGTGAGCATTGATAAGTGGAGACAGGTCATTTGCTCATTTAAACCTATGTGAGTTCCCTACAACGATCTTTAAAATGGTGCCCTGGGACGACCCAGAGGGATGGTACGGGGAGGGAGATGGGAGGGGGGTTCAGGGTGGGGACACGTGTATACCCATGGCGGATTCATGTTGATGTATGGCAAAACAAATACAATATTGTAAAGTAAAAAAAAAAAAAAAGAGAGAGAGAGAGAGAGAGAAACACTTTAATGATCTCATCACCCTTCCCTCTGTCTGTTTAAACTGTCCTTTAACATTTGCTGCTCCCAAGAAAATGGAGGGCTCCACTAAATTATAAAGATTTTTAGAATAAAATTAAATCTCCATTTTTTTTATTTCCAGAGGCCCCCTCCCAGAAAGTGTTAGTCACTCAGTCGTGTCTGACTCTTTGCCACCCCATAGACTGTAGCCTGCCAGGCTCCTCTTNAAAATGGAGGGCTCCACTAAATTATAAAGATTTTTAGAATAAAATTAAATCTCCATTTTTTTTATTTCCAGAGGCCCCCTCCCAGAAAGTGTTAGTCACTCAGTCGTGTCTGACTCTTTGCCACCCCATAGACTGTAGCCTGCCAGGCTCCTCTTTCTATGGGATTTCCCAGGCAAGAATACTGGAGCAGATTGCCATTCCTTTCTCTAGGGGATCTTCCCAATGCAGGAGTTGAACCCGGGTCTCTTGGCTTGCGGGCAGATTATTTTACCATCTGAGCAACCAGGGAAGCCCGAAGGCCCCCTAATCTAGTCTATTTAAAAGGATCTATGGAAGCCACTCAGGCTAATAACATTTTTCTCCTTAATCATTGACAGCAGGCACCGTGGAGCCCCACTGGGCTGGTTTGGCAAAACAGCCACTCTCCATGTTGGCTGCTTTCTCCTCCTCCTACTCTTTCTCTGTCTCCTGCCCTTCCCACTCCTCCTCTCTCTCATCCCCAGGCCCTTCAATAACCATATCATAAAGACACACGAACGCATGAACCTCTCGGTGGAGTTCTGGCTGGAGAAAGATGAGTTTGGCCGGAGGGATCTGGTGATAGGCAAATGCCACGTGGAGCCCAGGAGTGTCCACACGGCCTTCCTCACTGAGTAAGACCCCAGCCACCCCTTCCCAGGGCTGGGCCCCTTCCCGCCCGGCACTGGCTTCGGTCGCACGTCTCCACCACCTCCTGGAAAAGCCCTAGACCGACCTCAAGCTTTCCCCCAGACCTCTTCCTCCTCCTGCATTCCCATCCTGGGGATGGTCCTGCCAGCCTCCCGGAAGCCAGACTCTTCCTCCCCCTCCCCACAGGCCATCTCCACCAGGTCCCATCAGTGACCTCCTGGCAACCCTCACCTGCACCCTGTCTCTCCATCCCCACACCCACTGGCCAGGCTCATAGTCCACTTTCTGAGCCTCCTCCGGCTTTCCCTGACACAGACCTCACTGCCTTCACTCCGTTCTCCCCCTGCAGCAGGGGCATTTTCTGGTCTTCGTTCTCCTCCAGCCCAGAAATCTGGTCTTGTCCCCACCCCACCCCCGCCCCGCCTCTGCTTCAAACACTCCGGCAATCCTCCAACACCCTCTGGATAAAGAGCAAACTCCTGGATGTCACCCAAGGCCCTGCTTGTCCTGTCCCATGCCCCACTCTGCAGCCCTTTGCCCTTGAGCCTCTCTGAGGACTCCTTCCATCAGCATATTTCCATGCCACTGTGCCTTTGCACATGCTGGCCCTTAGGCCTATGTGCCCCTCCCTTCTCCTTTAAAGCTCCTCCTCATCACTCAGCCAGTCGACAGATACTTAATGAGAACCTACTATGTGCTAGACACAGTGCGCTTAATGCTGAGGATACAGTAGTGAACAAGATAGAAAAACACAGATCTAAATGAAGATCTGTAGGCTGGCTGACCAAGTGAGTGAATCCCAACAGACTAGTGAGTCCCTCAAGGGCAAGAGCTATGTCTGATTTCTCTCCATAATTCCAGATGCCTGAAAGCAACTAGGTCCTCAGTGTTTGTATGCCCATTCATTTATTCATCAGATATTCACCTAATGCCTAGATCATGCCAGACATCCACAAAGAGGACCGTGGGATGTGGCTACTGACCTGGTTCTAATCTAATCAGTGCTTAACTAGCTGTGTGACCTTGGGCAAGGCACCTCACTTCACCCTTTGATTATTGCTTACAGTGACACCTCTCATGTAGAACTGGCTGAGGAGTCAATGGCTGTGTGAGATGTTCTCCACACACAGCCCTTGACATTAGTGTTTCCTGTATTTATCTGTTCTGTGCAATACACCCACCCCTCTTTCTAGAGCTATCCCACCAAAGGTGAATCCTTTTCTCCGCAACTTCAGGGACAACCTGGAAAAAGTTATCCCACATCTGATAGAAAGTCAGGTAACTTTGAGAAAAAGGGTTTTCACCTTGGGCACCCTTGAGTCTGTGGGCCAGGGCATATATATTGGCATTTCATTGAAGAAATGGGTCTTTAGAACCTGGGAAATCTCCATTAAAATGTTCAGTTTTGCCATCCACCGGCTGTGTCCTTAGGCAAGTGACTTAGCCTCCCTGAACCTCAGTTTCCCCATCTGTAGCATGGGAACCATCACGTTCTCTGTTTCACAGAGAGCCACAGAGATTCAGGGGGACAACACAGAGTAGTGTGGTGTATGGCTGCTTGCAAGTGGTTGGCACTCGATACAGGGGAGCCACTCTTGCCATGGCTCCTTGTTGAGATCCCGTGGCTCCCAACCACAGGCCCTCCAGTTTTCTTCTTCCAGTCCCTGGTCTGACCCTTCTTTCTGACCTGGTGGCCCAGGTATGTCCTCTGATTGACGAGATACTCAGGCAGCTGGATGTGAAACTGTTGAAAAGCCTCATGGGTAAGTGAGCACCTGTGTCCGTTTGGTGGGGAGGACTGAAAATAGGCAAATGGCCAAGAGAGCTGCCCCTGCTTCAGCTCCCACGGAGGCCTTCTGAGGGGTGTCTGCATGTGGGGCGGGACAGTGGAGGGCACCCCTACCAATCAGGCTGTACCCCATCAAACCTCCAGGTCACCAGAGCTTCCCCCAAGATCTCCGCTCAATCCTTTTGGGAGCACCGATCCCCCTACCTGAGCCCACCTGAGCCCCAGGTGCAGATAAACAAATAAAGTCCCTGCCTTCAGGGAACTCACTGTGAATGGAAGACACAAGAAGGGATTAGATATCATTTTAAGAGTTTCAGTGCAAATGTTCCCAGCACCGGGCCTTGGTCAGCATGGAAGGATGAGAGACCCCTTCAGTGTGGAGCTGGGGAGTTGGGGGCAAACACTTGATGACTGATTCTGCCTCTTCTACTTACAGAACAGGATATTGCTCATGAACTCAACCAACTTTGAGTCCAGCCAACCTTCCATGAACTAGACTTGAGCGCCCTCCAGCCGCCACTGACGATTAGAGGGAAATACCACATTTGGAGACTTTAAGTCTCCCTTACAATGGGGCTTCTGATGCCCCAAAAACTTGTACTACAGGTTCTATGGACATCATGTCCTCTTCCATAATAAATTCTAGCTCTGAAGAGTGCAAAGGGCCTTCTGCCTAAGTCCTGAGGTTTGGGTTCCAGAAGTCAGACCTGATGAAGATCCATCCCGAGACTGGATATACCTGGGTTTGCTCATCAGCCCAGAAATGACACAGAAAACATCATTTCTTATCCTGTAATTGGCAGCCAGTAGCCCCCATCCATTGATCTGCTCATCAGTGCAGGGAGGGTCCTGTTGAGATTTCCCATCCTCTCATCCATTCAACCCATGTTTATTGAGCACCTGGCTTCCCTGGTGGCTCAGATGGTAAAGATTCTCCCTGCAATGCAGAAGACCTGGATTTGATCCCTGGGTTGGGAAGATCCCCTGGAGAAGGAAACATCAACCCACTCCAGTATTCTTGCCTGGAGAATTCCATGGACAGAGGAGCCCCAAGGGCTATAGTCCATGGGGTTGCAAAGAGCTGGACATGACTGAACGACGAACACTCACTTTACTGAGCATCTAAAATGTGCCAGCTCTGCTGGATTCCAAGGGAGTGAAGAATAGTGACAGAGTGGTAAAGTAGAAACACTTGCACCAAACAGATCTGAGTTCAAGTTCAATTCAACCCAGTAAGAAGCTCCATGAGCACATGGACATGTGCATCAGGGTAACCAGTGACCACTCACACACCCCCCACCCACCCCTAGCATAGGCCTGGCACGTTCACTCGTGATTAGATGATGGGTGAGTCTTGGTCTTAGGACTCCCTGGCTGTGTCAGGGACAAGGCACTTAACCTTTTGGCCTTCCTCCCTGCAGAAAGGGGATAGAAATCTTGTAGGATGTGGAGCAATCTTGCAGCACACTGCTGGAGGGAGGTGAGTCATACCTCCACTTTATAAAACTAGGTGGCAGCATCTCCAGAAGGGCAATGTATTCCTCCCTCTGACCCAAAATCCCACCCCTAAGTACAGAAATATGTGTCTGTGGACACCACAAGACCTGTCCAAGATTGCTCGTGGCAGCCGTAGTCGTAAGGGCTCCAAAGTGAAAACTCCCTATGTGCACATCCAAAAAAATGAGTAAATACAGTGGATAGATAAGTAGCTTGTGGGACAGTCACCAGCAGAATGCTCTATAGTAATGAGAATGACCTGCACTCACTGGACTGCATGGATGGATCTCACACACCTAATAAAGCCAGGCTCCAAAACACAGATCTCCTATCTATGTGAAGCTCAAACACAGCAGACCTAATCCATGCAGTCAGCAGTCAAGTTGGTGTTATCCTCAGGGAGATGCTTAGTGACTAGAAGAAGAGGGAGGGGCTCTGCAGGGCTGATGCCATTCTGTTTCTTGATCTGGGTGCTGATTACAGGGAAGGTGTTCAGTTTGTGAAAGTTCATTGAGCTATTCACTTGTGTGCGTTTTTCCCATTTATGTTATACTTCAACCAAAAATTTTTATTTTGAAAATAAAAACTATTTACCCTGCAGGATATTTGCAGGAATACACAAAAGCAGTTTCAGTATGATTAACGTGCTAGGTCCATGGGAAGTGCTTCTTAAAAGTCATTTAATTCATTGTTAATACGTTGATTAATGACTATTCAATTCTTTTTTTTTTTTTTTTTTAGTTGCAGTGTGAGAACCCTTAGTTGCAGCATGTGGGACCTAGCTCCTTAATCAGGGATCGAACGTGGGCCCCCTGCATTGGGAGCTCGGAGTCTTAGCCACTGGGACCACCAGAGAAATCCCTCAATTCTTAAACATAGATTCCTGTCCTCCTTCACCCAAGGCAAGGAAGGGCATACTGAGAAATAAAGAGGACATAACACACACACACACACAATTAATAGCAGTAACACACACATTTAAGGACTCACCATATGCCAAGCTGTGCACAGAGCTTGCATCCAGCATCTCATCAAATTCTCACAGAAACCCCATAAAGTTCAAAACTGCTATCCTATTCAAAACTGATATCCTCACACAGCCAGGAAATGACCAAGCCAACTGCACTCAAGCAGCCGGACTCTAGAGCCCACAACTTTGACCACTGTGGACCCCCCACTTCAGTCTTCCCTCCCAACATCCCTGCACCCATCTACACACACCCTACACTTAGGGGAAAATGATGAAATATTCATTCAGCTTGACTGACAAGCTCAAACAAGGAGGTGTCAACAGCTCAGAGATGAGAATGGGGCAAGCGATACTCATGTCTCCATCTTTCAACTCAGACTCCCTAATCCAAAATGATTCACCGGGATTTGCAACCCTAAATGCCACGTTCACACAAAAGATTCCCCTTGACACCCTTGAGTTTACAGGATTTTCCTGCTCCTGATTCAAAGAGCAAACACGGGAGGGCTGGCTTCGTCCTCTGGCGAGGTCGCCTGGTCCCTCTGTGAAAGCAGCTTTTGTCTACGTTTCTTCTGACCCCTGCCAGGAGTGCCTTTCTCAAGAGCCCTCCTCAAGTTTCTTGAATTATGGGGTTTTGTTTTTCTATTTTAAAGTTCACAGAGCTATGAACTCATCATGTTTTCTCCTGGAGGAGCTTGATGCACAATGGACCTCTAATATGATACCGGGGTCTGGGGTAGGGGGTAATTGAAGCAGAAATTCAGCCCCAAACACTCAGATGCTTGCTCCAGACCCTGCCTGCCTATGCTTGTAACAACTTCCTCTTGTTCTGGCTCCCAGGGGACAGAGCTAGCATCCCACTCCCAAGTTCTGGAGACCAGACATTGCACAGTTGAAAAATAAAATGAACTTTGCCCGGATCTCTTGATTCACAAAACAATGCCAGTAAAGACTCCCCAACACAATCACAGTTTGCTATGTAGGATGAAAAGGGCACAATCTCCAGTTTGTGAGAAACACAATGAGGAGGCACTGACATCACCAACGCGGAAAACACTGTCTTGAAACGTTAGCTGGGTGTCCGTCCACACTTCTTGATGCCTCATGACCCTTGTCCTGCTCGGGGCAGGGAAACCAGCCACACCGGTGCTTCCGGGAAGGGCAACTGCAGCAGCAGCTGAGAGAAGGCTTTTGAGTCTCTGAAGCCTGGGTCTCTGACAAAGCATCAGTGACAAAGAACAGATGAGCGGTTGCCAGTTGCAGGGGCAGGAGGGAGTCGGGAGAAGGGAAGGAGTGACTCTGAAAGGGCAGCATGAGGGTATTTTGGGGGTGATGGAAATGTTCTGTAGTAACCTGATTATTATTGTGGCTACATAAAACTATTCATGTGTTAAAACTCATTGAATTATACACCCCGCCAAAAGTCAATTTTACTGTAGGTTAATTATTTTTGAAGCCTGAGTTTTTCAATTTCAAAATGTGGGACATAGGAGAATAGCATGTATATGACTATGTTACAGCATAGTCTAATGTATAGTCTAATCCTATGCATTAAGAATAGCACACATATGGCTAACTGAAACAAGGTTTCTTGCTCCCAGGGCTAGAAAATCTCCCCTGTTGGTGGAGTGTGTGAGAGTCCAAGAGAAACTGAAGAGAACATAGTTGTCCTGGGTTCTGAGAAGTGTCTCCTGCTTCTCCCCAGGCAAACCTTGGCGAGAAGAGGGCCAGCAGAAACCCCAGGTCGATATGGGGGATTCCAGAATGGGCAGGGTCTGTGCCCCTAATCCCTTCCAGAGCCAGGAAAGATGGCAGGACCCCAAGGAGAGAAGGTCAACTGGAAGGTCATAGTCCAGACAGATGGACTAAGGTAGCCCCCCAATGTCCTGCCTAAGGCCCGAGGAATTGCGACACAGAACACTTTTGGGTGTCCAGCAAGAGAGTAAAAAGTAAAGGCTAAATTTGAAGGGATGGAATTTCCCTGATGTTCCAGTTGTTAAGAATGCACCTGCTAATGCAGGGAATGCAGGTTTAACCCCCAGTCAGGGAACCAAGATCCCACATACCACGGAGCAACTAAGCCTGCCTGCAGCAACGACTGAGCCCACACCTGGCAATGAAAGATCCCACAGGCTTCAACCAAGACCCAGTGCAGACAAATAAGAGGGAAGGAATGGGGTGGGCGTGGGAGGGGGGTTCAAGAGGGAGAGGACACTAAATATACCAGTGGTTGATTCATGTTGTTTCATGGCAGAAACTAATACAATACTGTAAAGCAATTGTCCTCCGATTAAAAATAAAAGAGAAAATATAATTTAAAAAGTTAATTTGAAGGGGCTTTTAGGATGAAAGGAAAGCACACATCTAGGCATCAAGGGACTAAATGGGGTGTGGCTGTCTCTACATTTCCAGTCAAAACAAGGACAGGGCAGCCTCCTTCAGATGCCCTGGCACAAATAAAGCCCCTGGAACAGAAATAAAATGCCAGAGGGAGATGGGGAAGCTTCTGTTATTCAGCAAAATGATACTTGAAATATTAAACTCTACATTAGGGAGAGGAAAAAAAAACATGTAGGGAAGTTCCCTGGTGGCCTAGTGGATAGGATTCAGTGCGGCCATTATGGAGGCCTGGGTTCAATCCCTGGTCAGGGAGCCATCCCACATGCCATGTGGCAAGATGCAACCAAAATACAATAAATGAAAAAGTAAAGGGATTATGTATATAAAAAGAAAACCATGTAGGGACTTAATAATCCACCTTCCAATGCAGGAAACACAGGTTTGAAGCCTTGTCTAGGAACCAAGATCCCACATGCCACAGAGCAAATAAGCTCAAGAGCTGCAACTACCGAGCCTGCACACTCGAGCCTGTGCGCCACAACTAGCCCACACACTGCATCACAAGATCCCACATGATGCAGCTAAGACTCGGCACAGCCAAACAGACGGTAAACTTCCTTAACTTTCTTAACTTTTTTTTTTAAGAAAACCATGTAGACACATGAGCTTATGAACTGAACATAAACCCCCTCCTTAGACATTATCCCCCACAGCCCTGTGAGGTAGATACTAACTTCCCATTTTACAGATGAGGAAACTGAGGTTCAAAGGATTGGAGGGACTTGCCCAAGGTCATAGGATTTGAACCAGGGCAACACGTGCCCAAAGCCATCCCCTTTCTGCCATAACAGAAATGCAACTTCCTAGCTTGGCTGTTAGCTGTCCAATAACAAACCCGAATCCATTCCTTGACTTGTCTGCCTCTGTTTCCCCAAAAGATAGTAACTATGTGACCCAATCCAGAAGAGCTGTACCAAAATAACGAAAAAAAGGGGGCCCCTCTGAGGGTGACTGTCAACACACAGGCTGTGGGAACAGTCTGGTATGTGCTTGAATGGATAACTGAGTTCAAAGCCATCAGCTGGACTCACAGGAAGCAGGAGTAGCTCCTGTGACTGTCTGAAATGAAGGGAGGGCAGCATGGCTCACTGTTCACCGAGACATCAGACACGGGGGAGAATTCTGATTCCACGACTCACCGGCTGTGTGTTCCTCGGCAGTAATCACCCTCTCTGAACCTTAGTCTCCTCCGACATTTGAGGTTCAACAATATCACCCAATCATGTCAAAGATGAAGTTCATGTATGGAAAGCATCTGGCACACAGAAGGTACTCAATAAATGTGTGTTTCCTCCTTCACTCTCTGCTTTTGCTTATAAGGTGTTCGGTTTCACAAGACCAAGAGCTGCTCTCACCAGACTAAGACCTGGAACTCCCTGAGCCTCACTTTTTTCATCTGTAAAACAGATTCCAAAGACCCAAGGGGTGGGAACAAATTCTTCATGCCTTCCTCTGGGGAAGGGAAGAAAAAAGGGTAAGCGTAGAGACCAGGAGGCCACACAGTCCCTCAGGCCTGGGAGACCAGGTAGCCTTTTTCAAATTATACAAGTGGGAGCATAACATTCACAGATGGAGGGATGCAAAATGGTCAGAGCATGCCCAAGGCAGCCTCATCTCGGCCCAGTGATGAAGAGAAAGAACTGGAGCATGGATACCTGGGCCCATGCCCACCGTGAGACTCTGGACTTGTCGCCTCAGACTCCAAGCCTCAGTTTCCCCCTTTGTAAAATGGATGTATTCATCCCCACCCCACACAAGGCTATGAGGATACGTGAAGGGCTGGATGTGAAAAATAACAATGCTGGGCCTGACATTTAGGCAGAGCTCAGCAAGCCTTAGCTGTTGACACCGTTTTTATTGCGATTATTATCCAGTAACTTGAGTCCTGATGACACTGACCAGGGTTCTTGGCCTTCCTTAGTCAATAGAAATTGACTAGAGGCTAGACGATAAATTCAGGGAAGACTTTATTGGGGCCCCTGCTAACAGCAGGGGGAAGTGAAAATAAGTAACAGGCTCTCTCGCTCCCTCCCCAAGGCGGGGCACACTGGTTCCTTCTATGGGGTGAGGGTAGGGGCTGTGTCCAGGGGTTGGGCTGGAGGGGGGCTTAAGTGGTCTGCCCACGCTTTTGGTGGTGTTGGGTGCAGTGGGTTTGAGCAGTACCCTGTTTTTGCTCCCGGCCACCACCACCCCGATTTCGGTTCTCAGCCTTTCAGAAGTGGCAGTTGGGTTTGGGGTCTTTTTATGTCTTGTTGTCCATAATTTGCCCCAACTGTAGATGCATGCAGTTATTTTTATTCCCTTATAGTTTGTTTGTATTTCGTTACTCAAAGAGACATTTGTCCAGGAGTAAGCACTGGAGCAACTAACTCTGCCCTCATCTTCTCTGTGTCCTTGGGCACCTGTCCCCACTGGGCCTCAGTTTCCACCTCTGCAAAGGAGGAGCAGCAACCCCTCCCTCCAGGGTTCTGTGAAGATGTCTAACTCCCAGCATGTGACTGTCATGCAATTGGGATTCAGAAGTCAGGAGACCCCCACCCTGGAACCGAGGGGCGTCCCAGATGTAGGGAGATCAGAGACAATTTGATCCTTTTTTACATTGGATATGAGACTTTGGCCACCTGATGCGAAGAGCCAACTCATTGGATAAGACTCTGATGCTGGGAAAGACTGGAAGCAGGAGAAGGCGACAACAGGGGATGAGATGGTCAGATGGCATCACCGATGCGATGGACATGCGTTTGAGCAAACTCTGAGAGATGGTGAAGGATGGGGAAGCCTGGAGTGCTGCCGACCGTGGAGCTGCAAAGAGTTGGAGACGACTGAGCGACTGAACAACAGCGAGACTGGTGGCGCTAGTGGTTAAGGACCCACCTGCCAAAGAAGGAGAGCTGAGAAAGGTGGGTTCCATACCTGGGTCAGGAAGATTCCCCTGGAGAAGGAAATGAAATGGCAACCCACTCCAGTACTCTTGCCTGGAGAATCCCATGGACAGAGGAGCCTGGAGGGCTATAGTCCANCCACCTGCCAAAGAAGGAGAGCTGAGAAAGGTGGGTTCCATACCTGGGTCAGGAAGATTCCCCTGGAGAAGGAAATGAAATGGCAACCCACTCCAGTACTCTTGCCTGGAGAATCCCATGGACAGAGGAGCCTGGAGGGCTATAGTCCAGGGGGTCGCAAAGAGTCGAACAACGAGTTAAACAACGACGAGACTGAGGTCCCTTCCGGGGCTCCAACAGGCTCCAGCTGCCTCTCCCAGTGTCCCAAGCATAATCTTCAGGTCACCTTGGAGCAAGGGTTCCCAGCCTCAGCCCCACTCACGAAACCATGAAATCTTGAGTAACATCCGCATCTCATTTTTCTGTTTAACTTGTCGATCAAACAGCTTAACGGTCTCACCTACTAATGTGACTGGCAGTTATTTACTTTGGAGAGCCCTGAAAGACACCAACAGATTGCCGAATTCTGAATCATCTATAAATCCATCTCTCCATCACTCATTTCCTGATTTCCACACTATAAAAAAGGCTGCCTTCTCAGCAAAGCAAGGAGACCACGACAGCTGTCAGGACCTCTGAGAAGGCAGGTGAGATTTTGCATTCCACCTCCCCCACCACCACCACTACTGCCTCCACACTGTGGCATCACTGGCTGGCTGCACTTCAGATCACTCTTTGGGAGTCTTCCAAGAGAGCCAAAGCTTGCCATTTGGGGGGCAAGGTGATAACCGTCCACTCTGCCTCCCTAAGAAACCATTGACATCAATGTAGAGACTTTTGGCAGCAGGCTATCTGATGGTGATAGGGAGCACGTGGCTGTAAGTAACTGCTCAAATTCCACGTGAGCTAGGAATCTCTCATGGGCATGCTACTCCTGCCCTAAATCCCAGTCTCTACAGAGTTTTGTCTTGAGTTTACCATTATGCATTGCTCAGTGTACACACTTGCTCCGTTGTGCATCCAGACCATGGTCCGGAAACCTCCTACAATCCACCCAGTTTTGTACATTTTGATGCATTTTTCTGGGACCAAGGGTCCCTAGCTTCCACTGGAGTCATAAAAGATCTGTTGCCAAAAAGAGATTCAGAGGCCCCAAGCCAAGTTTACCTCTCAAGGAAGCCACAATTGGCTCTTTGGACCAAAAAGCCCTTTCTATTCCTGTGGCAGCAACAATGATGGCTCTTTGGCCAAATCAGCCAGTTGGTGGGATTTTGCCCAAAGCAGCCAAGTGTCTCCAGAGTGTGGGAGCCAGTTCCAGCTCTCGACACCTTTACTGACTACCAAAAAGGCCCTGGAGAAGGATGGTGGCATCTGGGAAGGGGACTGGTGCAAAAGGGAGGCAGATATCAGAGGTCACCCAGAAAGTTTGTCCAGGTCATCTTGAGGGAAAAGAAAAAGACATAGATGAGACAGAGTGTATATTGGTGAGGGTGGAGAGTTGGGGAGAGAGGGACACCTTTCTCCAACAGCAGTTCTGCCATTAGCTTGCTGTTTGACCTTGGGAAAATCACTACCCCTCTCTAATCCTCTTGTCCTTGTAGAATGAGATGGTAGCTATAGCCCTGCCACCCTTGATAGTCTTGTGACTTGCAAGGGCTTCCACAAAGCATCACAGGCTACACACAAACCAGAGGACTTAAAGGAGAACGGTGACAAAGCAGTCGAGTTCCTCGGCCACTAGCACATTTGAGCCTTTTAATTTGCTTTGTCTCATTCAATACATTGTAAGCAAGCCCAACTGGAAAGTAAATCTGATGGTCACTTAATTTAAACAGAGGCCCCCGGGCAGAGAAAGTTATCTTTAAATCCTATCCCCAGTGTGTACTTGTGACCTTGGGGAAAGTTACCTAAACTCACTAGACCCCCGTTGCCTCACTGGTGCAATGCGGGTGCTAAGTGTCCGCATCTTAAGGGTAAAGATGAAATCAGTCACCGAATGTGGAGCACTCAGCCTGACACCTGGCTCAGAGCAAATGCCTCAGCTGTTGCTGTTCACTCCCTGGTGTGCTGGGGCAGGGAAGGCAGTGGATGGGTTCCTTTCTAGTATCTGCGCCACAGTAGTCCTTTCTGCAGATACTGAGTGAGAAGATGTTTCAAATCGGGAGCCTCTTTGTCCTCTGTGGGCTGCTGGCCCAGACCACGGCCCTGCTGGAAGCCCTGCCCGTGCCCCTGGATGAGAGTCTGCCTTTGCCTATGACTCCAGCCCTGGCCACGAGTCCCACAGATCTTGCTGGAAGCTTGACAGGTGGTAAGTAAGAGTCTGTGACAACTTCTTCCAGGTGTGTGTGGGTGTGTGCATGCAATCATCTAACGGTTGGGAAGGGGGCTAAAGGGGGGCAAGGACTGAGAGCCATAATCGTCAGATCTGAGCCCCAAGCACCCCACACCCATTTCCAGCTCTCAGCAATGGCCTGCTCTCTGAGGGTCTGCTGGGGATTCTCGAAAACCTTCCGCTCTTGGACATCCTGAAGACCAGAGGGAATGCTCCCAGTGGCCTGCTGGGGGGCCTGCTTGGGAAAGTGACTTCACTCACCCCTCTCCTGAACAACATCATTGAGTGAGTAGCCCTGAAACAGGGCCTTGGACCCCATCAGAGATCTCCCACTGGAGACCAGCCAGCCCCAGATAGTGGCCTTGGAGGAGGGAGCGGGGTCATCAGAACATGAGGCCAGGACTCGGGCTGAGACCCCCCCTCACAGTCTGGCAGGAAGCAGCAGCTCTCCTGAACTAGCAATTGCTCCCAGTCCTAAAGCGCAGCTTGGATCTCCAGCATCATCTATAACCCTCACCATAGTCCTCTGAGGTCAATTTAATAATGTCTAGTTTCATAGGAAAGTGGAGGCACAGAAAGGGGCCTGTGCCCACACCACCAGAGTGATGCAGAGTGCGGGTTCTGACTCTAACTGACTTAAGTCCAAAGCCAAGGCTTCTTCCACTCCACCACGATAATTTTGTTCTCTTCAACGGTGGAATCCCTTCTTAAGTTGCTCTCCTCACTAGTGAACACAATGGCTTTTGATGTAAGCAAGAAAGTGTAAGCTATTCTCCTCAGTGACATCATCATGTGATGTCCATGGAACAATCCAATTAACAAGAGCGAGAGTGGAAAGTGAGCTGGCAAGACTGGGTCCTTTACAGAACTGGATCAAATCCATTCCCAGGAATCCTACCCCCCGCCCTCTCCCCGCAGATGCTTGCCTCTGACTTGAAGACAGACAGACAGCCTTGAGTCTGATTTCTGTATCCATCACATACTTGCTGGGTGACCCAGGGCAAGGCACTCAGTCTCTCTGGGCTTGGCTTCCCCACCTGTAAAATGAAGATCATGGTACCCACAGAGAAGAACTGTCAGGAGGACTGGAGAAGATGCAAATCATCTGACACAGAGGCTAGCTCAGAGAAGAGAAGAGGCTTACTTCCCCTCTCTCTCAGTTCTCCCCAGCTTCCTGCTCCTGTCTTCATGATTAACTTTATTGATTGACCTGCCATTGAAGGTCTCAGCAAGATTCATGATCCCTACTCTTAAATGTGGAGGACTTACTTCAGTTGCCCTGACATCATCCACTTACCCACACATACATCCACTTGACCATCTGCCCTTCATCTAACCACTTTCTCTTCCATGCATCTACCCACATATTCATTCACCCACCTGCCCATCAGTCCACAAATTCAGCCAATATAAAATAGCCCCTTTCTTTGTAAGGCTCTGAGCTGGCGTACAGGATGCAAACATAACCCAGACACAGTTTCTTATCTTGGAAAACCTCATAGACCTAAGGTGAGCAGAGGGATCTGACCCAGTGCAGAGGATGGGAAAAACTGATGCGAGACTCAGAACTCATGTGGCTATTGTTGCAAGACTCCCCTCATATCTCCTCCATCCCACCTTATGGGTAGCTCCATCTCTGAGATGCTCCCGGTGGGATTAGATGTAGTTTCTAAGTTTAGGACTAGAGGTGTTAATGTTTCTCATGCCAATGTTTCTCCCTGGGCAGTTTGAAGATCACTAACCCTCAGCTGCTGGAACTTGGCCTTGTGCAGAGCCTTGATGGCCATCGTCTCTACGTCACCATTCCTCTGGGCATGATCCTCAATGTGAAAACGTGAGTGGACTCCAAGGGGGGATGGGAGGATGGCTTACCAAAGGAGACCCTGATGATCATGAGTGGTAAGCAAGAAAAAAGCTGTTGGAGTCTATCCAAAAGACCTGAGCCTCCAACATCATCAGCTCATTTGCGGCTATGCTAAGTAAACTTGAGTCCCTTAGGAGACTCACTTGGCCTCTTTGAGCCTACTGGGAATGGAGACAAGTACAGTTGTGGGCAAGATGGAATGAGGCGAGACTGGCATTTCTGTCCAGAAGAAAACCTCCTCTGCCTTGGGACATGGAAGCTCAGCTACAGCAGACTGTCTCCTCTGTAGGCCCTTGGTGGGGAGTCTGTTGAAGCTGGCTGTGAAGCTAAACGTCACCATGGAACTCTTAGCTGTGACAGATGAGCAGAAGCGTGTCCACCTGGTTGTTGGCGACTGCACTCACTCCCCTGGCAGCCTGCAAATCTCCCTGCTTGATGGGTGAGGCCAGAGGGGTGGCTGCTCCTGCTGAGACAATACGATGGAATGATGGATGAATGCTTGAAAAGATGGAACAGTGGGAGAAGGGGTGAGTGGGAGGGTGGAAGGGTGAGATGATGGATGGATGGATGAATGGGCAGATGGACGGATGAATAAGTAAATGGTCACTATCCCTTCTTACTCAGGCTGACCAATTTTATGCTGGATTAGGCAGCAAGAAATCTGAGTTCAAGGCCCATCTAGCTGAGGGGTATGGCAAGAGATGGAGGGCTCCCTGTGTGAACTTGAACAGTTCTTACCCAACTTGAGTCTCAGCTTACTCAGATAATTGTAATATGGAGCTATATTGGCCTGATTGAGAGAATCCTCAAAAATAATAAATGTGAACATGCTTTGTCCCAGTAAAGAGTAAAATAGCTATGGAGCCCACAAGGGTAATTATTTCAGTTACTCTTGAAAGGGAGAGGGAGGCAGGTATAAAATACAGGAGTCACCCCATCATGACTAACATTTATTGAACACACATGTGATACATGTACCGTCTCATTGAATCCTCATGACAACTGCATACTAAGCACTGTTCATTCCTGTATGGATTCTACAAAGCCTGATTGAACACCTACTGTGTGCTGTTTCTTCTACATGTACCTAGTGTGTACACTGCTGTGCAGGGTGTCACTCCCTTTGGATGGGTGCCTTGTTATGGATGCACGTGGGTGCAGAGGCACAAGACCAGGTTCTCTTATCAGTACTGCGACTGCAGTGGGCACATACCCATGCCAGCCCCAGGCCCCTGCACTCTCCATGCTTTTCTCTTTCAGATTGGGCCCCCTCCCCATTCAAAGCCTTGTTGACAACCTCACTGGCGTCTTGAATAATGTCCTTCCTGAGCTGGTTCAGGGCAAGGTAAGTGGAGTTAAAGTGCGGCCTCCTGGTCCTTGGACCTTGGGACTTCTCAGGCTAAAAGAAGCCCCTGCGGTGAGCTCTTCTGAGTCACTCAGTTTGATAAGTAAATTCCATCTATCAGTCTATCTATCCATTGATCCATCTATCCATGTTTCTTCTTCCTATCCTTCGTACTGACTGGTTTCTGCTCTGGGCCAGGCACTCTGCACTACAGCTGAAACAGATGGGTTCCTGCCCCAAGAAGCTTCCAGTCCACCCCCACTATGGCTGCAGACAAGGCCCATCCAGCCTATGCTCGGGATCTCCTATGACCAGAAACCCACCCCTCCCAGAGCAGTCCACCCTATTCAGAAACAGATGCCAGATCACAGAGTGAACAGCCACTCACTCTGTGCTTGGACCCCTCATCCCTGCCTTCATCATCTCCACCCGCCCAGTGTGGACATGCGAGGGCTCATCTGTGGGACTGCTTAGAATCAGACACTCTCAAGACACAGACAAATGACAGAAGGTCTCCCCAGAGAACCCACACTCGGGATGCGGTTGCTGCCCGTGTCTCCCAAAGCGCCTGATGCTTCTCTCCGCCCTGCTCAGGTGTGCCCCCTGGTCAATGCAGTTCTCAGCCACTTGGACGTCACTCTGGTACATTCCATTGTCAGTAAGTACCCACCCTGAGTCAGGAAAATCCCCTGGAGAAGGAAATGGCTACCCACTCTGGTATTCTTGTCTGCAAAATCCCATGGACAGAGGAGCCTAGTGGGCTATGATCCAGGGGGTCACAAAAGAGTCAGACATGACCAGCTTCCAAGTCCTCTCTCCCCTCTGCAGGAGCAGGGCTTTTCCCCAGGGAGCTCTGTCCCCACACACATGGGACAGTTAGGGCCCTCCACCCTCAGCTCTCCCCATTTTAGAGTTCTTTTTTGCCTTGAGTTATCAGGATCATCTTGAGACATAGACCTTGCCTGTCTCCCCACGTCAGCCATAACTTAAGAATAGCTGGGCTGGTTGATGAAGGAGGCACAGTCCCCTTCAAGCCCTGCCTGAGAATGGATGAATCTCAGAGTTCCCATTTCCCAGGCTCCTGGGGACCATGAAGATCCCTGGGCTCTTTCCCTCTGGTCTGTGGGTTTTGTTTTTGTTTTTGTTTTCATTTTCCAGATGCATTGATCCACGGGCTAGAATTTGTCATCAAAGTCTAAGACTTCCAGGAACGGACCTGGCCTCTGCTGAGCCGGTGAGTATTGCTCCACACTCCACAGGATTTGGAGGGTGGTCGGCTGTTCTCCTCCTGGTGAGGGCAGCAGGGGGCTTGGGGTAGTGCCATCCAAAGAGAAGGACAAACAGCCATATAGACAAACACCGAGATGCTGAGAGAAGCCCGCAGAAAGGGTGACAGTGATGGAGAGACACAAGTGGCACCACAATACAGATAGGGGAAGCACACACAGTCAAGGATACACACACACACACACACACACAAAGTGCCCAGACACACCATGATTACTCAGACACACAGATGCACACAATCTCACATCAGCACACGTACGCCTTTATATTCACATATGCAAACACGCCACACACAAATACACATGGACACACAGACACACACTCACTCAAGCACATGCACAAGGGGCCCCTGACTCTGGGTCTGGGCTCCCCTGGTGGCTGGAGACAAGACCCCCAGCTCCAGGGTCTCAGCCTCCTCCCCACCCTCTGGAGGGCAGGTTTGATCATGGGCCAATACCATCTAGACTCAAGCACCTTGAGTCTCCATTTTGCCTGGGGTCTTCTCCCAACAGAACCATTTCCTGAGGCTGGATTCACTGCCTGCCCGAGGGCTCACAGAAGGCTGACCCATGCCCTGGACAATGACACAGCCATGTTTGGAGACCAGAGCAGCCTTCTCGCCAAGGAAACTTCTCCCTTTGCTTTCCCACCAAGCATGTGTCATTCCTCATTCATCACCAAATAAAACTGCCCTTTCTCTGCATAAGATATTGTCATTCTTCATAATCACTGGAGGGCTCACAGGTGGGAAAGAGTCCTGGCCTGAGTGACTGGAGCTATAGAACAGAGTTTGAACCTTCCACTGAAGATCTTAACGGTCTTAGACAGGACAGAAGGATGTTCAGATGAGCATGGACTTCAGAACGACTGCTCTGGGGTTCTTAGGATGTGTCACAAGGGGTTGGATAAATGTAACTCTCCAGGCAAAGGTGATGGTACACAAGACATTTCACAAGAAATGAAAATGACAGGTTGGAGAGATGTTCAGGAAGTGGACCTAGAAGGGTGAGGTGGGGGAGCAGGTGAGAGTCCCGTCTGTGTCTCAGGTGGGGGATCCCAAAGGTAACCAGAAATATGGGGGGATGAGTTGATTCCAGCAGGAAGATCATGCATTTAGCTGAGCCACGCTGCATGAAAGTGCCTGGGAGACCCCAAGGAAGCCATCCAGGGATCTGATGGATACAAGTCGTCTAGCATTGTTCTTTTGCTTATTTGCCTCCAGTCAATACTAGCCTCTTCTCTGCTTTTTCAACAAAAGGATGATAAAGATGACAGGAAGGAAGGGTAGGAGGAAGGACAAACTAGACCAAAATGTTCATTGCTGAAAGGCTTGGGAAAGTCAAGCACAGAGAGGGGTCAGAGGAGTTGCATATGAAAGGATTATTGATGACCTGAGTGAGAATCATGTTTTTAGAAGAAGACTGATTTTAAGGACCTGAGAAGAGAATGGGATATAAGGAAGTTGAGACTGTGAGTCCAGGTAAGATTTATGAAAAACTGGAAGCAAGAAGGAAGAAGAAGGGCTACCTAGGCTGAAGAACATCGTCCTCTCAAATAAAAAATAAACATGCTCTCATTATTTGGGGTCCTTGCCGCTGCTGCTAAGTCGCTTCAGTCGTGTCCGACTCTGTGCGACCCCATAGACGGCAACCCACCAGGCTCCCCCATCCCTGGGAGTCTCCAGGCAAGAACATTGGAGTGGGTTGCCATTTCCTTCTCCAATGCATGAAAGTGAAAAGTGAAAGTGAAGTTGCTCAGTCGTGTCCTTAAAAGATCTCAAATAAAAGAACCAGCCCCAACTTTTCACTCCATAGAGGAGGCCCTGGGTTGTTGTATATGAATGACTTGTACAAGGTCACAGAATGACAAAAAGGCAAATCAAGAACTGAAACATCACAGATATTGGGAGACCCCACTAACTTTGTGAGAATTAGAAGATTCAGGCTGGTGTTTCTCAACCCCTGCCAAACGTCTGCCATCATGTCTGGACCCACCACAATCTCCACTTTCTATTGACACCAACCAATATGGCATCTGGGGAGGACAGTCCAATGGTTCAGAACTGCAAGAAGGTTTATTATAGGAAACCAATATATGTCTTCTGATGACGATTTAAGAGGGGAAGTATTTTCCACACTCACAGAAATAGAATATCTTCGAGCTCAGGATGAATAGTTAAATTCTGTAAGCAGCTGAATTGATTGTTATGACTATGAATGACCTGAAATACAGAAAGGACCTTCCAGACTGGAAACTATCAATCAGGACTTGACTTGGAGAGAAGCCAGGCATATCTTTCCTTGTCAGGACTGAGAATCTCCCAGGGCTGAAGCTCCAAGAATCAAGGTGGATAAAGATGAGCACGCACACACACACACACACACACACACCTGTAGCGGACCATCAGCACTGACCCTGCTGCCCTCTGACCTGGCACCAAACTGTATTCCTGCCTGGACACACATCCACTGCCCATCTCTGGTTACTATTTTCTTCCCTCTGCTCCCTGGACTTCTTCCTATAGCTCACTAGTGGGTCTTTTCTCTCCCCTAACAATTTCAATTTCTAATTAACCAGTCTAACATTCCCCTGGATACAAGACAATCTGCCAAGTGACCTGGTTAGTCAGAGCACATTTTATGACTTTTAATAGTGACTTTTCACATTTTTTAAAACTCTCCATAAGGATGGCAATGGCAATGGCAATGGCATGTTAAAGACTTCCAAAATTGTCTCCTATCTAAAGCAATCAGAAAACTGGAAAAAATTGTCAGAACCAATTTTTTCAGAACTCTTAAAATTAATAAAAGACTTGCAGCATCTGGGTGGGGCGGAGGTGTTTATTCAATAAAAATTGCTGAAAATTTGTGACATTTTATCAAGCTTTGTGACATTTTATCTTATCTATCTCCCACTTTTCAGTTCCACAATAGACTTGAAAACTAAAATCCCATAATCTTGGTGAAAACCAGTAGCCTGGCAACCACTGGAGGCCAGCAGAAGGGGACTGGTCGAACAACTTCAAAGCCTCATTCCCAGAGAACTGTCATTATTCGATCCATTAGTTCCCTGGATGAGCCCATTCCCAAGGCTGTCTTGACATGACCTGGCTCAGAGCTCAGCTAGTCAATATGAACTGTCTTTTCCCTAAGGACATTTGTCAAAATGGTACACAGGCCTTAAGACTGGGTCCCTGGGAGTCTTGTGGACTCTCAAGCTAGCCCACATTCAAGTTTTTAGGAACTTGTCATAATTATCTTTTTTTTTTTTTTTTTACATTTTAACCAAACAGAATCCAGGAGATATTTCCTTTATTGCCTCTTCCCATACCTAGAATCACACTATTACAATTATTTTTATAAATGTGATCTAAGATATTTAGCTACCATTAATTTTGGCTGGAGGCCTGATTATACATTAATGTTCCTACAAGTTACCGGCTCCGGCAGCCTCTGCTTCAGGTAAGCTGTTCTTGACCATAACTCTATGTATTTGTCTGTCTCTCCAGATTTCGATATGGCAGTTTGTCCTATGATCTCCGCCTGCCAATACAGGAGGCATGGGTTCGATCCCTGGTCCGGGAAGAGTCTACAGGCCACAGAACAACTAGTCCCGTGCACCACAACTACTGTTCCTGCGCTCTAGAGCCCAGGAGCCCAACTATGCGCCTGTGCACCGCAGCTACTGAAGCCCACATGCCCTAGAGCCATGCTCTGCAACAAAGAGGAGCCACCACGGTGAGAAGCCCACCCACGCCAGCCAGAGAGCAGACCCCACCTGCCAGCACTAGAGAAGGGCCCTCGCAGCCCCAAAGACCCACCACAGCCAAAAATAAATGAATGGGCATTTTTTTAAAAGATGCAAGGGTGCAGGGAGGGTTCCTACTCCTCTTAGGGACACAGCTGAGAACCTGGGCAGTTGATAAGGCAGTGGAGCACGAGGCAGAGATGGAACGCTGGTTCAGACCCCACCCCTACTGGCATGTGACCCTGAATGCAAAGTAGCCAAGACCAGTCACAATCCCATAGCCCTCTTGGGCTTTAGCTGCAATGCAGCAGAGCAGAACTCGCCGCATGGTATCCTCCTCTTTGAAATTGGGAGAATTTTAGCATTTGAGGCCTTGTTTCAAAAGAAAACTCTCTCCCCAGGAGAGAGTTTTATTTTTGCTGCAGCTAAATACCCGGCTCCCTTAGTTTCCCCTTGTATTCGTTATCTATTGCTGTGTAACCAATTGCCCCAAGACTTTTTGTCTTAACACCATAAACATTTATTCTATCACATTTTCTGTGGGTCAGGAATATAGCAACAGTTAGGTGGTTCTAGCTCAGAGTCTCCCATGAAGTTGCAATTAAACTGTTTTCCAGGACTGCGTTTTCCAAAGACTTAACCAGAGCTAAATCTACCCTCAGTGCTTTGCCTCGCAGATCTCTCCATTGGTCTGCTTGAGTGTCCTCTCAACATGGCAGTTGACCTCTCCCAGAGCAAACGTTCTGAGAAAAAGAAAGAGAAAAACTGCAGAATCTTTTATGACCTCATTCTAAAAGTCACACATCGTCACCTTCTACTATCTTCTCTTCATTAGAAGTGTCTCACTAAATCCATTCCATCCCCAAAGGGAGAATTAGTCCCCTCTTTGAAGGGCACAACAAAGAATTTGTGGACATGTTTTTAAAACCACTGTCCCCCTCTCCATTCCAGATGCTTCCCTGGGCATTGCACTCAATGGCCAAAGGCTCAGAAGCATGTTTTCCTAAGCAAACAAGACTTTGCTCCCTAGTTAAAATCTTGAGCCTCCCAATAAGGTGGAAGTGGCTGCAATCCAGTTTGGATTTTGTGTTAGTGTTATTTTGACTGTTTGTCTAAAAGCAGCTTTTCCTTCCCACTACATTCAAATAGATAAAAGTAGAAATACTCTGACTGAAGTGGAGATAAAGGGCAGTTTTACATTTCTGCCCTCTCTGTGTCTCCTCCAGGGCTGATGGTTTGTGAGATGACTTCAGACAGAGCATGAAATCCCAACGGGGAAACTTTCTTGTTTTCTGTATCTTCTTTTTCCCTTCCTGTGACTGCAGCATGAAGAAAGTCTCACTTGGGAGCTAGTCTGTCTTGACTACTTTGGGTGAATTGGCTACAATCGAGAGAAAGAGAAAGTGAGATCCTCCAATTCTCACCATATTTTTTCATAAAATTTCACATTTTTCTGTTTCACTTATATCTACTTTGTGGTTACATTCTATTTCTGAAAGTTGATGATGCTGGGACTTTTAACTGAAAATTGTGAAGTTTCCTATTACAATAGATTTTATTTAAAAATAGACAATTGAAAGGAGGAATACTGAGTAATAATGTAATGGTGGCTGGTTTGGGGCAGAAATTGTGGAGGTGACATGTGAATGATTGGAATCTGGGGATCAGATCCTCATTTCCTCTAATGGGGGACCAGTCTCTTGATGCCTAAAAAGCCAGGCTTTTGGATAGCCAGAAGCCAATTAGACCTCCAGGGCCCTAGCCAGCACTTTCACATAGCCCTGTGACCACTAGAGAGAGCTGCTGCATGGCAACCCAGCAGTCATCTTGAAAATGAAATTTTATTTGGCAGTAATGGTAACCCGGTGGCTCAGAGGGTAAAACGTCTGCCTGCAATGCAGGAGACCTGGGTTCGATCCCTGGGTCAGGAAGATCCCCNTTTCACATAGCCCTGTGACCACTAGAGAGAGCTGCTGCATGGCAACCCAGCAGTCATCTTGAAAATGAAATTTTATTTGGCAGTAATGGTAACCCGGTGGCTCAGAGGGTAAAACGTCTGCCTGCAATGCAGGAGACCTGGGTTCGATCCCTGGGTCAGGAAGATCCCCTGGAGAAGGAAATGCCAACCCGCTCCAGTACTCTTGCCTGGAAAATCCCATGGATGGAGGAGCCTGGTAGACTACAGTCCATGGGATTGCAAAGAGTCAGACACAAGTGAGCGACTTTACTTTCACTTTCACTTAATGGTGAGCCTGGCACCTTACTAAACACTTTAAAGGCAAAATCTTATTTAATCCTCACCCAGAGCTGAGGACTCTATGACCTAAGGTCATCCAGACTGTGAGCAGCAGATTCAGGTTTCAGATTCCGGAAGTCAAACTCTAGAGCTCAAGCTTTTTGCCAGGGGTTACAGACTCACTATCCTCCAGCCAAATCAGCACATTTTCATTTTTACTGATTATTCTCCTATTGGGTACTGATTGCAAATGCATTCACCTATTCCCCCGCCTCCAGCATACCAAATCATCTTATGCTATTAGATGCTTGGCCCTAAAAGTAGGGTGCCTGATCTACCAATAAAAATACCGGACACCTAGTTGAGTTTGAATTTCAGACAAACAATGAATGTTTTGTGTGTATGTCCCCAATATTGCATGAAACATACTTAAACTATGAACTATTCATTTGTGAGCTGAAGTCCCAATTTAACTGAGCTTTCTGTATTGTTTTTTTTTCTGGAAAATTTACCCTACTGGCATTTGCATTTGTATCTCCCCCCTATACTCCATTTCCCCAGAGAGGGGAATATTTATTGAGCGTCTACGCTGTGCAAGTTTTGAGTTGAGCCCAGAGCAGTCGAGGGCTCTGCAGCAGCTTCAGGCTGCAGTTCAAGCGGCACTTGTTTGAGCCATGTGATGAGACAGAACCCATGGTACTAGAAGTATCTGTGATAGATAAAGATGCCATGTGGACTGTTTGACAAGCCCCATGCCATCTTCAGCAGAGAACTGTACACCACTAGAAAAAACAGCTCCTCACTGGGTCATCAAGTGACCGTGAGGCCAGAGCTTCCCATCATGCACTAGGCAATTATCCAGCAAGTTGTAAGGTCAGGCAGGACCTATAACCATCCAACATCAGGCAGAAGTAGTACATCTAGCTTGAGTTTAAGGTCCAGGGGGCATAAATAAGCTGCAAGGATAAGTTGAGCATGAGGCCAGACATTCATCTCCCGTGTCACATGTCACTTATTAGTGTTTTTGCCCTCCCACTTCTCTCTTGGTTCACACCTATGGCTACGTGACCAGTTGATGGAGGAGAAAAAAACTTGAGCATGGTCCTTTAAGAGGTTGGTGTAAACTGAAAACAGATGCTGTTTCACTATAGCTCTGCTCACTCATGAGATGAGAATAAGAAGGAATCCTGAAGTGGGCAAACTTCAGGCTGCACATGTGGTCATCCAACTGAGAAAAGAGAGAAATGGCCAGATAGTCACTGTTTTGTGGGCTGAGGAAAATGCCTTAATAATTTAATCATGGGGAAGGCAATGGCACCCCACCCCAGTACTCTTGCCTGGAAAATCCAATGGACGGAGTAGCCTGGTGGACTGCAGTCCATGGGGTCGCTAACAGTCGGCCAGACTGAGCGACTTCACTTTCACTTTTCTCTTTCATACATTGGAGAAGGAAATGACAACCCACTCCAGTATTCTTGCCTGGAGAATCCCAGGGATGGGGGAGCCTGGTGGGCTGCCGTCTATGGGGTCACACAGAGTCGGACACGACTGAAGTGACTTAGCAGCAGCAGCAGCAGCAGGACCTGGAAGAAATAAGATTTAGAGACTGGGAATGCCAAAGCAGCTTTAGTAACTGCCACCTAAGGTATGTATGACCTGCCACCAACAAGGACCAGCACTGAGTGCCTGATGTGGTACCGTCCATTCAGGGGACCAACCAGCCTCTTGGCCCAGCAACTGAGAACAGACAGCAGTTTGAGTATCGGCTGAGGCCTCATGATCTGCTGCAATACAATGGACTCCAACTATTAATAGTTTGGAAACTTCCCATGAATTATGACTGCATCAGTTTTGTAGGGAAGCCAAAAGAAAATACTACAGAAATGTATTTTCTCACAGTTTGGAGGCTGGACATCTAAGATCAGGGTCTCGGCAGGGCTGGTTTCCTCTGAGGCGCTCTCCTTGGCTCACAGGTGTCCTGCCTCTTGTTGCTTCTTCACGTGGTGGTCCCTCCATGCAACCTCACCTCTGGTGTGATCTCCTCTTCTTATTAGGATACCAGCCAGCTGGAGTAGGGCCCATCCTAATGACTTCATTCTAACTCGATCACCTCAGTGAAGGCCCTGTCTCCAAATATAGTCACAGTCTGAGGCATTGGGCAGTTAGGGCTACAACATATGAATTTAGGGGGATACAGTTCAGTCCGTATCACCTAGAATTCTGGAGTGGCTGAGCCCGCAGAGAGCAAAGTTAATATGAATAGCAAGTTGGCCCAAGCAGTGAAAGGAGTGGGCTACAGATGCTGGCATTCTCCCCCCACCCCTCCTCAACTGGGCAAAGCCTCACAGCTCCCCCTTCTCTAGAGAACAGGTTTCAGCCAACAGGATGGGTCCCACCCCCTTGGGGGACAACCCGCCACAGATGATGGACTAATACGAGATTGGGAAAGGCCAGTCCCCGTGCCTGAGAGTGGAACAACTCTGTGCTGTGCTTTTCCACTCCCTCTCATAGCAGATGATCAGAGCTGTGGGAGGACCAGCTCAAGGTACCATCTGGCACTGAAAAGAGTGTGAATTCATGTGCATGAGATGCTCACTATTGGAGACAAGGGGGAAAGTTTATGGCACGATACAGCCTGTGAAATGAAAGACTCAAACTATGTGTGCTGATGTGGGGAAAACCTCCAAGACACATTAATGATGGGTGAAGGAACAAGGTGCAAAACACAGAGCAGGCTGATCCTTCTACAACTGTTGCAAAAGGATAAGTCCTTTCTGGAAGGACAAGCCAGGAAGTATCTACAATGAATAAAACTCCAAGGGAGTAAGTAGAGTGGTTGGAATGAGGAAATTGTGCACCTGGGCTTCACTCAACATCCTTCTGTATTGGTGAAATTTTTGTCCTATGCATGTATGACTTTCCCCCAACATTTTACTATAAACACATTTATGCATACAGGAAATTGCAAATAATTACAATAAACCCCCATATACCTACACCTAGATTCTATAATGAACAATCTTCCATACTTGCCCTATCACATAAAGGTTTATCCATCCTTCCATCTTATTTTTTATGCATTTCAAAGTAAATTGCAGACTGCAGTCCACTACGTCTTTAAACACTCCAGGAGACATTTCATTGACTAGAGTTCAGTAGTTGTGCAAGTTTTTTAACTTTAAGGTAAAATGTATATGAAATGAAATGCACAAATCTTTGTGTATGTATGTATATCATTTAAAATTATTTTGTTATACCTTTACCCTAGCATACACCTCTTTTTTCCTTTTTTATAAAGTCATTTTTATTTTGTTTTATTTTTATTTTATTTAGTGAGTTGTTTTTGTTTTTGTTTTTTTTTCGGCCACACTGTGCAGCATGCAGGATCTTAGTTCCCCAACCAGGGATTGAACCCACACCCTGCATTGGAAACATGGACCATCAGACCATCAGGGAAGTCCCCTCTGTGCATCATTTTTATACTTGATTTTCTTAAAGATTTTTTTTTTAAAAAGAGTGCAGGCACTGGCAACCACTGCTGCACTTTCAGCCAGCACGTACTGAGCCCCTACTCTGCGCCACATAGTGTGGCCATGTGCTGGGGGCAATTCAGTGGACAGGACCAAGTTGCAGTTCTCATGAGCTCCTCGTCCAGTGACGAGGGAGGAGAGCAAACAATAAGCACATAAAAGAATAAGTAAATAAGATCATTGTATATTGAGTGAAAGAAGCCAGGTGCAGCCGGGTACGTACAGCATGTTCTGTTTATATGAAAACCAAGTACAGACAAAACCAATTTACAGTAGGAAAAAATGAGAACCCACTCCCCCTACGGGGACAGAGGGTGTGAAATTGACTGGAAAGGGGCGAAAGGGAACTTTCTAAGGGGATGGCGAAATTCTATATTTTGATACAGGTTTGGGTTACACAGGTGTACATATTTGTCACATCTCAGCAAATGAACTCTTAAGATCTGCACTTCTCACTGTGTACTGAAAGTTTTCCACTGCAGCCCACTGATCGGACAGCCCCCAGGATCACTTCAGTGGTTCCAGAGAGTTCTCTAGCTAAAGACCAGTGTGCATCTATCAGGCAATGTCGACAGCCTTATCAAAAGTGATATTTCCAAAGTGCTCAATGTTTTTCTGCTCCTTTCTGTCCCTGCATGGTTCCTTGAGGGCTGTGATGTTTGAGCCTGTGTGTTCTGAACGGTCGGTTCCACTGTAAGTAAGCCTCAGACCCTTTTGGTCCCCTGTTGCCTTGGCAATGTCATCACCAAACTTTTTTGGAGAGAGACCCAGGGAGCCAGTCTGGGAGGCCAGGGCAGATGTGGCCCCCACTTTCTCACGGGCACACGACTTTGATCTCATTGGGGTGAACCTGAACATCATAGAGGAGGCAGCCTATGTTGAATTCCAGGTGCCAGACAACCGGAAACAGGTACACCTTGGCCTCCTTCAAGCTGAGAGCCCAGCTGCAAGCAAGGTTGAATTCCAGGTCACCACACACATGCTGAGGACTTGGTGGGAAGGGTACTCACATCTGCAATTGAGTCTGAAATGCATCAAACAAATATGGATGGGCAGGATTTAGGCGGTAACATGTAGTGTTATATGTAAAACTAACTGCTCTGTTAGTTTTGAAACTTTCTTAAGAAAATACTAGGTCTCTGGCTATACTGCAGAGAGGAGTTATGAGGGGGCCAGGCCAAACTGACTGCCGTTGCCTCGGGGAAGAAATGATGAGGCCTGAGTTGAGGCCTGGCAGTGGCTCGGAGAGGAGGAAGGCCAGAAACACCATTTGGGGGAGACTCCACGGGCGACCAGGAAGGTGAGAAAAGACTGAAAACAGGCCAGAAGTCAGGGCCCCGGGGAAGCCCAGAGTGACCTCTCCCGGGAGCTGCAGATCCTGAAAGTGCAGAGATGACGGGCAGCAGAGCGTCCTGAGCGACCCTTCCCAGAACAAAGGGGAATGTTGAAAAGAGGCCCTGTGATGCCCCCACCTCCCAAGTGGGTCTCCTGGGTCACCCACTAACTCCCTCTTTCTCCTCTCCTGGAGGACCGGCTGACCGAGTGAACACGGGAATCTCCGTGGGGTGACTTCAAGGGAGGTGCCAGATGGATCCCTGTGCTCTCCTTCCGGCCTCCAGGAAGTCGAGATAAGCCCAAAGCAAGACATTCACAGGCCAGGGAGGTCCCAAGTTCAGAAAAGACGCAAAGAGATTTGAGAACTCACTCGGTCTGGGTTTTGGAGCCTCCGACGGTGCCAGGGGACACAGCCACCCACATGGTAAGAGATTTGTCCTCAAGGTCAGTCACACTCAGAAAGCGCTCCTCGCCTTTCTTGGTGCATGACAGAGAGCTTGGTGCAGGTTTTCCGGAAGCCGGGCCGCCTCCCACACCATCGCCGGGAGTGAGAAAGGGGATTTCCTTTCTGCTCTTTCTCAGTCCTCCGCAGAGTCTGGGTATGTCTTGAAAGCCTCTCCAACCCCTGCCTGTTCTTCCCCCGGGGTGCCTTGAGCGGGTGACATTTCCCAACTAGAACCCCACAACTCATGCTGTGGCTCACCGTGACTTTAGAAAAAGTATGTCACCTCTCTGAAGGGGGATCATCCACAAAATGAGGATAAAATAGTGCCCAACTCCAGGCATTGGAGTGGGCTTAAATGGGTTAACTCAAACAAGGGTGCATAAGTGCTCACTAAGCTTAATTATAGGCTTTATCTTATCTTAATTATAGCCATTATCTCATCACTATAATCCTGCTGTCACCTTTTTTTCTGAGAAGCGATATTGTTCTTTCACTTTTGGTAGTGTTATACAATTTTCTGTTAGAACTAGAAAATCAAATGTATTTAAGTTTGAAACTGATTCCATTTACCAAAATGTGTGCTGAGTAAATAGTACTCTCAAGGGCGGGCAGATATTGCAAAATGTAAATGCAGTTGTGGCAGGCAAGGGAAGGTGGTACACAAAGCAAAAGAGATGATGGCTGGAAGGTTGAGAGCACAAGTTTCAGAGTCAGATGAACTGGAGTTCAAATCCTGCCATCGTGTCCCCAAAGCTGTGTGAACTTGAGCCAGTCTTCCCACATTTGTGTACCTCCATTTCCTTATGTACAATGGGGAGAGCATCCCTGGTGGCTCCATGGTAAAGACCCCACCTGCCAATGCAGGAGACTAGGCTTTGATCCCTGGGTTGGCAAGATCCCCTGGAGAAGGAAATGGCAACCCACTCCCGTATTCTTGCCTGGGAAACCCCATGAACAGAGGAGTTTGATGGGCTACGGTCCATGGGGTCATAACAACAACAATGGGGGAAACAGCAATGACCTTGCAGGTGGAGGCTGTATCTGGCAGGTGGTGAGCCCTCAGAGGTGGTAGGGCTGTGCCTAGACTATAAAAGTCAAACAGGAGAGATTTATGCAAGGAGTGTTTGTGTGATGTGTGGCTGGAGGGCATCCAGTTCCCAGGCTGGCTGAAACCATTAAAGCCTCGTGATGCTCTGGTGGTACACTTCCAGCACCCCCAGTTTGCCTTTATTTTTGGTCTCTGTTCTCCAGAGGCCCACAGAGTCCTGCTCAGTCTCAATTCAGGGAGCTGGGTGATGACATCTCTGGCCACTTCTGCCAAAATGGGCATAGTCCTGCCTCAATTTGGAGAACAGGCATTGAATTGGACACATTTCTGAGTTCCAGGCCATGGATCTGAGTTTCATATGATTAAAATTTCAATCCCTTGGTCCTCTGTTTTAGTGTAACAAACTCAGTTAGTAGTTAGAGGAGAAGTGATAACTAGAACTTAACCTAAGTAGACTTTAACCTCTAACGTGGTGTTAATATGTACATAGTTTCAGCCATTGGCCACTACACATCTCCTTTTTCTTCTAATATCTGATCTAAAGCAATTTCATTTGCTAAAAATGTAATGGTTATAAGAGGATACCTTGAAACCATAACTACAGCTACCAACTGCCAGCAGACATTGTTTTGAGAGTGGCTGGTGGCATCCCAAGTCTGACACAGCTCAGAAAACTCAAGTTCTTCCTAATTCAAGGACTTGTCTAAAGTCAGGTCTATATTGCCACCTAGTATTACCTTGGACATCTCAACCACAGCTACTCCATTTTTACTTTCAACTGCATTTCTCTCCGTAATGGCCAAAGCAGATGTCACCCACAGTTAATGATTTTGGTGTTTTTTCTATATATGAGAAAATACAAGAGTTTGGGTTCTTAAAAATCATTTTCTGAAAGTGCCTAACTATCTAGAGGCCTGTTCTGCCAGTTTTTCCCAGAGCACAAGTTGCTTCATTCCTGATCTCCACCCTGAACTCCTTTCAAGGTATGTTGAAGGTCAGCGGCCATTGACCTAATTCTTGCAGAGACTGACAGCAAGTGCCAGTTTGCAGTTGGCAGGGCCGCTTCGGGGTCATGAATACAACCATGGCTTGAGGAGCAGTTTATGACCATTTCATCCCATGATGCTAGGAATGTTCATTCCCAGGTCTGGCAAAAGTTCCAGTAATAGGCCACTCAATGTGCTAGGTCTTATCAACAGTGGCCAAAAATCCGGACTAGGTCTTATTAACAGTAGCCAAAGGTCTCTGGACCATCTGTCTTACTAGTCCCTTATGTCCAGGAAAATATTCCCCCTGTTGCCTCTTCCCATATCTAGAGTTACACTACTACAATCATTGATCTCATATGGGACTATATCATCATTTTATCAGAGGTTTAGTCATACATTTGGTAATGAAAGAAACAATTTCATAAAACAGGCAATATAAAACAATAATATAGCAAGCAGTATTAGTAAGGTCATAAGTAAGAATATAAGTCAAGAACTTCCATCAGGTGCAACCCAATATATTTCAGATCTCTGACTTGGTCTGTTCTGTACCAGTCCTGATCTTTAAGGGAAATTATATATTGGCACTGTCCATAAGGCACCCAGCCCAGTTTTCTAGTTTACTAGACTGATTATCCTTAGTACGATTTAACTGTTCCCAATATAGAGAAGCCTTTAAACTTAAATTACCATACTGTACATAAACCCATCCCATAATTATGGGAGGTTTTATTCCTTTTATTCCAAGCTCAATTTTGCCTATTGCTCTGATTGAGTTTGAGTGTAGAGGAAAATTCATGTTTATAGCAAGGATCAGAGCAGGCATTATTAGTTTGTCAGGTGAGGGAATTCTACCTAGTAATATAAATAGTGTCTTGAACAGGACTATAACTTTTTTCTTTTAAAATATATTTCCTAAAAGCCAACCAAGTAGAGCCTTAGAGTGGAGAAATCCACCAAGGTAACTCAGAAGTGCTGTAATTGGTCACAAATGTAAAATTGGATTGATTTTTAAACATAGCTTTGGATCATGCCCATGATAGAAAAACATTTGATTCATATGCAAAGTTCAAGAAGTCAAGAAAACATTATAAATAATGATATGAGTCAGGTCGAGGATCTTGAGCTAGCTATCTACTTCTGATGTTGTCTTCTTCTTATGCTAGTAGGAGTATAGTTTCTCCTCTGTTTGAGCATTGTTTTAAGGTGAGTCCTAGTAAATACAGACCTCCGTTAATGGAACTGGAATTTAATATCCGCTGAAACATAATCTGTTTTATCTCTATAATTAACCTCATTTTTACCAAAGTACCAGGCTTCCCTGGTGGCTCAGACAGTAGGGAATCTGCCTGCAATGCAGGAGACCAGGGTTCAATCCCTGGGTCAGGAAGACCCCTTGGAGAAGGAACTGGTAACCCACTCCAGTATTCTTGCCCGGGAAATCCCATGGACAGAGGAGCCTGGCAGGCTACAGTTCATGGGGTCACAAAGAGTCAGACATGACTGAGCANATCCCTGGGTCAGGAAGACCCCTTGGAGAAGGAACTGGTAACCCACTCCAGTATTCTTGCCCGGGAAATCCCATGGACAGAGGAGCCTGGCAGGCTACAGTTCATGGGGTCACAAAGAGTCAGACATGACTGAGCAACAAACAGTTTCAGTTTTCAGTTTTTACCAAATATAGCCAAATTAAGACAAATCTGTTTGCAAAATAACCCTGGTCTCAATAAACTTGGCCTGATGATTTATATAAACTATAATTGATGATATAGGCCTATTTTGCTTTGCTGAAACTTTTATAGAGTTTCAGACTGAACTTTTGCAAGACTTCTCAGGGCTAGGAAAGTCATGCCAAGAGCTTGTCACAGATATCACCTGACAGGTCAAGGTGAATTTCTCCCTTTTCAAGGTCGCCAACATACCCTGAGATTTCTGTACCTGTTAACGAGTTAGCCTTCCTAATTTGTCCTATAAAACTGCTGGGAACCTAAAAGTTTCCAATCTCTTTAGGGATCAGACAGAGAGAAAAGGTAAGGGTTTCAATTCTGTTTTCAAAGGTATAATTTACCAAGTGACTTTAAGTCATAATGAGTTTGACTCATTATGAAGTTTTTCCTTACACCTGGAAAACACAGATCAAACCAATAATTTTTCAGATGGAAACCATAAAAATTATAACTATATTCACCAGTTCACTCAGTCGTATGTAACTAATCCTTTTTGTTAATAGTTTTATGAAGCCGTCAGTTTTCCCATCAAGGCTTCCTAGGTGGCGGTAGCAGTAAAGAACCCGTCTGTCAGTGTAGGAGACATAAAAGAAGCGGGTTGAATCCCTGGGTGGGGAAGATCCCCTGGAGGAGGGCATGGCAACCCACTCCAGTATTCTTGCCTGGAGAATNCATCAAGGCTTCCTAGGTGGCGGTAGCAGTAAAGAACCCGTCTGTCAGTGTAGGAGACATAAAAGAAGCGGGTTGAATCCCTGGGTGGGGAAGATCCCCTGGAGGAGGGCATGGCAACCCACTCCAGTATTCTTGCCTGGAGAATCCCACGGACAGAGGAGCTTGGCAGGCTGCAGTCCACAGGGTTGCAAAGAGTCGGACATGACAGAATCAACTTAGTACGCATGCACGAAGGTTTCCCATTAGAATTCTTCAATTTCTTAGTTCAGCTTTATGGTGGGCTTTCCCTTGCGGTTCAGCTGGTAAAGAATCCACCTGCAGTGCAGGAGACCCCAGTTCAATCCCTGGGTTGGGAATCCCCTGGAGAAGGGAAAGGCTACCCACTCCAGTATTCTGGCCTGAAGAGTTCCATGGACTGTAGTCCAAGGCTTGCAAAGAGTGGGGCATGACTAAGCAACTTTCACTTTCTTTCTTTTTCTCAGCATTATGGTATGATAGTCAGAAACTTGTATTTATCCAAAAATTCTTTCTACAAATACTCTTGAGGAGGGAGCATTTTTGCAAAAAGTTTAGAGTGAAACTGTAAGTGTCTATGAATGACAAAAAGATTTAAAACCCACAGTGGAAAAAAAAAAATAGATTACAATGCAACTGACAAATAAACCTGGCTACTGCCGTAACATACAGCACTTGCAGATAATAATTAGAATCATAACTGATAATATTTTACCAAAACATATCAGAATTTTAGAAATTCCATATAATTTCTAGGATATCTATATTAATGCTGCTGCTACTGCTGCTAAGTCGCTTCAGTCATGTCCAACTCTGTGCGACCCCATAG